>CM077165.1:159989268-160313232 GCA_039583875.1 Platanthera guangdongensis | reverse complement strand
TGGGCGATTTCGACGCTAGTGTGAACAAGAAAGGCTCGTTATTACTCGGGACTTCTTCCCTCACCATAAGCGAATCATTTCACGATTGTATTAAAATTCATAATCATCATGCATTATACAACAACACAACACTCGATCCTTTATCCCACTCTAATGGGGTCGGTTGTATGGATCCTTTGTCGTCATTGTGTCCTATCTTTTAGCCATAATCTCACTAATGCCTAAGTACATCATGTCTTTCCTTATAGTTTCAGTCCAAGTTTTTATTGTTTTACCTCTCTCTGTTTAACATGTCTAGTGACTAAACTCTCACAACACCTAACATGTATCTCTAATAGTCCCCTTTGTACGTGCATGTCAAACCACCTTTGTCAGCCTTAGCATCTTCTGTGCAATTGGTGTCACTTCTGTCTTATCCTTGATACATTCATTTCTACATTTATCCAGTCACGTGTGTTCACACATACACCTAAGCATTCTCATCTCCATAACTCACATTTTTTGCTAATGCAAACAATTCACCGCCCAACACAAACCATAGAGCAACGCTGGTCTAATTGCAGTATGATAAAACTTGCTTTTAAGTTTTACTGGTACTTTATGATCACATAAGATCTCTGATGCGTCTCTCCACTTCAACCAATCTGCTTGGATTTTATGTATCAAATCTTTATCAACACATCCACTTTTTGAATTATCGATCCAAGACATTTAAAACACTCACTGCGAGAAATATTCCTATTTACTAAATTTAAACTTCATATACTCCATTTTTGAATCACCCGTCTTTCTTGCACTACTAAATTTAAAGTTCATATACTTCATCTTTACCTTTCTCAACCTAATAACCTTTCTTTCTAAAGTGTCTCATCAACATTCAAATTTCATGTTTACACCCTCATATGTCTCATTATATCATCCGCAAACAATAAATATCAAGATATTGCTTATATAATTAGTTAAAATTTCATAATTTTTCGAACCTTTCATAAATTTATATATGGAAGTCCTTGTAATATACTCTAATTAAAAACTGGCAAATTTTTGAATTTTATCATGAATTATTCGAATTATTTTTTAGATAAATATGTATATAAAATTATAAATAAATAATATTATATATATTTTAAAAACTTAGATTTAAAAAGCGTCGGGTGTTAACGGTCAAAAAGGACAGACCCTCTCCCATCCGCTTATCAAGGGCAGCACACATTGGCTCCTTCAACCAAAATCCCAGAATCCAACACTTCCTTACAGCTAAGTTCCAATGGCCTCCGATCAAGAACAGAGTCGCGAGATCGAAAATGAGCCAGAATCCGACGAGTTTGAGTGTTCGGAAGATTCCGACGACGATCCCTCTTTCGACGTCGTCGAAGAAACCCGATCGGCGCTCTCCGCGTTATCTCTGCAAAAAACCTAGATCCAGGTGAGCTCTGATTTTCTGTGCAATATTTTACTGTTCTTGATATTGAAAAGCGATTTATTTGTTCTAAAAAGGGTTTTGGGGCTTATCAGGATACGCAAAGTTGTTGATGAAAACCTAGAGAGCGAATCGGAGATCGACGCTGTGGAGAGTGAGATCCCTAAGCTGGACGAGAAGGATGAGAAATCGTTCGAGAAGGTAGAAGAGCTGATCAAAGGTTTGTTATGAGTTTCTTTTTCTTAGTTATCTAGCTATGAGTTGAAATGTATGTAGCAGATCCTCTGTATGAGGAGTATGGGAGAGCTGTAACTTTTTAATATGCATATAGAAATGACATTTTAAACATCTCTTAACCATATGTTATCAGCCTTTTTAGGACTATTAACTAGAGAAGCTACTGGTTTTTGAACATCTGGTTTTCTATGTTGAGCTACATCCTAGTTTTTTTTTTTGAAAGAAAAATCCAAAACATTCATCTTTTCCTAGTCATAGATTTCCATAAGCTGAAGGAATGATTGCTTCATAAAAGTAATCGTATGGTTTAATGGAACTACTGCTCGTAAGAACAGATGCATTTCTTAATCTATTTAGCTGAATAAGTCAGCAAGCTGATCATACCTTACTGATCATTATGGCTCTGTTTGGTGCGGAGTTTTTGCCGAGCAGGTGAGTTTGGACAAAAACGCTACCGTCATAGAATGTATGTTTGGCTTGACAACGGTTAAGGCCACCACCAATAAAATAAAATTAGTTTTGAACATAAAAAGGGATGAAGTTCCTTACGTGAGGACGTGATGTCGGACCTTCCTGAATATGGTTCATAACCACCGCGTTCATGACCGCCGCGCCATGCCAAACATAGCTTATATCTTAAACTATGGCTTGTCAGCTCTTTTTGAGTAAGAATTTCACCATTTTTGTGTTCTAATTGCTGCGTGCCTATAGTATTAATGGCCATGGCCTATAGTAAGATCAACTGACAAATGATCAATATTAAGGTTTTGTCCGTGTTTCAATTTTGTATTATTTTAATGGCCATGGACTCATGGAGAAGGTTGTGGGTAGATGCCACTCAATGTGACAAATTACCAACATTAAGGTGTGTTTTCTTTACTAATCTTAGGGTTCATTGTGTACTTCACGCTTGGCGTTTTCATATTTCTCTATGAATATGAAGCATGGTGGTTTGTGTTTGATAAAATGGAATTGATAACATTTTGCTTGATCTTGTTCATGTGTCCTGAATCAAGGCTCAACAAATGCAGCATCATCTCAAATATTCCTAAATCACAGAATGAAGCATGCTTTGGTCTATATAGTCATATACTCCTAGTGATTATACATTTTGTTGATCACAGAACTAATTAAAGATTTTTTGTATAATGAGGCTACAGGTGGAGACCTTGGGAAGTTAAAGGTTGACCAATGCAAACTGTACCTTAGAAAGTATGGTTTGAGATTGACAGGCAAAAAAAGCGTCCTGGTTTCACGCATTCAAGAACATAGAGAGTATATAACTAACATTCCTTCTTTATCATTTTTTGTGTTTCCAATTAGTATAGTTTTCTGCCAAAGAGAATAGGGTCATTTACATGAATTTGTGTTCTACTTCGCCCCTGAGTTTGCAGTATTAACATATGTGTAAAATAAAACACTTTGGAGGGGCTTATTTTGTTCAAGCATTTTAACATTGTAAACTTAGAGAGGATGTCTCTATAATTTTAAGATGTAGAGGGGATATTCCTGTAATTATACCAAATCATAAGGCAATTTTTAGTAATTATTTCAAGAAAATATAGTCTACAATATTTTTTCCATGTTAAGGGGAGCCTTGCCGCAATGGTTGAGGTGTATTTGTGGGTCCTTTATGTCACAGGTTTGAATCCTAGAAGCAGCCTCTTGCAAAAATGCAAGGTATGGTTTGCCTACATTTCACCCTTGTGGGGGACCGTTATCTGGGCCCTCGTTGCGTGGGGATGCTTTGTGCACCGGACTGCCCTTCTTACATATCCGTGTGATAGTAGCTCAGAGCCTACACAATTAATCAAAAGTTGTATTTATATGTAAAACCTAAGAGAAAATTTATTTATATTTCTTGGGTGAATAATTTCAGTATCATTGATGGCCGTGGGGAGAAGAAATACCCCCCAGAGAGCTTTCTATTAAACTGCAAAGGTATGGCTAGTTGATTTAATGTTTTTAAATAATATTTACGTTGTAGGACTAGTTTGATCTCACCTTGCACCAGATTTCCCTTGTTTAATCCTATGCTTTACTTTATTGTTTCTATCCATTTAGGTGATGCTTGTCTGGGAGATGTTGTCATGTTTGAACAAAATGTCTATGAGATGTACTGCTTCAGCCCTAAATTTTCTTTATGAACTACTATGATAGAAGATTACATTAAGGTTAAGTGCTAGATATACTAATTTATTTCTACTTAGCAGGTTTAGCATTGCATCTAGGAGTGCTACAGGCCCATCATGCGGCACCAGGACTGTTGCTGGCCGTATTGTAAAAGAAAGTTATGGTGCTGCAAAGCAGCAACATACGTTTACAGTTAAATGCTTAAATTTATCTTTGGGTCATTTATTGAATCCTCCCCTCCAACTATGCATAATTAAAGGCACCTCTAAGCTTACATTGTTTGTATGCATGTTCGTGCATTAACAATATATACATAGAGGGAGGCTTTTGATAATTTTATAACTTAGAAGGGCTGGTCCTGTATTTATGCTAAGTCACAGGGTAGTTTTCGTAATTATTTCCTTATCTATTATGATTCCTTCTCTTGTTGGCTCTAAACTCGAGTTTTGTTTTTCTTTGTGTAGATTGAAGTTCTATGGAGCAAGGGAGTGAAACCATGGCCTCCACTTCATCCCCTTCTCATTAAGGGAAGGAATCTATATAGGATTAAGACGATGAGACGGGTTGGATTTTGTAATTTAAATTTAGCTCAACTTTTGATCCTTTGAAGCATGGATTCATTTCTTGATTTTGTAGATGTGGGATAATGAACCGGAAAGACTTAAGGTTTTGCAAGAGAAGCATGATAGAGGGTTTTGTGCTCGATCATCGCGAGATATGAGGATACAAATGAAAGAAAGGAGGATCAATGGCATAGCGATCAAAAGGTACTAGATTTCATCAATACGATATATATTTATTATTCAACTTCAATAACAGCCTTAAGCATTTATCATTTTGCTCAAATGTTTTTCTGCACATTTTGATAGTGGATAATAAGTTAATGTTAATGTAATGCTACTAAATGTTATTCTAGTAGCTTAAATTCTTAAAGCGATGGATAGATCTCAGGTACTACATTTAAATAGGAATTTATTGTGATCAAGAACATTTGGAAAATACTGTTTATTGAACATTATGTATTTGGAATGGGTGAATCCTGCACTCCAGAAATGCCATATGTTATATGATATTTTATGTTAATGGACGATATTTTTTCTTAACATGAATAGCCTAAAATGAAGTTGATCAATTGATTATGAACTAATCAAGAATAAATTCTTCTAGAACCATATCCCAAGACATTGGTTGGACCTTCGAAGTATTTGTTATCAACAATGGTGACATAGTGAGGATCGTCACCAATTGCATTTAAGTCATTGGTGCTATTGAATATCTTAACATGTACCTGGCAAGAACAGAGTTCTCATTATTAGTGGATGTCTGTCTAATCACAATATTAGAAGGTTGACAACTCGGATATGAATGTTAGGAGGGCGGCCATACTTGGAAGTTTGGATTCCATATAAGTCGAGCTAACAAAATTTAAGGTGGAAGCTAACAACTTGATTATGATCAGTGGATATTTAGAAGATCAAGGCCAGACTGATTGGTGAGCAAGCATCTATCTAGGGTCATGTATTCCAACAGAAAGTGCCCAAGCACTCCTAACTCATCCCCATCCCCAGCACTCTGGGTCGATTCCTCTGCACATCCACCATTCATTCTCTTTTACAAGATACTATTCTTACGAACCACCATAGGTAGCGATATATGTTAAGCTAGAAGATCTCTATGCTGACGCGCCAAATGTATACGTAGGACAAATCTACAATTGATAGATGAGCGATGCCCCAACCCTAGATGAATGAATATACAGATTCAGATGCAACTATACGGTTTTCTAAATGATGATGTAAGTATACACAAGCAAAAAAAACGACAAGGTGTCACAACATAACCCTAACCTAATGCAATGCGAACTAATAATTCCATCATGCAAGCATTTTTAACGCTCAATTAATTAAATAACAAAATTTGTTAGTCACACAATTGAACCACATTGGAGCACAAATACTCCAAATTAAATAGGTGAATGATAATCGCAATTAACTGTCAGTGCACACAAATTAAATGTAGGCGAATAAATATTGCACATCTACTGAGAAAAAATAGTCAAATCATTTTGGTGCAATGCCCAAAATGATGCTAGTGAAGGATGTGGTGGTAGGTGGGCTTAGGCCGGCAGTTGTGTTGGTTCCAATGTGTGGTTAGTCTACATAGGTTTCCACACGCAATCGTTAGTGGCCGATACCCAATTTTCATGAGTTGGTTTGACACCCATTAGTCCCATGGCACAATTGTGCATGAGTACGTTTTACCACCCAAACTTGAAAATGGAGGTATGTAACATATGATTGGATATCCAAACAGATCAATTGAGTGGAATACTTGTACAGCACATTATTTGGGGCAAACACACTAGCTATAATCCAAGGAATGTCAGGCAAACACACTAGCTATAAAACTTCAAGATTTGGATGAGATCTTGCAACAATTGAAACTTCATCTCCATTAGTCCCATGACACAACAGAAGCACGCCGCCTCCGTGCGATACAACTCGATAATGAGGATCGCATTTTTGTCAAACTTCATCCACACCGCCAAAGTTTTGGAACCCACCCCAAACTCTGTGTCTCTAGTCGCTGTGGAATCTCCCGAAGTTCCCTCTGCCTTGCTTGCTGACCTCTGTGTCTTACCGCAACCATCTATTCTTGTCGTGGTCTCGTCTCAGTTCGTTGCTCAGTCTGTTGTGGCCTTGCCGGTTAGCTTGCCTCAAACTGCCTTGACATGTTATCAGCTCGATGCGGTCTTGCCTCGCTGCGGTTGCTCTTGCCAACCTGTGTATTGCCAGTCCGTCGGATTTGTTGTTGCTGCCTCTGTCACTTTCTGAGGCGCTCGTGCTCGCAGACGACTCTACCACACCCTTGGGTCGATCTTGGGGCTGGGTGGGTGTCAACGTGATCTTCCGCCCCTTATCATAAAAGACACACGTGTTCGAGCGACCGAAGCACGTGACATCACGATCAAAAAGCCAGGGGCGGCCAAACAACACGTGAGCGACGTCCATGGGAATGTCATCGCACCACACCTTGTCCTGAAAGGACGCAAGAGTGATCGGGACCAAGCAACGCTGGGTGACCTAAATTGCCGTCTTGTCAACCCAGACGACACGGTACGGATGGGGGTGAGGCTCTGCCTTCACCTGCATACAGTCAAGCGCCTTCTGGGCTACGATATTCACGCAACTCCCACCATCAATAGCTAGCTTGCAGGGACCGTCTGCACTAGGGAAGTACGTGTAAAAGATGGTCTTGCGTTGCCAATCCTCGTCCACACGTGGGGTCTGTAGGAGGCGCTGAATCACTCCCACCTCTAACGATCGCTCGGCGTCACTCTCCCAACCTTCCTCGACTGCGGCTCTAACCTCCTCTGGGGCCTCCTCTTCACCCTCTAAACCCTGCTCCTCCTCTTCCTCAAGTAACAGGTTCCGCGTGGGGCACTGCGCCGCCACGTGGCCCCTGCCAGAACACCTAAAACAAACAATGCCCCCAGATCGCTGGCCATCAGTGGCTATGGCTTTACCCTTTGCATACGCGGGGATACGTGAGGGTGCAGCCGTGGTGGTCTGGGGCGGAGCGGGTTCCCTAAAGGTCGAGGAATCAGTCTGAGAGGTGAACTGCCTCGTACTAGACGAACGAAGGTACTGCTCATACTCGAGGGAGAGCTGGAATATCTGATCAACAGTCTCCAAGCGGTGGGGAATCAACTCTCTCCGAATATCGAAATGAAGGCCCGCCATGAAGCAGGCGGCAGTGGCAATAAGCTCCTCTGAAATATCACTCCTGACGACCAGCTCATCGAAGCGAGCCATGTACTCGGCGACGGTAAGTGTCCCCTGCCGTAGGTTCTGTAGCTGCTCAAATAGTTGATCTCGGTATGACGCGGGGAGGTACTTCTCATTCAGTCTCTCCTTCATCTCGTCCCATCTGGCAATGGGGTAGTAACCATCCCACTGTAGAGCTCTCTCAACACTGATCCAGAATACCTTAGCTTGCCCGACCAACTTCATCTTTGCAAAGCGGACACAACGCTCGTCACTCATGTCGTACCACTCGAAGTAGTGGTCCATGTCCAAGAGCCAATCGCTGAAGGCTTTCGGATCTAGGCGACCATCGAACGAAGGGGCGTCGAGTCGGATGCGGCGAGTGATGTCATGACAGTGGCCCCCTCTCCGAGGATCGAGGTAGTCCTCGGGGTAGTCATCATGGGCGTAGTCGTGTCGAGCGGGTGGGGGACCACGCTCTCTCCGACCCGGGGGATAATAATCATCCTGGTGATGGTCACGGCGACCGTGTGGGGGCACACGATCTCTGGGGTCCGGCTGAGGCTGACGTGACATACGATACTCATCACGCTGGGGTGGCAGCTATCCCTCGCCGGAACTTGCTTATAATCTCTCGCAAAATCAGGATGCCGCCTTACCGGCGGAATCGGGGCTCGATGAGGACTATCACGATGGTGACGGTCTGCGGGAGGTGGACCATCCCTCGGGCGTTGCCCTCGACGTGGAGGAGCGTCAGGGTCGTCCTCAAGAGAGTCGTCACGTTGTGTCGGAGTGTCTCTGGCATCCTCTAAGTGGCCTAAACGAAGATTCACCTCGGCAAGGTCATGACGCACATCGTTGAACTGGGCTCCTATGGTGTCAAGGAGACCTAGGACAAGGCGTTGGAACTCAGCGAAAGCGACGTCCGAATTCGAGCTCGTCGCTCGGTCCTCAGTGTTCTGTGGTTCTACCATGTTTACTCTAAAAGTCCTACCACTACGGAGCATGCAAGTGGTCTAACCTGGCTTTGATACCAAATGATATAAGGGTAGGCTAGTGGTGCTCGGAAGCTATGACTCTACGTGCACGTGTGAGGGGATATGCGAATGCAATGCTACATGCAATGAAACAGTCGGATAACAACGACAATTAATTTAAGCAATGAGAATTAACAACACCACGCAGTTAATCAAAATAAAGAGGCAATTAAATAATTTTGGCGATTTGACAACGGCTTCCTCCGCGCGGAGGGCATAAGCAAGCGGCGACAAATGAGTAAACAACCAAGTGCAAATGTCAAATACAACAACTACCAAACTATGATCACAACACAAATATAGATAAACAACCAAGTGCAAATGTCAAATACAAAACACAATACCACGAGATACTCACGATGCAGTGGGCTGATCCGAGGCGATGGAGGATTTGACGAACCGGATGCAAACGAGCGATCGGAGGTGGAACTGGAGGCGAGGCGGCGATGACGGTGGTTGCCTTCGGCGAAGAGTGGCGGATGGTAAAACGGCAGATCCGGCCACAAATGAGTAGATCCGGACCGTGGGTGAGTAGATCCGATGATTTGGAGCAGATCCGAACAAAAATAGAAGGTTTGGGTGGAGGGAATAACGGATCAGAGGGTGGTAGCACTAGATCAAAAGAGATCTAGGGTTTTCGGAGCGGTGGGAGGTGGATCCACGAAGGGGAAGGGAAGGAGTGGCCGGCTAGGGTAGCTGGCTGGTGAGGGGCTGGAGGCTTGGGGGGAGGCCGGCGGTGGGGAGGATGCAGGCCGGCGGTGGGGGGACAGCATTCCGGCAGCGGGAAACTGGAAAGAAAAGGGGGCAGCTTGTTGGTTTGCTGGCCAGCGGTGTGGAGGGGGTTTTGGGGGATTCCGGTGGTGGAGAAGGGGAAAAACGATGGAAAATGGTGGAGGGGGGTAGGGATTACCTTGGGGAGGAGTTTGGCGGCCTAGGAGTCGTCACCTAGGGTTCCACGACATCGGCATCGAGGAGGGATCGCTGGAATCCGAGATTAGTCTTCTCCAAATTCTGCAATGGCCTCAAATCAGCCCCCTAGCATCCTATTTATAAGAAAACACAAGCTAGGGCATCCCCATCAACGACTATGATTGGCCGGTGGGTTAGCCCTTAAAATACATCAAAATAAGCTCAAAAAACATAAAGTAATATAGCGTTTTGACTCGCGGCGACGTCCCGGACGCAACCGCGGAGTCCGATCAGCGATCCGATCAAGTTTTCCTGCGCGAATACATGTATGTGGGCTCCGCCTTGCGGCGAGCTCCTCCAAGTGCATCTGATGGCTCCCCATCAGTAAGTTTCCAAGCTTAAGTAATAATTTGGATTATCAGATTTCACATGCAGTTTTTTAGAGCAAGTGGTAGACTTTTGTTGGAAACTCTGTAATTATGAATGTTTTAGTGAGAATAGTCCTGAGATGGGTGACCTTCTGGGAAGGACTTGTAGGCCACATGTGGAAAAGGATAAAACCGTGCGGTTAAAAATAGTATGGGTCGAGATAATCCCAAGTGGACAATACTTCTGATATTTTGGGATGCATTTCATCGATCATGCCCCAGTGGCTTGGCAACAATTTCATTGATCAAGTCCCAGTGGCTTGGCAACAACCTCTATGAACAATGAACAACTGCATGAGATGCATTTCAGGATCAAGAATCGGTGACTTGGCAAAAACCTCTATGAACAAAGAACAACTGCATAGGTTGCATTTCATTGATCAAGTCCCAATGGCGGCAAAACTGATGTGAAGCAGAGACGAGAACCTATAGATTCGTCCTGCGTCAAGAACCGAGTCTGGTGCCATATGGGCTTCCGCAGCCAATTTCTAAACTTGTCTTTAGGTCAAAACAAACCTCTACGAACAAAGAACAACTGCATAGGGTGCATTTCATCGATCAAGTCCCAGTGGCTTGGCAAAACTGATGTGGAGCAGAGATGAGGACCTATAGATTCGTCCTGCATCAAAAACCCTCTAGAGTCGGGTTCCATATGGGCTTCCGCAGCCAATTTCTTATACTTTTGTATTTAGGTCGAAACAAATTTCTCAAGATATGTTATTACAAAAGAGGCCGCGGGCCCATTTGAAGAAGGCATGAGTAGACCTTTCTCATGCATTTTATTTCTGGCATTATTATTTTTAGGTGTTTTGGGCAATAGACTAAATATTCTGGTGTCATCTTTGGATCACCTTTGTAGAGTCTAGGTCTGAAACCAGAGCTCCTCGGTGATTTCTCCCCTCTTCTCTTATTTCTGGTCGAAACAAATTTCTCAAGATATGTTATTACAATGGAGGCTGCGGGCCCATTTGAAGAAGGCATGAGTAGACCTTTCTCATGCATTTTATTTTTGGCATTATTATTTTTAGGTGTTTTGGGTAATAGACTATGTTAGAAAAGCCCATGTAAATGGGCCCATATTGGGCCCTTGTTTTCTCCTTTTTCCTACACCTTTTAGTCCCACATCATTGTATAGGATTTCTTCTCTCCTTTTCTCCCCTATATATTTGTATTCTCTCCTTGTATTTTGATATAGAAGCAATACATGCAAGCTTTGAGCTTTTTCAACATGGTATCAGAGGGAGGTTACGCGACCTCGCGGTTTCCCCTTTTCTAACCGCCCGGCTTTGCTTTTTAGCCTATCCGCTCTCCCTCTGCGGCCTGCTCCTCTACTCGCCCGGGTAGCGGCCTGTTCCTACCCATCTCTTCTCTCAACGGCTTCTCCCTTGTTAAGCCGCTGACTCTCCTCTTCCTCTCTCCCTCCCGTGGATCCACCCCTCCGCCCTTTTTATAACTTCTACTCTCCTCTTCCACTCTCCTCTTTTACTCTCTCCCGTGGGACCCACTTCTCTCTGCTTCTAACCGCTTGCGGTTTGTCTGCGTGCCGCTTGCGGTTTGTCTGCTTCTAGCCGTTCCATCTCTCTCCTCTAGCCGCTCGAGTTCCTACTCGCGGCCTCTCTACTCTAGCCGCTCGAGTTCCTACTCGCGGCCTCTCTCCTCTAGCCACTCAAGTTCCTACTCGCGGCCTCTCTCCTCTAGCCGCTCGAGTTCCTACTCGCGGCCTCTCTCCTCTAGCCACTCAAGTTCCTACTCGCGGCCTCTCTCCTCTAGCCGCTCGAGTTCCCACTCGCGGCCTCTCTCCTCTAGCCGCTCGAGTTCCTACTCGCGGCCTCTCTCCTCTAGCCGCTCGAGTTCCTACTCGCGGCCTCTCTCCTCTAGCCGCTCGAGTTCCTACTCGCGGCCTCTCTCTCCTAGCCGCTCGAGTTCCTACTCTCGGCCTCTCTCTCCTAGCCGCTCGAGTTCCTACTCGCGGCCTCTCTCTCCTAGCCGCTCGAGTTCCTACCCGCGGCCTCTCTCCTCTAGCTGCTCGAGTTCCTACTCGCGGTCTCTCTTCTCTAGCAGCTTGACTTCCTCCCGCGGTCTCTCTTTTGCTGGTCGCGCGGTTTGTTCTCACCGCGGCGACTTATTCTTCTAATTCTCGTTCTCGCGCGGTCTCTTCCCCTCCAATTCGTAGCGGTCTTCCCCGGCTCCATGGGCTCCTCCGTTGACTCCTACTGGACCGGCGGTTACTCCTCCTGCTGACCGCCCGGCCTCTCTTCCAGATCTTCGAGATGAGTTGCGGATCACCACTATATCCTTATCTGAGAAGAAAACCTTTGTTCCATGGGTCCACTCGGTTCGGCGTGTTCTTCAGGCCAAGGGCCTTGTGCTTCACCTTACTAACGCTCCTCATGTTCTTAATACGGAAGAGTGGCTACGCAATGACGGCCGAGTTCAAACATGGCTCCTTAATTCTCTAGAGGGTGAGCCATACCAAATGGTCATGTACCATGAGACCGCCAAAGCCATGTGGGAGGAGCTTCACTCCTTATACTCTGGAAAGGATAGTTTTCAACACCTCTATGACATTATTACAGACCTTCAGTCTCTTGATGTTGGTGGGGCGGCTGACACCTCTTTTGTTGCTCGGGCCAAAACTCTGGTCGAGGCCTGGATCCAGCATCAGCCTTCTACCACCGATCTTGCTGCTCAGCGCGCGCAAAAGGAGGCCGTCTGCATTGCCATGATGATGGCTCGGGTCCCACCTCACCTTGAGAGCATTCGGGCTCAAGTATTGGCTTCGGCTTCTATTCCCTCTCTCTCTGATGTCTGCTCTATGCTCCTTCGCGTTTCACCACCTCTGGATCCTCCGGCACCCTCCTCTTCGGCTCTCCTTCAGCAGGTCCTTCCCCCCTTACTTCCCCAACCGCCTTCTGCTCGCGGTGGCCGTTCCGGCTCTCGCGGAAGGGGACGTGGGGGTCGGGCCCCCTCCAAGTGCTCCTACTGCGGCCGGGATGGCCACACGGATGTTGTTTGCTACAAGAAACATGGCTATCCTCCTCGCCCTACTGCGGCTGCTGCTGATGGCTCCTCCTCCACTGGTACCGACCTTGCGTCTGTTCGCCTCCAGCTCCAGTAACTCCAGGGACTTCTTAGCCCTCCTCCTACCTCTGTTGCCTCCACCTCTACTACAGGTATTACTTGTCTTTTCTCCGGTCCGCGTTGGATCTTGGACTCCGGAGCTACTCATCACATCACCTCGCTGCGGCCTCTTCAGTACTCAGATGCTCCTCATCCGAAATATATCACAGTCGCTAATGGTGCGGCTGCTCCGGTCTCCGGCTGTGCCGACATCTCTCTTGCCCCCTCCCTCTCTCTTCGCTCGGCTCTTTATGTTCCGAGCTCTCCGTTTAACTTACTTTCTGTTGGCCGCCTCACTCATGATATGGATTGTTCCGTCACATTTACTCCCTCTTCTTTTTTGATACAGGATCGGCAGACGCGGACTACCATTGGTAGAGGACGACTGCAGAACGGGCTTTACCTTCTGGATACCTCTCCGACTATTCTCTCCTCTGTCTCCGCTGTGGACTGGCATCGTCGTCTTGGGCATGCCCCTCTTCCTGTTCTCCGAAAGGCCTTGCCTGATGTATCTTTACCTGTTTTTCACTGTGATTCTTGTATTTACGGCAAACAGCCGCGTACTTCTTTTCCTGCTCATTGTACTCGGAGCGCTGCTCCCTTTGATTTACTTCATTCCGATATCTGGGGTCCTTTTAAAGTTACCAGTATCTCTGGTTACCGTTATTTTATCACATTCATTGATGATTACTCTCGCACCACATGGCTTTACCTCCTTCGTGACCGCTCCGAGCTCCCTCGCATATTTCGCGCTTTCATCCAATAAACTCGCACGCAATTCTCCGCAACTATTAAAACCGTGCGCACCGATAACGCTCGCGAATACACCGGACATGAATTCACCACCCTCTGTGCTGAATTTGGTATTATTCATCACACCTCTTGTCCATATACCCCCCCAACAAAATGGGGTTACCGAACGGAAGAACCGTCACCTACTCGACGTTGCCCGCTCTCTCATGATCCAAATGCAGGTTCCAAAACATTACTGGAACTTTGCGGTTTTCACTGTCTGCTTCCTCATCAACCGCCTCCCTTCCTCGGTTCTCAACTTTGCCACCCCCTTCAGTCTCCTCTTCCCCTCCACTCCGGCTTTCCCTCTTGCACCACGGGTCTTTGGTTGTACCTGTTTTGTTCACCTCCTGGGTCCCTCCTCAGATAAGTTGGATCCCCGGGCCGCCAAATCCATTTTTGTCGGCTATTCTCGCACCCAAAAGGGTTACCTATGTTACTCTCCGGTTACTCGAAAGGTCATCGTCTCTGCCGATGTTATCTTTTGGGAAGATCAACCTTTCTTCCCCCCTCCTCCTCCTTCCTCCACGCCGACATCTCCACCGCTCCCTCTACCCCGGCCCGTCATCCCTATTACTGCGCCTGTTTCCCTACGTCCTTCTTCCTCTCAACTTGCTCCCTCCCCTCCACCTGCTCCCTCCAGGCCGCCTGTTATCCAGGTTTACTCTCGCTGCCTTCCCCCCTGTTCCGCTGCCCCTCTGCCGTCGGCTTCTTCCACGGCTACCCCACGCTCTGCTGATCAGGTATCTCCCTCCACCGCTCATCCTCTGGCGAATTATGTTTCCTTGCACCGCTCATCCTCTGGCGAATTATGTCTCCTTGCATCGCCTTCCCCCCACCTACACACCTTTGCCACTTCTTTTTCCTCTATTTCGGTTCCTAACACTGTGCTGGAGGCGCTACAACATCCCGGCTGGAAGGCTGCCATGGAGGAGGAAATGAATGCCCTCTGGGCCAATCAGACCTGGACTCTCGCACCGCTTCCCCCGGGTCAGAAATCGGTTGGGTGTAAGTGGGTCTTCGTCATCAAACACGCCGCTGATGGGACGATTGACCGTCTCAAGGCTCGGCTAGTCGCCCGAGGCTTCACCCAACAACCCAGGCTGGACTATGAGGAAACCTTTTCCCCGGTGGTCAAACTCAACATCGTTCGTGTTCTTATCTCGGTGGCTGTCCATCGCCGGTGGCCCTTACTGCAACTGGATATTAAGAATGCCTTTTTGAATGGCGACTTGCAAGAAACTGTCTATATGCAACAACCTCCCGGGTTTGAGACCACGGGGGAGTCTCAGGTTTGTCGTCTTCAGAAGGCTCTGTATGGCCTCAAACAATCACCACGGGCATGGTTCGACAGGTTCAGCAAAGCTCTTCGGGAGGTTGGTTTTTCTCGCAGCACGGCATACTTCTCGATGTTCACTCGCCACCGTACAGTGGGGACGGTTCTTTTGTTAGTTTATGTTGATGACATCATCATTACGGGCGATGACTCACAAGGAATACAGGAAGTCAAACAACATCTCGGTACAGTTTTTCAAACAAAGGATCTGGGACCCCTCCGGTATTTTTTGGGCCTTGAGGTGGCTAGACGGCCAGATGGTCTCGTCCTCTCCCAGCGGAAGTATTGTCTCGACCTTCTTCATGATGCAGGTTACTCGGGGTGTAAGCCGATCAATACCCCAATGGATGTGAATCATAAGTTATGTGCTCAGGCTTCCGACTCAGATCTCTTACTTGAGAATCCTGAATACTATCGCCGTCTAGTTGGAAAATTGATCTACCTCACGGTAACTAGACCGGACATATCCTTCGCAGTTGGTATTGTCAGCCGGTATATGCATTCTACCCGAAAATCTCATCTTCACGCCGTTGAACGCATTCTCAGATACCTCAAAACGGCCCCTGGTTAAGGATTAGTCTACAAGACCTCATCTTCAGCTCCTACATTGATAGCTTACTCGGATGCTGATTACGCTGGTTCTCTTGATGATCGACGGTCAACCAGTGGGTTTTGCACATATTTTGAAGGACACTTGATTACGTGGCGGAGCAAGAAACAAGTTGTTGTAGCTCGATCATCTGCTAAGGCTGAATACCATGCAATGACGTCTATAGTATCTGAACTAACATGACTGGAGAGTCTTCTTGCCGATCTTGGTGTACGACTTCCTTCCCCAGCTCTTCTCCTTTGTGATAGCCAAGCGGCAATACATATTGCCAAGAACCCGGTATTCCACGAGAGAACTAAACATATTGAAGTTGACTGTCATTTCATCAGAGAAAAGGTTCAAATGAAGAAGATTGACTTGAAGCATGTTCCCGGGACAGAACAAGTTGCGGATGTGCTCACTAAAGCTCTTCCCAGTACACTCTTCTATCAGTGCTTGTCCAAGCTTGGTGCATACGATTTGTACGCTCCAGCTTGCGGGGGAGTGTTAGAAAAGCCCATGTAAATGGGCCCATATTGGGCCCTTGTTTTCTCCTTTTTCCTTCTTCTCCTTTTAGTCCCACATCATTGTATAGGATTTCTTCTTTCTTTTTCTCTCCTATATATTTGTATTCTCTCCTTGTATTTTGATATAGAAGCAATACATACAAGCTTTGAGTTTTTTCAACAGACTAAATATTCTGGTGTCATCTTTGGATCACCTTTGTAGAGTCTAGGTCTGAAACCAGAGCTCCTCGGTGATTTCTCCCCTGTTCTCTTATTTCTGGTGATTTATTATGTAGATAGTAAATGGAAAAGAGTTAGGAAGAAAATGAAATTGATGACTTACTGATTTATTATTCATATGGTTCCAAATTCAGAAAAGTGGTAGGTGGTGCCTGTAAGTTTACTTAGAGTAGAATTTGTTTTGGATTCTCATGGTTGAATTTGTTGTTTTGTAATTATCTGAAGTTGGGTTTATGGATATGAACACATGACCCCCATAAAATTTAGGGACGATATCACTCCCCCCCCCCCCCCCCCCACACACACACACACACACACTTTTAACTGAAGCATAAAAAAAATTTATTTTCAAAATGATGCATAGAACTAAAAAGATGTGTTTTCCATGGAAAAAGCATTTAATACTTAAAATCATTTGAGCATTAGCGTGCCCTGCTATGTTGACCCCTATGAACTCATGTAGGACTATCCCTTTTTGTCAATAACAAATTCACATTAGTTCTTATGCTTATGGTTTAAGCTCGAAATCGGTCAAATTCATATAAGAACAGCTCTGCCAACAAAATTCAAATGTGCAACACAAACTAAACAAGCCTAAAAATTGTTTATGAAATCACTTGTATATAATGGCTCAAGATTTGTAGGAACCCACAGTACTTTTTCTTCACATGAACGCCATATAAGCTTCAAATTTCTAAGCCATTTAGCTCTAATTGACATTTTATAGCTAGTAATGAAGCAAAAGCAATTACTTCCCTTTAAATAGACACCAGTTCACCTTATTTCCATTGTTGAAAAAAGCTAAACATCAATTATTCTTAAACTTTCAAAGCGTCATCTATTTTTCATGTTATGCCTCAAGCGCTTAGAGCTCTTAAAGTTCATTCCTAAAGTTTTTTTTTTTTGCTGCATTTGCTCGTTACAAAATTCCCTCAACGATTATACGCTTCTGCATATTCACAATCATCTAAGATCCATGTTATGATCTTCCGATTTTGGCGTCGAGGCCTCCTCTTTGAGAAAAACCCATGTAATTCCATCAAGCGTAATGATCATAACTATCTTCTTTGTCCAAGGGCATTTTGTTTTCTTATTTGTCCTCACTACAAATTGTAGTGCAAATATGCTTCTCCTCCAACCCCTGATGACACTTTTTTTCAAGTGTTAAGAATTTGATGGTTCCCCCATTTAATCCATTGTCAAGTTTCAATACCCTGCAAAAAAATTGTGAGATCTTCTATCTTATTTACACGATATACGGTTGTTCTTCCTCCAGCAAAATGAAGTGAAGGTGCTCTCGTGAGAAACAAGGTAAGCTAATTCTATATCACTCATTCACCATGGACTCTATTCAAGGAATATAATTGCACATGCTGGCCGACTCCTCGGTTTCCATATATGGCTGGTCTATCGATTGTATAGTGTTGCTTTAGAGTACAAGGCATCCGCCAAAATTTGTGATGGTGTTCGTTAAACTTATTTGAAAAGAATGGACTTTTAGCGTGGTAGATGACACTAAACTCAATGGACTTCTACCACATGCTTCTTTTGTGCATATATCGCGGATCATTATATTCGGATATCTATGTTTAAGAATGGAAAGATGATTTCAGAAAGCACATATTCTTGATGCAGTTCTGTGGAGTCTGTCTGGGTATCATATTTAAGAACAGAAAGGAGATTTCAGACAAGTTCATAGTTTTGATGAAAGTTCTGAAGAATCTGTCTAGGAAATATTGTACACACAATTTAGAAGCATTTTCAATGATTTGAAATCTATTGGTATTATGTACACCATCCAAGATTTGGGGAACGAAGTCCTTTTGATTCATTGTCATTGCAATACAAGCCTTTGGGTGCCTGGAATTTTCATAATACTTCTGTTGGTGTAATAAATTTTGTCGAAATTTACATCTTTTGGCATGTAGTAGAATAACCAGCATGACATGCAAATATCTGAATTCAATTTCCTTCTCACTAACCAATGTTCGTCATGTATCGTATGCAGGAAGAACATAACTGCTGGTAAAGAAAATCAACCTCTACAAAGAGGTAATATTCAGCGAAGAGGAGATGGTTCAGTTCTCCAGCACCTTCCCAGCATTGGTTCCCAGATCCTATGCAGGAATAATATAACTGGTGATAAAGAAAATAATCACCTACAAACTCAGCAAATAGGAGAAGGCCCAATTCTCCAACAGCCCCTTCCAAGCATTTTGGGAAATCCGCCTCCAGAACTTGCTATCTCATCTCTTCCAGCTCTCAGGGCCTCTCTGTTTGATCATCGGACTCATGTCAGCGCCTCACGAGCTCCAAACTCGTGGAATTCTGGGCTTATGAACCACAGAGATCGCCAACATTATCACCATGGAAGATCTCATGGGTTCCACATTTCTCCGCGCCGTCAACATCATTACAATGCAGCTAGCTATTCACATCACATGCATCGACAGCAGCAGTGATATCCGCAGCAGCATCAGAAGGAACCACCGCACTTTTAAACCAAGTTTTGTAAGGCTTTTTGGATAAAACTGCATGCTTCTTCTTGAAGTTGAGTCTACACGTTGGCAGGTTTCGCACCCTCGTATTTAAAGTATGAACCTTTAATGTCCATCTTTGTCACATCTTTAACATTAGCTAATGCTCAATTACATTGTTAGAAAAATATTAATGCATATGGAGCCAGAAGGGTCTATTTTTTAGCAGTTCATTTGCATCATCAAGAGAGTTGGATCAGAATTGTGGGTTTTTGATCTAGAAAGAAAACTTGTGAATCTGTGATTCTGTTTTTGATCAGAATTGTCTGTGTTGGGATTTTACACAATCCCCAGAACAATCACAATTATCGTAAGGGTACAAAGAGCATGTAATAATCCGGAGAAAAAAAATCAACGCCTCACCTTCTTCTTCTCTGTGAATCCACCTTCAAGGGTCTCTTTCTCCAAGATGAGAACCGGTGGTGTGTCTCTTCAAGTCATAATCCAACCCTTTATATAGTCATTTCATTTGTCATGATCACTTTCCTAAAAGTTTCCTAGCATGTGAAACATTGGAGAGTACATTGATGACTTGAAGAGTCAACATCGGTGGCTTGGACAGTCAACATCGGTGGTCAGTAGGTGAAGCATGATACACATGGCTTGAAAGATCAAAACAACTCAGCAATCACCACCTTGGTTTAAATTTCAAAATTATCATATTTTTGCATCAAACTGCACCGAGCATTTGCATGAAGCACCAAACTGCATTGAGCATCTAAACGAAGCACCAAACTGCACCGAGCATCAGTCGACCTGATCCAGTCGACTCCATCCTGCACTGGCTTAACCCGAGAAAGTAGAGGCTACCAGATCGTGAAAACTGACTCGTCGAACCCGAGTCCTGGGAGGGCACTATCAATCCTATTGTCAGGAGAAATCATGGGCTCACCATTTCGCACTGCGGTCCCCATCACCGTTAGAACTCCACGCCTGGCCGCCCAACTGCAACCTTCCGAGTCCAATCTACCCAATGATATCAGATTCTTACGCAGCTTGGGCACCAGATACACCCTCTCAAGTCTATGTATCGCTCCATCCTGCGTCTGCAAGTCCACCGTCCCTATCCCTGTGACCTCGCATCTCGTGTCGTCACCAAGTATGACCAACTCGGTCGCCACCTCTAAGGAGTTGAACATCGATGTATTTGAGCAAGCGTGTTGTGATGCACCAGAATCAAGCATGCAGCTATCAGAGTCACCCCGACTCTCATTGATGCAATAAAAGTCATCATCTCTTGCCAAGTCCAATGTCAACATGCCCGCATACTGAACGTCACCCGAAGTATCAGAACTCCCAGCACAGTGTGGATAATGTCTCCTAATATGACCAACCTGTCTGCAGTGGAAACACGTCACTGCCTTCTTTGAAGTCGACCGAGCGCGTACACCGCTCGACCCTTTGTCATGCACTACTAAGATCTGGTCACCCCTGGGAGTGGGGTTCTTCAGCATCTGACTAGATAAAAGTGTTGACGTGACTTCTTCCAGCCCCACCATATCCTTCCCATACAGGAGCATAGTCATCATGTGCTTGTATGACGCTGGGAGCGAGATAACAAGCAAGAGGATTTTGTCTTCTTCCTCTACCTTTGAGCCAACCACAGGCAATTGGCTCAGAAGACCGTTGAACACATTGAAGTCTTCCTGCAGATTGTCACCTTCTTGCATTTTTAGCGCATATAAACGTTTCTTCAGCAATAATCTTGTCGCCATACATTTTGTCATGTACAGTGTTCTAACTTCTCCCAAAGCCCGACTGTCATCTATTCAGTCGCAATGTTGAAGAGCACCTGGTCAGCAACATACATCCTTATTGTGCTTGTGGTTCTTTCATCAAGATCTTTTCAGTCCTCATCTTTTATTGTCGCGAGCAATTTGTCATGCCCCCCACAAACCTCGAATCAAACTTTGCTGAACCAACATATCTTTTACTCGAATCTGCCATAGGCTAAAATTCCCGTCACCGTCGAATTTCTCCACTGAAAATCTCTTCAGAACTACGTTCTTTCCTGTCATGACTTTCCTCGGCAAACTAGAAGACATGATTTATTCAAAGTCCATATCTGAAAGGATGGAAAGAGGATCTAGTCGTTTACCACCACAGTCAGAACCTTCATAGAACGTCCAATCATGATAATCTATCAAACTTGACTTTGATACCACTTGTTGGGATTTCACATAATCCTCAGGACAGTCACAATAACCTTAAGGTTAGAAAGAACACAATAATTCAGAGAAAAATTCAACGCACGATAATTAATCAAAACTATAAATAGATGAGACGAAAATACCAATCTGTTACAAGTACATCGCAGATAAGATGAACTAGCTTAATCCGTGGGTGGACAATGATCCTGGATTGCAATCCTCAGAAGGACGCACAAGGTTTGCTTCGGCAAACCTTTGTTGTCGTAAGACGACCAACCCCAACCACCGTCGCCCGAGAAGTCGACGCGGAATAATGCCCAGGTCGCGTGTAAGCTCGTTGCTCACTATGCTGTTTGTCCCACTACAGCCTTGCCGCACTCACTGCGGCCCGTCGCAGCCTTGCCCTCTTCTTCTTCGTGAATCCACCTTCAAGGGTCTCTTTCTACAAGATGAGAACCAGTGTTGTGTCCAAGCCATAACCAACTCTTTATATAGCCATTTCATTTGTCTTGAGCACTTTTCTAAAAGTTTTCTAGCATGTGAAATACATGAGCGGCTTGTAGTATCAGCATCAGCATCTTGGAGAGTCAGCATCGGCGGCCGGTAGGTGAAGCATGATACACATGAATTTGAAAGATTAAACCAACTCAGCAGTCTGACTGTCTGCTCCCCATCAATCTTTCTTCTCAATCATTTTAGGAACCATGTTCACTTGGGTGGGAGAGAGTGCTATGAAATTTTGAACTATTTTGTTTGTGGAATTATTGCGCATTTGCTCCTTGGTTTCCTATTGTTGAATCTTATTTGGCTGCCATGGGTCTTTCTTCTTGTCCAAATATTGTGTTCAATGATTTAGGTTAGACTACTACTACATCAAGTGCACAAGGCTCTACTACTACATATCCAACTGGTTCCCTAATGTGGGCCAACACCTATGAATGTTTTGGGTGAATTGTGAGAGCTATTCTTTATAAAATCTCGTGATACCGAGTTAGAACTTATGCATTCATCGTAAACCGATTGGTTAGACTTTTGGTTTCATGTTCGGTATCACAATTGTTTTTTCGTTGTTAGGTGGAGAGGTCTATGATTTGTATTAGCAAGTGCGCGTATTGAAATATGTATATTCGAAAGTGCTACAAATTTGATGTTGTGGGACTAATTTTGGCTCCTCGCATGAATGTTCTTTTTTTATTAGGTCATGTGGGAGAGTTGTTGGGCATATTTTGCTCAAATACCCTGTTAGAGCCTATGCATCTTCCTGATAACCAATTAATTTTAAGTTGAACGCTAACCGAGTTTTATAATCACATGTTTAACCACATGATTCAATCTCAAGCTGATTTTGTTACTGCTTAAGGATCCGTTTGGCATGGCGGTGGCAGCCGTGAATATTATGAACCGTCATTTGTGAACACCCAGGCTCACATAATTAAGGAACCTCGTTCACTTTTATGTTAAAAACTGATTTCCTTTTCTTGCTGATGGTCATAATCGTCGGCATGTCAAACATACATTCTATGGCCGTAGCGTTTTTGTCCAAACTCATCGGAGCAAAAATCTTTGACCTAAGATCGGTTCATAGTTACTCAATTGGTTTTCGTGGTGACTCGCTCGATCCAATCTCGATTTGAATCAAATGTAGTTTTGTTCATTGAACTACTTTGGATTCATCAAAACAAATGAGTAATTATAAATCGTTCCGTACAATTCGCGAAGAGCGGCGACGTCAAATCTTCGCTCCAAATGATGAAATTATATCTGCCAATAATTCTTACTGAATAAGAAACAATTATGTGGGGTGCTGATTCTTTCCACAGAGAGAGTTAAGAGTTGATGATGCAGGAATCAATCTTTGCTGCATCAGTTGTAAATGCTTTCAATCCTTTCCTTTCCATGTAAACTATTCTTGAACTCTCCCCTTCTTTCCCCCCTCCCCCAAGATTCCGCTTTTTCGTCTCGGTCGACATTTTCGCTCTAAGGAGCAGCAAAGTGGGACCAAAGCAACACGCTGCACCGATATAATCTATGGTTCTGCTGCAAGAGAGGCCGCGAATTGATGCTTCGTGCACAAGGCTGCGAGAGTTTCATATGTGAGACAAAATTCTTAACATGCTTCATTTTAGTCTCAAAGGCAAACTTGAGATACTCTCGCATCGAGAAACTCATGCAATCTTATGCATTTAATATAAATTTAAGGCTCAATTGTTACAACCAATTGATTTGGAATTGGATGCTTGGATTCTAAATTCTTATAAATGGAGACATTTTTTAATGTAATCGTCAAAATTGTGTAACGAACTTCAAAAATAATCGCTAGTTGCATATCGATCTTAACCGTGTGGAGATTGTAATACAAAGCGAACAATATCTCGATCGCTAAAAAATGATCATTGGGGGTACATTTTTGATGTAATGGTGAGATTTTTTTTCACAAACTATAAACTTCTTAGGCTCCCTTCATATGGGCATAATCAAGCCCCTGAAATTAGAAATAGAGGTCTATTTTATTTGAATTGACCTACAATTTCCACTCCGAAGCCTCAATTCCGCCCAAACTAACTGACCCTTACAGCAACTTTTTCGGGAGAAAAAAACTGGATCATATAACATCTGACTATAATTAACATAAAATCTGTGAAAGTTTTATCTTTAAATACAACATATAACCATTAATTTCTTAGCTTAAGAGTATTATAAGACAGAATATTTTTAAACTTGGACGCTAAGGAATACTGGGACTACTAAACTTCTTGGCTCCACAAGCCTATAAGTATCGTATTCATAATCAGCCAACAAAATAGCATTTGTTAGGATGGTCCGAGCCGCAGCAGTGGCAATTGTTGCGGTTCTGCTGATGGCCGGCAATGGAGGATCGGAGGAGATGGCCGGCGCGAAGTCCCCGGAGACAAGCTTGTGGTGCATAAGCAAATGCGACACATGTCCAGTAGTCTGCCCGCCTCCTCCCTCCCCTCCGAAAGCTACGGTCATTCAGGTTCCATCGCCGCCAGCTGAGAAGTCGCCGCCTCCCCCGATGAATTCGTCTCCGTCGTGGTCGTTTTCATCATCTTCTTCGTCCTCTTCGTCTTACCCTTACTACTATACCTACAGATCTGATGGACAGAGGAGTCATGGTCTGCTTCCTTGTTACTCTTGGTTTGTTGCTTTGCTTTTTTTCATGTTGCTCACAAATGCATGAAGAAAAAGATAAGAGATAGATATGCATGGATTGTGCATTGATGTGTTGATGTTTTGGCTTCTTCTTTCTCATGTGAAGGAGCTGCACTTTGTATAAAGATGTCTCTTTTACAAGAGAAAATGTTTTGTTAGGTGTGGGAGCGTAGAAATGCGCTCGGACATCTCTTAGAATGCGCACGTATGATTGAAAGTTTGCGCAAAAGTGTGCATTTGGCGAGGCTTCTGAGCATATGTTTGAATGTTTAACACATTTTTTTTATAAGTGCAAATTGATTTATATAAGAGTAGTAAAATCTATTCTTTGAATTTCATAAGGGCATATGGCTGCAAGAACTATGTAATGAAAATTAAAGCATATAGGCATGTCATGAATTCTTGCATTATTCATATATTATTATATGGTGCATAAAAGGCTAGCCATAAGAGTATGTCACTGCAAGAATTGTGAAGATAAGGCATCCAAAATAACTAGAGAGAGTATGTTAGGGAAGTTTTGATGGTGGAATGGTTTCCCAAATAACTTGAACAACCGTAGCTGCTGCGCACGCAAGAGAGAGGACGGATGCCCTCTCTAGCACAAATCACAGGAGTCAATGGAGGTCATCGCTCAAAGACGTATGGTCGGTTTGGCAAGGCGTTTTCGCTGGCTGGTGGGTATGGACAAAAAGATCGTGTCATAAAATATGTGCTTAACATGACAACTACGACTGCCAGCAAAAAAATGAATTTTGAACACAAAAGTGGATGGAGCTCCTTAGGCGAGCAAGAGGACAATGATCAAAGAAGATTTTGCATCGCATCCATGGTTCATGCGGCAGCGGTTCGCGGGGGATGATCATTGTGTGCGGACGACGAATCATTTCTGTTGGCGATTATTTCTCAACTTTTCGCTCATTATTGTGGAATCCATTTTTTTCAGCTCTAAGAAATTGTTTCACTTTTCAAGTTGTGTTTAGAATGCTTGATTAGGGGATATCAAGTGTTCATAACATGAATATGAACTAAATAATTTTATCAAGCCAAGCTAACCGGGTTATTAAGGCTCCGTTTGGCACAGCGGTGACAATAGTGAACACAATGGTAATGAACCGTCATTCGTGAACGTCCAACCCCGTCTAAGAAACTTCAAACATTTTTATGTTCAAAACTAATATTCATTTCTTGATGACAGTCGTAACTATTGTATTGCCAAACATCCTTTCTATGACGGTGGCATTTGACTAAACCCACGGGAGCAAAAACACCATGCAGCGGCAATCAAGAATACGGTGGTTATAATTTATAAACCATTGTTCTTGAATGCCCGACCTTACTTAAGGAACTTCAGCCACTTTTATGTTCAAAACTAGTATTCTTTTCTTATTTAAGTGGTCAATAATAATCTTTTTGTATTACAAACAAGGAAAAATAACCATAAGTTGTTCACCCTTTTGATTCCAATCAAATACAGGAACAAAAATGAACAGGGCAATGAAAAATGCACTTAGATACCAAATAATTAATATCATGACAAATAACCTTTAAAATTTTAATTAAATTTGAGAAAATTTTATCTCTGATAACATAGTGATTCACCTGTTAAGGTATGGCCATGTGCTCTGGAGGTCACGGGTTCGAATCTTGGAAGCAGCCTCTTGCAAAAATGCAGGGAAAGATTTGTCTACATTTCACCCTTGTGGTAGGACCCCCAGGACCCTCGCTGCGTGGGGATGCTTTGTGCACCATGCTGCCTTTATAAGCATTGCAATAGATAAGCAATACCCAACTGCGCGGGGATGCTTTTAGTTCCATTATAACTACAAAAGGATATGATTTTGGCTCTGTTTGGGGAGACTTATTTTCAGTGGTCAAGAAGTTACGACCGCATGTACCGGACCTTAATTTAAGGTCGTAACCGCTTGACCGCTGAAAATAAGTCCCCCCCCCCCAAACGGAGCCTTCAACTCAGGCTCGGCTTGGCGGAAGCAGTCATAAATGCGGTGGCTAAGAACATCATTCGTGAACGCCTGACCTCACCTAAGGAACTTCATTCACTTTTATGTTCAAACCTAATTTTTTGGGCGGAATTGTTAAAGACAAACCCAATTTGGATATACGCAAACTAAAATCTTAAAATCAAGTCCTTCATTTCCCGGTGGTTTTTTTTCTACGCAAACCAATTTGGATATACGCAAACCAAATTCACCACCGCTCTCGCTGCATCTCTCAGCCTCTCTGTCGTTGCCTCTCTTGTCGCCTCTTCTGTCGCCTCTCTCGCCGCAACTCCCGCCACATTTTTCGTCCTCTCTGTCACTGCCTCTCCCGTCACCGGTAGGTTGCGAGGCTTCTGATGAGCGGTTCGATGTACAACAGCCAAACGATTTTGAAGGTGTGCATGTTGGTTCTTTGTTTTTGTTGCCTCTCCCGTCGCGGGCAGCGAATTTTTTTTGTTGATTTTAAAGGTGCGTCGCCACTTCTCTTCATTTTCGTTTTGATTCTACATCTGAATTTTTTAATACATATTTTCTTCTTTTATCTTCAGCATATTAAGAATCTAATTTTTCATTTTTGATTATGCATATGGATTCTACACATTGGCTTTTTCGTTCTTTGTTTTCGTTTTTTTTTTGTAATTAGATAATGGTACTGGATGGCTGATTTCTAGCCTCTTATGTCCTATTGTAGTTTATGAAGGGGAAACATAAGTGTATTATTTGTTGTAACAAATGAAGTTGATTCTTGTAGTAAAAAAAGAAGTTGATAACGATTGACCTTTGAAATTTAAATTAATCAGGTTTACAAATTTTGTATGTGTTGTTTGGTAATAAAAGTCTTTAAATTTTTATAAGTTTTCATTGAAGTGGATGTGACAGTTTACCATATATTAAACGTCATAAATTTGATGTTTCTATATTATAAACGTGTTATTTTGTCGAGCTGTTGCGCAGGACTTCTCATGGAGTGATTTTTTTTGTCTAAAACATTTGATTATGTAATTTGTAGTGTTGGTTTGTTGTTAACAGTTTTGGTTTGTGGTTAACAATTTAGTTTGCACAGAGTGTTTTTCAAAATATATGGTTTGTCATTAACAATGGTTTGCGTATATTCAAATTTGGGTTGCCTTTAACAATCCCCTTTAACAATCCCCAACTGCACGGGGATGCTTTTAGTTCCATTATAACTACAAAAGGATATGATTTTGGTTCTGTTTGGGGGGGGGGGGCTTATTTTCAGTGGTCAAGAGGTTACGACCGCATGTACCGGACCTTAATTTAGGGTCGCACCCGCTTGACCGCTGAAAATAAGTCCCCCCCCCCCCCAAATGGAGCTTTCAACTCAGGCTCAGCTTGGCATGGCGGGAGCAGTCATAAATGTGGTGGCTAAGAACGTCATTCGTGAACGCCTGACCTCACCTAAGGAACTTCATTCACTTTTATGTTCAGACCTAATTTTATTTTTGGGAATTGTTAAAGGCAAACCCAATTTGGATATACGCAAACTAAAATCTTAAAATCAAGTCCTTTATTTCCCGGTGGTTTTTTTTCTGCGCAAACCAATTTGGATATACGCAAACCAAATTCACCACCGCTCTCGCTGCATCTCTCAGCCTCTCTGTCGTTGCCTCTCTTGTCGCCTCTTCTGTCGCATCTCTCGCCGCAACTCCCGCCACATTTTTCGGCCTCTCTGTCACTGCCTCTCCCGTCACCGGTAGGTTGCGAGGCTTCTGATGAGCGGTTCGATGTACAACAGCCAAACGATTTTGAAGGTGTGCATGTTGGTTCTTTGTTTTTGTTGCCTCTCCCGTCGCGGGCAGCGAATTTTTTTTGTTGATTTTAAAGGTGCGTCGTCACTTCTCTTCATTTTCGTTTCGATTCTACATCTGAATTTTTTAATACATATTTTCTTCTTTTATCTTCAGCATATTAAGAATCTAATTTTTCATTTTTGATTCTGCATATGGATTCTACACATTGGCTTTTTCGTTCTTTGTTTTCGTTTTTTTTGTTGTAATTAGATAATGGTACTGGATGGCTGATTTCTAGCCTCTTATGTCCTATTGTAGTTTATGAAGGGGAAACATAAGTGTATTATTTGTTGTAACAAATGAAGTTGATTCTTGTAGTAAAAAAAGAAGTTGATAACGATTGACCTTTGAAATTTAAATTAATCAGGTTTATAAATTTTGTATGTGTTGTTTGGTAATAAAAGTCTTTAAATTTTTATAAGTTTTCATTGAAGTGGATGTGACAGTTTACCATATATTAAACGTCATAAATTTGATGTTTCTATATTATAAACGTGTTATTTTGTCGAGCTGTTGCGCAGGACTTCTCATGGAGTGATTTTTTTTGTCTAAAACATTTGATTATGCAATTTGTAGTGTTGGTTTGTTGTTAACAGTTTTGGTTTGTGGTTAACAATTTAGTTTGCACAGAGTGTTTTTCAAAATATATGGTTTGTCATTAATAATGGTTTGCGTATATTCAAATTTGGGCTGCCTTTAACAATCCCCTTATTTTTTTGGTGTTAGTCCTAACCATTATCATGCAAAAAAGTTGTGTCAAACGGAGCCTAAAACTCAAAATCCTAAAACTCAAGATCGACTCAAAATCAAAATTAATTTCAAATCCAATTTGCCCAACTCAAAATCACATGACCAAGCCCAAAAAAATTTGATTCAAGCCAATTAGAATTATGAAGCTTACTGGCTTCGAATCGATTCAAAATATGCAACAAATCCATTCGACATTATCAATATCAAAATCAATTTCTAGGAGATATGATGAGGATATGAGGCTGAGCGGCTCTGTCCTCTCAACCCCGTCTAAGAAAGAGTCCGGGTCTAAAAAGAGAAATTAGGTGAAGAGAGTTGATCAATCGAAGACATGAGTCGCTGCGAGAATGAGGGAGGGCTTTTATGCCAGGAGAAGTTTTTAGAATTGTGTAGAAAAGAAAATTCATGTGCATTTCCTCTCATTCACAAAACATACACCAATGTACAATAATGCTGAAAGCATTACAACATAATCTAATATGCCTAACAGATGAATGAAAAAGAGAAGTATTAAAACATTAGAACCACAAGAAATATAACAACCCTGACAAGAATTTTGTTTACAGTTCACTTCTGGATTTAAGAATCACAATTTAAATCTTTCATTTAAATTTCATTCTGATCGGCATTCACCGTCTTCTTTGTTGTGATCTTTCAATTGAGGAATGTTAAAAGCATATCAAAAGTGTCAATTCACAGTCTTCTTTGTTGTGATCTTTCAATTGAGGAATGTTAAAAGCATATCAAAAGTGTCAATTCACAGATCTTTGCCATACGCAACAACAAACTATAAAGCAGTTCAGTTCTTAGATTCTCAAAAATAAATGGACGAGAAAAGAAAAAAATGGAAAACTATTACAATGTTAAGTCCAGATTCGTTTTGTTTGCCTACAGCAAAATGTCCTACAACATTTGCCTACAGCAAAATGTCCTACAACACAACGAAAACCAAATAATATAAGATAAAGCAACCAAAAATTAGTTTGTGGATGTTTGCTTTTAAGTTTTAACAATGCTCTATAAATTCATATCTGAATGTTTGTTCATTTGAATAATCTCATGCAGTTTATTTTTACTTGAACAATCAGGGAAGATGTAACATCCAGGTTAGTCACTTGTGTTGTAAATCTTATGCACTAGAAGAACAATAAATTTTACTAAATATGATTTGTAATCAGGGAAATAAATCAGCATGACATTGAGAAAAGAAACAGATTGAAAGCAGGTATCAGAAAACACAATCTCTGTTCATGATTCATAAATAAATTAATTAAAACAAGAAACTCAACAACAGCAAAATTTACTAGTGTGCTTGCTATGGAAAAAATTAAAATGACTGTTTAAAAAACCATTTTGCTTCCAACCAGAAAATGTCTTTTCAATTCTACATGCCTGTGCGAGCAGACTGAAAGCTACGCCCATTCAACAGCAGCAATGGCAAGAGAAGGCAGTTCTTCAGTAGATGGAAGAACAGGTGGAGCAGCAGAATCCCATACAGCAGCCACTGTAAAATTTGAAACATATGGTCAACAATAATTTAATCATTTTAAATTATAAAAAACATGAATTAAAATAGAAAAATTATTTCTTCATACATTAAAATGCTCTCTTTAAAGGTACTAGTCCAGTGACATTAATATTTGCTCCTCATAGTACAACTATGAAAACACATCAAGTTTTTGTATGGAAACACTCTTACAAACAAGATTCTTCTTTGATATGCAGTTTAACAAAACATCATTGCATTAACATTCATAATAAATAAGAGATACATGGGAGGTAGAAAGAAGAGTTCCAGAAGAAAGGAAGAGATCTAGGGAGGGAGAGAGAGTCCAGAATTTCAGTATCCAAAAGCTCCCCAACACTAATATCCTTCCCCCTTATATAGATGGAGGTCATAATACAACACACACGATAATTAATAAAACTAATATAATATAATATTAATTATTACTAACTAATTAATTAATAAAATTATATTCCGCCATAATTATATAATGGCGGCTTGCCGGCTTCCATATGCAAGGGCACGTGGTGTCGATGACTGAGGGATGTCCATTTTGACGAATATGGAGTGTAACACTATACCACCCTTGAAATTCGACCTTGCCCCCAAGGTCGAGTTTTAAAAAAAATTATCGGGGTTTTTAGAATTTGGGTAACATACAGCTTGTATCTAAGGGAAGGCACTTGTGGTGGCAAAAAGGAGAGGTTTAAATTTTTGGTATAAATTTGGAGAGAATTAGGTGTATGGAAAAGATGAAATGTTGGGGCAAACCCAATATGAGGGAAATCATTTAATGTGGCAGAAGTGTGGGCGGTGATGTGGGGGTGAAGATTAGTGCTAAAGGGGTCTAGAGAAGAGATGGACTAAAGCTGCTAGGGAAAATGATAAGAGGGTCCGGTTTTAGAAAGAACAAGTAAAGAGGTGGGAAAGGTTGATGAGACGAGAAGTGAGGAAGACAGTGAATTTTGACAGCTAGTTAAGCATAAGAATTTGCTATTTGGACGGAAAAAGAAGGGAGTGAGGTGTGTGGGGCCGGATAATAAAGATAGGGAAAAATATGCCATGTGGGCTTGTGCGAAATAAAACAAAAAATGCAGCCTCATGTGGTCCACGCGGTGTAACGGCCCAAAACATGAAGTGACCTAAACAACAAAATCAATTAATATAAATCTCCTATGATGAAACAACAAAATCAGTGTTGAATCGACATCGCGTTGAGTTCGCATTCTTTTTAAGTTTTGCGAGGCTCGATCTGTCTTGGTGGAATGTTTATGACTTGATTTTATATTGGTGCGAACTATTAATATATATAAGAGGATTTATGAGCAGATATCATGTTTGGGAAGTGATGGAATTAAAAAAGTGTGTCGGCTGTAATGTGATGTAGGGAAGTACCTTTGATTTGATTAATTAAAAGGCTTAATAAGCTCCAAACCTCAATTTTTGTGAGGCGGTGGCTTTCACAGTGCTACTATTACTTAATTATGCCTTGTCTTATTTCCTGAGACACATGTTTTTTTTATTTCCACCGCCTGGAGCCTCGACGAGCAGGAAAATGATGCTAGGGCTTCTTCGATTTCCTTCTTACCTGCTCGCTAACAACTCCTGAGGGGATGGTCTAGGCCGCTATTTGCCGTTGTTGCTGTTGGGTGGTACTTCTACGAGGATTTCTTGTTCAACTACGGTGAGTTATGGTGCCGCTGCGGCTGTGTGCGGCCGCTGTCGTTGAACTGAACTGTTGCTGACTTTTTGTGTCGTTCTACGAGCACTGTGAGTTTTGTTTTCCCTTCTTTACTTCATGATTGTGGAACTATGAGTCGCTATAATGAATTTGAAAGAGATGAAGTTTGGGGGTTTTATTGATTTTTCCTTGCGTTCGTAATGGCAGTTGCTTATGTTTACTGTTAATTGGTTTGGTATAGTTTTGATGGGGATATTGGGGGATTCCTTTATGTTCCTGTAGCCGACTATTGTATTTGTTACCTTGAGCCTTGGATTTTGGGCTCTTGTTGGTATTGTTTTGTTGGGGATTTTATCCTTAGTTGGTCGGCTGTTATGGTAATACTCCTCTTTTCAGTTCTAGTTATCTTGCCTAGTGTTGTTGGCCGACTGTTGAGCTATTAGTTAAGTGGAGTTTGGCCGGCGATTTTAGGAACTGCTGCCCCTCTTTATTTTTATATATTGGGAGAAATAGTAACATGAGAAAATAGTATGAATTATAGATGGTTGAACCAATTGGTTCAGTGCTTATGCTTTTCTTTGTATGATATTTAGTGAAGAGCCGATTGCGTTATGTTGTTATGGTTATAAACAAAAGAGAGGGCTAATTGAGTAGCTTCCAAATGATGTTAACAAAATAGCCCATGTCGTAACTAGAAAGAGGTGCAACCCCGATAAAAAAGTGCCTAATGAAACGATTGTTAATCACAGATATCGCGAAAGATGGCACTTCCAAAGATACGCGACAATGACATGAGTTGCGATAAAAGAAAAGAACAACTGATGGTGAGAGCTACCTATTTAATTTATGCTTTAATGCTCCATTATTCGTTAGGCACACTTGTCAAATACATCATTACTTGCATATGCTAGCATGGATACATTACATATCACTGATACTTAATGTCGCTATGATGTATGACCTTATATGAAGGTAAACATGTGATTACTGTTCTGAGGGGATTAATAAATAAGCAAACCCTAAATATATTAGCAAATTTCATACAGTTAACATAAATGAAAATGCATCAATGCATGGAAATGTTAAGGGTAAAACTGAACGTGAATGTGCATAAAGGATACTGATGGATTGCCAAATCAGTCGGCCGTAAGGCATAGACGCGTGTCGAACGTACTGATTTGGACACTGTACTATAGACCCTGAGGGGTCAAACTGAAATACTGAAATGCAAATACTGATACTGAAATCGTTACGGTCACCCTTGACATTACCTAATGTAAAAGATGAAAAGATAACTTAACATTGTATACAGTTATACGGTTACGCTAATTCCATGTTATATTGAACACGACTTAACCACTTAAGTTGTAAACACGAGAACGGGTGTAGTTTACAGTTACACTGCTCTATTATATTTACTGGTACAATGTTGAACTAAACATGTAAGAATTTATATTTTTATTTATCATATTGTTACATTGCTACAAATGTACACATACTGTTTTTCTTCATTTGACCAGACTACTTATATAAATACGTTATATGGATACCTTGTTTCATCGTTTGTTTACTGGTACTATTATCTAGATACACTGTTGTACAGTTCTATACTTATGTTGGCCCTATGATATAATTGTTGAATACTATTGTACAGCCCCATACTTATGTATGGCTACTAACGTTACGGTATTATGTTGCTTCACAGTTTCATTTCCGGTACGAAAAAGGGGTTAGTCTGGACATACGTTTATTACATTGTTTAATCTTTTTCATTTGATTTTACAGCAGGTAAAGAGGGATATCCTCACTTAGTCATATTTTTATGACTAAGCCCGTCATCAAATGTTATGCAGGTAACTGGAGTGACTTTGGTTACGTAAAGAAAAGTGAAGTTGATCGTAGAAAGACAGAAAAGACTAATGGAATGCTTCACTTGATGAGGTGCGTTTTTATTATGTGTTTATTTTGTACTCACTAGTCTTACTTCAATCTGGGATGAATGTTATGAATGTAGCTTAGATATGGAATTATGTGGGGTCACAAATGGGGGCCTCGCACGCAGAAAGAGAAAAAACAAAAGAAATAAGTGGGAAGGGGTTCACCCGGAGAGAGAAATAAATTTTTGGACCAATTTCTTCATAATCGGAAGAGTTGCCATCCACGGCATGCGTGTATGGGGAGGCGGCAAGAACGCCCGCAAGTGTGCCTTTTTTGTATCATGCAACATCGCAAACAGAGAAACTGCAGAGGTGGCATTCGAGGGGTTGACAGAGAAGTTGTAGGGGTGGGCGAGGGTGGATCGAGGCATGGCAACTCACATTGGAGACAATGTGGGGCTCGAAACTGGTAAGGAAGGAGGTCGGCGACGTAGGAGACTGGATCAGCGATAGCTGCGGCTGCGGACTCCGGAGCGATGCGCCGCACAACGACTTCAGGGCTGGAAGAGGCACGAGGCGGCATGGGTCAACACCAAGGATGTTGGGGAGAGATGTTGGGGGTAGTACCAAATGTCCATTTCCGCCGGCAGCAGTATAGGAGGACCCCTGCATGGATGATCGCACATGAATAAAGAAAGAGACCCAATTGGGGATGGCCTGTTGGTCGCTTGAGTATGTGGCAGTGCGGGTGAGGATCGGGGTGGGGGCCTCTTGAGTCGGTGGCTTTGGTAGCGTGGCTGAGGCTGCGACTGAGGAGACGCCCATAGCATGTGCGCCTTGGTTGACGAAGGAGCTGTTGGTCGCAATGTAATATCTGAATTGTGTATGACATAAAATTTTAATATGACAATATTTTCCCGATGATGAAAAAAAAAATCAGTCTCGATTTGACGTCGCATGTTTCTTTTTAATGTTCGAGATTTTGACGATTTTGTGACGACTGTGTCGTAATTTATTCTTAATGTTTGTGATTTTGGTTGTTTTGGACTTGGGTATACAAGAATGTCTTAGAGTGACGGTTGCTGACTGGAATAAAAATATTGACTGGAATTATGTTGTGTGGTTGTAATATTTTTTGGATACGTGTATTTTAGACCGACAACTTTGGACCGGCTGAGTGTCGACATGATGCCCTCTTAAGCGGTGGGGCGGTGGTTTGAGGCTTATATTTGTCCTGATTCCCCTAGTTTGTCGCTATTTTTTCACATCGTTTGAAGCTCTCGACGGGTTGCTCCTACTTAGGGCTTGTTTGCCCCTTCTTCCTGCTGCTCGAGGCTCCCTTTTCTTCTGTCGGCCGTGAGGAAAGGGCTTTGTGCCGTTGTTTCCCTTTTGTTCGCACCGCTGCTGTCGTTTCCTTGCGCTGTTGCATCCGATTGCCTGAGCTGTTATTGCCATCTAATTGTGTCGTGTCGCTGCTACCTTCTTGTGGTTTTACGATCACCGTGAGCTCCTCTTTATTTTCCTCTGCTTAATCCCTGCCTTCTAGGGCTGGTTAAGGCTTTCTTGGTTTCAGAAATTTTACATTCTTTCTTTGATTTTGTTGCTTTGAATTTGATGGGGAAGGGTTTGTTGATTGTGACCAGCTGCAGTCTTGTTTTTGTGGGCTGTTTTAGCTTGTGCTAGCCGGCTGTTCGGGATAGGGTTTTGCCTTGAAATTGGAGCGACTATTGGCAACCTTTGGATCTGCTATTTCCGCAACCTTTGGATCTGCTATTTCCGCAACCCTTGGAGTTGCTCTTAGCAACAATTTGTGTTGATGTTGGGCTGCTATTGACCCCTGTAGTGGGTTGTCCTTTGTTCTGTTTGGCTGTAAACCTTGGTTTTTGAATAACATGTAGAGTGGCCCTTGTCATAGTGGCTGAATTCCAGTTTGAGTTGCTTTCGTTTTGAGTTGACTGCGCTAGTCCTTCCCTAGGCAACTCGTATAGGTGGTAGTTGTGGCCGTCTTGTGAGTTCGTTCGTAACAATTTTTCGGCGCAACCCTAAAGTAAATAATTTACTTGATACTGTAGTGGATGGCGTCCGACGATAGACGCGACGAGAATCCTATGAAGGACAAGGGAAAATGAAAAATTGTGGTGTCTTTACTGTTTTGATTACGTATACATTTAAATTTTTTAAATTATGAGCATGTAGAACTAATTTACTCTAAGCTACTTCCTTACATAACAATAAATCTAAATGAAATTGAATTGAATAAATTCGAAGATTTGAAATCACTGAAACGATGAAAACGTTTAAAAAATAAACATAGAATAGCAAACGATGAAAACTCTGAGGGGATATATACAACTATTTACTATATTTTGAAACTGAATATGAAGAATATAAAGAGAATCAAAAATTCAAAATGTGTCGACGCATCGAAAAGCTAAGGGTCAGCCTTGTAGGTGGTAGACCAACAAACTCTCACACCTTGTGGGGGGTGGGGGGGGGGGGGTAGAACTACAACAAAATTTGATGCTGAAATGTCGAATCTAGGAGGCATACTTGAGCGGACATTGATGTGATGGGCTCAGATATTTGAGAAAGTTGAGATCAACTCTCAGCATTTCGAAAGAATGAACTTTGATACGTATTCTAAACTGAAAGAGAAATAAATGAGAAGCAAGAAATAAGAATATAATACCAAAAATTATTTATTTTTGTTCTACCAGCTCACTGTATATTACCTTATTTGTGTACCCAAAGTTATCAAAGGCGCAAGGCGCAGCGAAGCACAAACGGCCCCTGGAGCCTAGGCGCAAGGCACGCGCACGAGGCACGTGAGGCGCACAAATGGGGGAAAAGGGAAATTGAGCGAATTGGGAGCCCAATTCGCTGAAATTGAGCGAATTGGGCGCCCAATTCGCTGAAATTGAGCGAATTGGGCGCCCCATTCGCCAAAATTGAGCGAGCTCAATTCGCTCAATTTCGGGGAATTGGGAGCCCAATTCGCTCAATTTCAGCGAATTGGGCGTCCAAGTGTGTCTAGGGGTGCCTCGAGTGCGTCTGAAATCATGTTTTTGCTCATCTATTTTTTAAAAAAAAATACCTTGAAAGGCCCAGGCGCGCCTGGGGCACATCGCCCCCCTCAGTCGTGCTGAGGCGCGGCGGATTGCGCCTGGTGCGCTCGGCGCCTCAGGCGCGCACCTTGACAACATAACTTGTACCTAATGTCTCACTTTACATGTTCATATAGAATTGATAACTGTATATTGATGTTGACTCTTCATGTTTACTTGTAGTGCGGTTGAAAAGGTAAAGAACTCCCTTAGTTTTCTAAACTAATTGATTGTTGATTTTTCTTTTTAGGATCAGACCATCAGCATACCGGGCCCTGCTAGGAGGATACCTGCGGAGGCAGAACGGAGACAAAAGGAAGACATGGTTCGTCCACGGGTTAGCAATTGTTTTAAATTTGCTACAGTCTGTACATGATATAGATATGTCTGTTGTGTTTTCCCTGTACTCTGAATTGATATGATGTATATTATGTTGCATGAATACAAAGTTATTTTATGATTCCTCTAGATACATCTCCTATATTTTACATATTAGAATTGTTGTGCTAATTAATTGTGAAAAATCGCTCAGAATAAAGAATTAAATTGTGGCGAACTTCGGGTCGTTACAGAAGATGACAATGACAGTGAAGAAAATGGCATTGCCGTTGCACAAAATTGAGGGAGTTCGCCGAGCCGATTGATTTTGGCTTCAAGAAGGTGCACCATGGTGAGGAGGTTGACGAGCATACCGGTTTGACGATCGAGGCTCGCACAGAAGGAGATGGCGGCGGAGGACATGGTTGAAGAGGTGTTCCAAGCGGTGGCCAAAGGGATCACTGGTGAGATTTTGTCAACGAAAACCGCGACCAGAAGGTGGCAGGTCAGACCAATTATTACAAACAAGATTCCTTGATGTGCAGTTTAACAAAACAGCATTGCATTAACATTCATAAAAAATAAGAGATACATGAGAGGTAGAAAGGATAGTTACAAGAGAGAGGAAGAGATTTAGAGAGAGAAAGATTAGAGAGTCTAGAACTTCAGTATCCAAAAGCTCCCCAACACTAATGTTATTTCCCTTATATAGATGAGTGAGGTCATAATACAACACACACGATAATTAACATAACTAAAATAATAAAATATTAATTATTATTAACTAATTAATTAATAATATTGTATTCCTCCATAATTATATCATGGCGGCTTCCATATGCGAGCGCCTGGGGTGTCGATGAGGGATGTCCATTTTGACGAATATGTGAGTGTAACAAACACACACACACACACATATATATAAGTTTTGTTATGACAATTCCGATGTCTTTAGGAAGGAAATGAGATCGCCATAAAATGAATTTAATGAAATGCGATATGATTTCCAATTCCTTCCCTTAGATTTACACCAAACAATGAAGTTGAAATTGATCCATCCAATTCTAATTTTCATGACAGAGCCTTAAAGTTTCAATGTTAGCTCTGACCTTGAGAAGGCCACTCATTCTCACCAACAGGAGCAACAAAGGCAGAAATTGCTCCCCCATATGGTTCAGAAGATATCATGCCGCTGTATTCAGGTATAGCTCCGTATTCTTGAACAGCGGCCGCCTCCCCTCCTTCTTGTTGATCCTTGGCTTCCTCAGGATCCCTAAAAAAGAATAGATCAACCTACAAACACATACCAATAATAATATTTCATCAGTTATAGCATAAAGAAATATCCATCACATTCTTTAGAAAATGTAACTTAACCAAGTAAACAGTGGTGAAATCATAAATGCATGACAATATACAACTGATAACATTTGAAAAATGAGATATCATCATAAGTTACCATGACATCCCACTTCTTTCCCGGGGCAATAGTGCAACGCATCTGGAGGACCATCCTCGCCAACAACCAAAAGAGACAGCCTATGCTAAACTTCCCCTTGTTATTTGCGGGAATTGCAATATCAACAAAACGCATTGGCGAATCGGTATCACAAAAGGCGATGGTTGGAATGTTTCCGAGAGCAGATTCCTTGATTGGCTATTTACAATCAAATTAACAAAGAAACTAGTTATAGACAGCAGTAAATTTATTTGATACTGAGAGCAATTCCCTCAGTCAAGAATAAACAAATAGGCAACCTGCCTGGTGATCCGTTCTCGGGTCAGTGAGGATGAGAAGACGGGGCTCGCTAAAGGATGTCTGAAGTTGATTGGTGAATGTTCCAGGGGTGTGTCTCCCAGCAATAGGATGAGCACCAGTGTACTGTGCAAATTTCAAGACGGCCCTTTGCCCGTACGGCCTAGCAGATTGAACGATTATGTCATTTGGATTTTCAATTGCAACAATTACTCTAGCCGCCAGCTGCAGCTTCTCCCAAGTTTTTCCAAGATTTATGATGTAAATCCCTGTAAATTGAGAGGGAAATAGACCAGCAAATCAATTTTATCAAATCTGCTCTAAAATAAAGTCAATGTCATAATACTTTGATATGCATACGTTAACGAAACGGTGATCAATATTGTCAAGTTCACAACAACTATACTGTAATCACATACCGTTCACAGCTATTTTAGAGTAATATGATGCCATTTAAAGCCGATAGTTTTTGGTTTCTAACATTTTCACATAGCATTTTCATAAATGTCATAGCGGCGGGTGCACGGTATGCCCAGGAACCAACTTCGAATAGAGGAGGTGGACAAATTAAAATAATATTAGCTAGAGAGGTTAAAAGAGAACATTTTTTATATTTAGACTTCGTTTGGCGCGATGATGGTGCTCATGAACACAGTGGTTATCAACCATTGTTCGTAAACGTCTGAGCTCACCTAAGGAACTTCATCCACTTTTATGTTCAAAATTAGTTCTTTTTTGGGTGGTGGTCACAACCGTTGTCATGCCAAACATATATTTTTAGGACGATGGAGTTCTTGTCCAAACTCACTGGCGCAAAAACATCGCACCAAACGAAGCCTTAATCAGATGGTTGTGATGAGTTTGACGGAGTAACGCCATAAACAATATCTAGATGTCACTCTAATTGTGATGCATCTAAAGATACCACTTACATCTTATAAATTGCATGTACACACAAATTAGGTTTCAAATATCTTTAAATAAAAACACATTACCCTAACAAAATATTTGACAGTAACAGATATTTTAATACCACCAGCATCTAAAGAATGATGAACGAAAGAACCTTTAAAAGTAAATCTAAATTCCTTTTAACAATCTCATGAAAAGAATAGCATCTTATGCCGAATAAAAACAAACATACCTAAACATATAAATAATGAAAATGTCATCATGAGACCGGAATGATCGCATAGAGAAAAATGAGAACATGATCAGACATTGGTAATGCATACTTAGATAAATTAATGGACTTTGATGGGAAAATGTACAATTTTAGGCCGATCTCAAGAGCCCGTGACTAAACAAAAGAAGCGAGACTTCCAGAGCAAGAGAATAAGGAAATGTTTCTCATCAATCTAAACACCAATTAACAGAGGTATTATATATCAATCATGATTGACATTTCAAGCACACTGTCACAGAATTTAGCACATCTATGAGAAGATCAACATTGACCTAAATTAGCACGCATCGGCATTATACACCATCTCATCATATTTGATCTTAAACTATTATACGATTACTTTGAATTGTGATTTCACAAAAAAAAGAGTGGTGCTAAGTGCAAATCACTTTTTGCTATGTGCAAATCATGGTTATGTGCAGACCACAAAATTATGCGCAAACCTATCGAAGAAGCATACCCCTCACTCTCTCTCTCTCTCTTCACCCAGAAAATATATAAGTCAAAAACAGTTCTTTCAGTCATCAATTTAATATAGATTTTGTCACTGCATCCCATACTCTCCCCCCTCTTTCTTAGCCTCCGCCCAGGGACAGAGTTGTCAGCGGCGGAGGAACTGAAGGGGAAAGCTTCATCGCTTCCAAGCTGGTGAAGAGGCTCGTCGTGGCAGTCATTACCTGCATTTTTGCTATAGGTCCGTGACCGCTTTACTTTCTCTTATGTACCCATTTGGAGATACTTCTGCTTTGATATTTCTGCAATTGAACGACAGCTAAAAGGACTGGAGCAGATTGGGGTTACTGATTTACGTTACAAATTGCTCCGAAATTTTGATTCACATTGAATTTTCCAACAGTCTATATACCCAAACTTATGGTGAATCGGTTCTACTGAAAAACATATTGAATTTTGATTCGTATTGAATTTGCTAACAATCTATATACCCAAACTTATAGCCGGAATCGGAGCTATTTCTGGCGCCATCTTCTCCGTTGAGGCAGTTAAATTCTCTGTTGCTCTCTGGCATTCCAGTGGATTGGGGATTTGGAGTGTCCACTATGCGGTGAATTGTGGTAAACAAAAACAAAAAAACAACTTTTAATGTATGAAAACACCTGGCTTCAATTGGTAGTAAGGAGATGGGGTAGGTATTTCATAACAGGTTTGCACCAAAGGTTCTTAGTATTCAAAAAACTTATTATTTTTTACAGGTTTGCACAGGAAAAAAATGGGTTGCACTTAACATTGCTAAAAAGAACGTTAGCTTAGTAGAATTGTAGCAGCACTTCAAAAAATCGATCAAATGTATGAAAATATATTAAGAATTGAAAATGGAGAGATCCAAGAACATAAAGTTTTAATCAAAAGAATTGCGTGCTTACCGTCGGTCCGGCGCTTGTAGACGTAACGCTCCATCTGAAAGTCGCAATTTTTTGTTCCGAGGTGTACATCTGCGGCTAACATCATTTTAATGTCCTGCTCTTTCTGAGAGAGCGCACTCGCCGCCATCTCCGACGAACTTCCGGCGAAACCACGGTTACCGAAGATCGGAAAATTTTCTGAACAGCGGCAATTTTAGTCCTGGCTACCGGCGTCGCTAAGAAAAGGAGGGTCGGATTATATGTTCACTGAAAACCCTAGATGGAATATGAAAATGACCAACTAGCCCTTCTCGATGGTCTTAAAATTACCTGATTGTTAAACGCAGACCCTTAACAGGTATTAGCAGTTGCAAGAACAATACGTGGAGCTTTTACGGGTTCACAAGTCTCTATGAACTCGATACTCTTAAATACGGTGGATAGCACATGTTGTCTGTCACTCGGATCAGGATCCTCTTCAGTTCAAATTAACTGGATAGTATTCAGTTCATGCTCCCAATTTCCTCTTCCAGATTTGACGGCGAGAACAAGATGGCAAGCTGAGTTGACGCTGAGTTGGCGAGCTGGGTTTTTGTTAGAGTGGGGAATAGAGAAAAACGGGAGAGATTGAGCAAAATAAGAAGAGCACACGAGCACAAGTGAGCAAGAGAAAAAAAACTCAAAAATGTTTCTGAACAAGTTGATTTACAAATGAAGACTTCATCCCTTTTTATAGTCAGTCATCCAAGACCAATATTATATTTACAAGCTTATGTCACCGCTGACCTTATTCTAATAATTACATCATTACTGACATCATCATATCATTTATATCATTGATGACATCATCATACAAAATACATCATCGATGACATCATTCAATTATTTATATCATTGCTTACATCATTATTCAGGATTAAAAGATTTTGTATCACAAAATCAACATTCTTCTACTTGATACTAAATCATCAAAAATAATCGTTATCAATGTCCATCTGCACAGTCTTCTGTTTGAATTAAGTTTAAACATAGTTTAAACTTTTTCTAATGAAACGACCTTCGTAAATGCGTCTACAGGATTTACCTTTGTGTCTATCTTAGACAGTTGAATTTCTTTCTCCTCTTCAATTGCATTTAAAAATGAATGACGAACATCAATGTGTCTTGTTCGCCCGTAGAAGGTCTGATTCTTCGCAAGACAAATGACACTCGAACTATCACAATTGATCTTCGAGATCTCCTAACTCAAACTCAAACTTGCAAGTAATCCTCTGAGCCATATAGCATCCTTAACTGCCTCCACTACAACCATGTACTCAGCTTTAGTTGTTGACAAGGCAATGACTGACTGAAGTGTCGATCTCCATGAAATTACGTCGGCTCCAAGTGTAAACACATATCCCGTTGTCGACCGTCTTTTGTCCAGATCACCTGCATAGTTAGCATCAACATAACCAGCTAAATGCAATCTCTCACATTTTCTCCACCATAAATTAAACTGGTACTAACAGTTCCCTTCAAGTATCGCAGGATCCATTTCACTGCTTGTCAATGTTCTTCTCCAGGACTAGCCCTGTAACCACTCACTACTCCAACGACTTGAGCTAAATCTGGTCGAGTACATACCATAGCATACATGAGACATCCAATTGCACTCACATATGACACATGTGACATAGACTCCTTTTCAGAGTTTGGTGCAGGTGGTAACAAAGCTGAAAGTCTTAAATGCGATGTTAATGGAGTAGACACGGGCTTTGCCTTCTCCATGTCAAATCGACTAAGAACTTTCTCAATGAGAGACACACTTCTCTCCGTCTTATATCCCAGATAATCTTCATACCGAGAATTTTCCTTGCAGCACCGAGATCTTTCATCTCAAATTCTCGGCTTAGTTGCAGTTTCAAAATTCTAACTTCTTTGTTTTTCGAAGCAATACACATGTCATCGACATAAAGAAGAAAATAAAATCAAGAACCCTTATCAAGTATTTTAAAATAGACACATTGATCTCGCAAACTTCTCTTAAATCCAATGAATGTCATAAACTGATGGAATCGCTTGTACCATTGTCTTGGAGATTGTTTCAAATCATAAAGTGATTTCTTTAGCTTGCAAAGATGACTCTCTTTGCCTTCAATCAAGAATCCTTCAGGTTGATGCATATAAATCTCTTCCTCGAGATCACCATGTAAGAATGCAGTCTTTAAATCAATATGTTCTAATTTCATGTCGTAGACTGCCATTGTAGCTAATAGTATGTGAATGGATGTGTGTCGCACCGCTAGAGAGAAGACTTCACTGAAGTCCACACCTTCCTTTTGCGCATAACCCTTTGCCATGAGTCTTGCTTTATATAAGACACCATCATTTAGTAAATAACCTTCCTTGGCCTTGAAAACTCATTTGCAGCCAATGACTTTCTTGTGTTTTGGTAAATGAATTAACTCTCATGTGTCATTTTTATAAAGAGACTCAATCTCTTCCTCCACAATAACTCTTCATTGTGAGAAGTTACTATAATGCCTAGCATCTTCATAACTAGTAGGTTCTCCATTTCCTACATTCAAAGCATGCGCAGTTACATCCTCAAAACTATATATAAGCCAATCTCCATACCTCACTTGCGGACGTCTATCCCGTCGTGACTTATGAACTTCATATACAGTCAAATGTGGCTCTAGCTCCTCGTGATGTACTAGTTCCTCCCGTCGTCTTGTCTCCTCCTCAATTTTTGTCCTTGACATCTCATTTTTAATCTTACAAAGTGGAATCTTAGTCTCTACCTCAACATGTGGGACATGTGTCTTTTCAAATTGAATCTGCTTCTCTAGAATGACAAATTCATCAGATGTCACGCGTCGAGTGATCACAATCTTCTTCGTTTCAGGACACCACAATTTATGCCCTTTGACGCTTTCAGCATACCCGAGAAATATGTATTTTCTTGCCCTCAGGTCAATTTTGTTATTTTTCTCAAGTGCATATGTCGGACACACAAATACTCGTAGCATTGAGTAATCAACAGCCTTCTGTGTCCATAACTCCTCAGGAGTCTTTGATCCAATCACTGAAGATGACAACCTATTAATGAGATAGACCGAGATATTTAGTGCCTCTGCCCAAAACTTCTTTGAAAGCTTTGTAGTGATCCTCAAACATCGCGTCTTCTCTAGTAACGTCTGATTCATCTGTTCTGTAACTCCATTTGATTGTGGATCCCCAGGTGTTGTGTAGTGACGTACGATCCCTTCAAGTTTGCAGAACTCCTTGAATACATCAGAAGTGTATTCACCTCCATTATCAGACCTGATAAACTTTACATGTCGTCATGTCTGTTTTCAACCGTAGCTTTCCAAATTTTGAACTTCTCAAATACGTCAATTTTTTTTTTTCAAAAATAAACTCATACTTTTCTCGAGAAGTCATCAATAAACGAGACAAAGTATTTAGCTCCTCCTTGAGAAGGAATGAGTGATGGCCCCCAAACACCAGAGTGAATATAGTCTAGGATGCCTTTTGTGTTATGTATCCCGATACCAAACTTCACCTTATGTTGTTTTCTCAATACACACTCTTCACATAAGTCTAACTTCTCAAATTTTACAATGTCAATCAATTTCCTTTTACAAAGTACTTATAGATTCCGTTCATTCATATGGCCAAGATGTAAGTGTCATGGTTCGTTCGGTTTTCTCGGTTTACGGATATTAAAAACCGCACCAAACCGACCCAAACCGATCCGCTTGCACCCCTAGTGACAAATCTAGATCGGAATCAGAAGATATAAATGCAAACATACCAGTGATAGTGCATCCTTGCAGTAGATGTAGATTGCCAACATTTTTTCATTTCATCGTGATCATTGAACCACGAAGAATCTTCATAGCACCAGCATCGATCACTGTCTTACACCCGATCGTGTCTAAAACTGCAAGTGATAGAAGATTTTTCTTCAATTCCAAAATATGTCGGACATCCGTCAAAGTCCTTTCAACCCCATCATGCATTACAATCCGGATTGTTCCAATCCCAATAATCTTGCATACAGTATCATTTTCCATGAATACAGAGCCTTCATCAAGGGAACAATATATTGCAAAATAACTCTGTTTTGAAGTCATATGATAAGAGCATCCAGAATCAAGTACCCAAGAATCTTGAATGTTAACTAATGCACATACCGAAAAAACGGATCCATCACTGTCAGATGCTTCCTGCATAATGCTCGCAGAGTTTGAAGATTTCTTCGTCTCTTTCTCTTTGAGTATGAGATAAACTTTCTTCCAATGCCCTTTCTTCTTGTAGTAGTTGCATTGATCTCCTTTGCGATTTCTCGACTTTGATCTTGACCTTCTTCTATCGCTCTTCCAATCTCGCTTGTGCGATCGTCCTCTCACGAATAATCCATCGTCATGTCCATTTGATCTAACCGTTGACACTTTTTCGCGTAACTCCTCAGAGTGTAGACCCGCTTTAACATCTTCGATAGAAAGCGTGTCTCGGCTATATACCATACTATTCACGAATTGCCCAAATGATGGAGTAAGTGAGCACAAGAGTATCATTGCTTGATCCTCGTTATCAATCTTCACATCGATTTTTTTTCAAATCCAACACTATTTGGTTTAACTCATCTAAGTGGGTTTTGATGAACGTATCTTCCTTCATCTTGAAAGTGTAAAGTCGTTTTAAATACAATTGATTCGCGAGAGACTTCTTTGAATAAAGTGTCTTGAGTTTCTTCCATAATTTTGCCGCAGTAGCTTCTCCGGCAACTTCCCGAAGAACTTCATCAGCAAGAGAAAGTTGAATAATACTATGAGCTTTAATTTCCAATTCTTCCTTGTTTCCACTGCCATATCCTTCGACAATTTCTCCGGCTCGAAGACGATCTTGTACACTCCCTGTTGCTTCAATAGAGCGATCATCTTGATTCTCCACAGGCTGAAGCTATCTCTCCCATCAAATTTCTCCACCTTGAAATTTGTCGACGCCATCTATGTCCAAGTTAAGAACCTAACCCTGATACTAGTTGTTAGAGTGGAGAATAGAGAAAAACGGGAGAGATCGAGCAAAATAAGAAGAGCACACGAGCACAAGTAAGCAAGAGAGAAAAGAACCTAAGAAATGTTTCTGAACTGTTTGATCTACAAATGAAGACTCTGACCCCTTTTATAGTCATCCAAGACTAATATTATATTTGCAAGCTTATGCCATCGCTGACATCATTCTACTAATTACATCATCGCTGACATCATCATATCATTAACAGCATTCATGACATCATCCTACAAAATACATAATCGATGACATTATCCTCCAATTTACATAATCGATGACATCATTCAATTAATTATTTACATCATTGCTTACCTCATTATTCAGGTTCAAAAAATTCTGTATCTGTTGAATTTTCCCAAATCTTGGAGTGAGCATGAGTTATCTCAACTAAAGTTAGTCACAACCAAAAACACATGCAACAACAAGAGTCTTTATTGATAACATCAATCTTCTTTATAAGCCGAGACATACATGACAAAACATGGTTCACCAAAATCACCATAGGGAAAGCATAGAGAACTACAAATACAAGACATGTCAAGTCGCGTGGACTCAACACGAAGCCGCCGGATCTACTGCTGTATTAAGGAGTCTGCATAGTCCGCCAGGTCGCCGGACCGCAAACAAGGCCGCACAGACTACCCCTTATTCCAATGTTAAGCTCTAGCCGCCGATCTCCAAGCCGCCTAACCGCGAGGTCTCCTAGCCGCCAGACCACACAAGCTGCGAAGCCGAACTGAACAGGCCGACTGAAGCAGACGACTTATTGAATCCCGAACACAAGTTGCCAAAGAAAAAAACCATCTGGTCGTTGCCCGCGACCTGCTGTTTACCGCCTGTTGCTTAACCGCAGAGTCCACACTGTCCCCGACCGCAATCAAAGCCAAGTCCTGGCTTTCTAGTGCTATCCGCACAACCTGCACAACACAAAACGGTCAACTCAATCAACCCGTGCGGATACCAAAAGTCAGTCCGCAGCAACTGATCGCGGGCTCACTTTCTATTTATTCGCTCTTTGATCCTGATGTGACATGAGTCCTATTTATATGCATGATGAGAAGTGTGGTCACCGCCCTAGCCGATAGGATCACCGCATCATCCCGCAGCAAGAACAAGTCTCTGCAAACTGCGGATACATTCCAGTCCTCCGCGACCTGTGCAGGATAGCCAATCCGCCATTGCTTCACCAAGGCAGGACAGCGACGCCAGTCCGCCTTGTCGCCAAAGGCCAAGCCAAGACTGTCACAGCCGAACTCTGTAACAACTGTCCACATATCTGCGGACACAGCTCCAGTCTGCTTATCCCGAGCCCACAACCTCGCCACCAAGACAACTGCCGGACTCAGCGGACACAACTCTAGTCTGCTTATATCGCGGATACCTCCAGTCCGCATATCCCGCAGACTGCTCCAGTCCGCATATTTTGAGTCCACGACCATGCCATCAAGGCAGCTGTCAGACTCAGTGGACCCAACCCCAGTCCGCACGCCCTTGTAGACACAATCTCCAGTCCACATTCTCTAAGCTCGCAATCAAGGCACACGACACTTCTGCCGAGCTCGACGGACTGAGAAGCAGCACGCGCTTCACTGCGCGTTCTCCCCGGACTGTGCCAAACCTGGACTTGGTTCAGAACCAACCAAGTCCACGCCATTGGCCACAAGGGCCAGTCCGCACTTACTGGCGGACACTGCAACAAGTCCGCCTGCTCCGGCGGACTCCAGTACCTGTCCGCGCTGACTGGCGACCTCCGCGACTTCCACTTGCCGCTTCACCAGAGCAAGACCAAGGCTTCTGCCAAGCCGGTCTGCCGAGCTCTAGTTCTTTAGTCCGCTTCTTGCCGGACTCCGCAGATAGAGTCACAATCCGCCTGGTACCTTCTGGGATCCAACTGCGTGCAGAGCATAAGCCGGCCTGGCAAACCGCCGCTGCTGTTCGCTTAGTCCGCGCGAACAGCCCGCCCAGACCGTCACAGAGCAAGCCGTCTGCAACAGCCCTGCCGACCTGGCTGTCCGCCAAACCTGTCCGCGTAGTCCGCACAGATAGGTTACCCAAGTCCAATCACTCACTTTCACTTCACAATTTTCAACAGTAACACAAAATCAACAATTTTGTGATATTTTCATTCAGGCTTTAGGATGATGAACTGGATACTATCCGGTTCATTCAGACTGGAGAAGATCATGTTCCCTATCACTACCGAATGCTTCAAAACCAATACTTGCAAAATATGACAATTGACTTTTTTTATTGAGATTGAAGCGGTCCTTTTTCCAATGTCACTTCTTCGGAGAGTAGCGATACTGGTCTCTTTTATGATTTCTTAATTCCAACATTTTTTTGTTGGTGAAGATCCTCCTCCAGAACCGAACAGAGGAAGAAAATGGGATGACCTCCGTTCTCCTCTGGATCGCAGGGGAGATAAATTAGGGCAGCGACCGTTTCACGCGATGAAGAGGAGAAGAGAGCAAATGATTTTCACGATAAAGATGAAAGGGCAGTTTCGCAAAATAAGAGGAGCTCAGGCTTTTTTCTTTCTTGTTCATCACACGCATATGACATGAATAAGTTCCAAACTGAGGCCATTAGTGTTTGGTTATAACGATCCTGAAAGTTTATGCGTTGCTGCATTCATTAAAATTTTTGATAACATTATTCCGTCGTAGCGACGCTTATCCATAAACTTCATAACATTTTCTTCTTTTAGGGTCCATTCAGATCCATGAAATTACGGCCGGAATTCCAATGTCACTTCATCGTCGTCCCATCCCATCATCATCGCCCGATCTCGTTGTCGTCGCCCGATCTCGTTGTCGTCGCCCGATCTCGCCATTATTGTCCGATCGAGCCGTTGTCACTCGGACAAGTCCATCTTGTTACCGTCTTTTTGGCCATCCTTGTCATTTATATTTGTCTTGATTGACTTCATCGCTAGGTTTTGCTGCAATAACTTTGTTCTAACCGACTACAACTTGAAATTATTCTCTTCGGCCGATCCTACGACCATGAGAAAAAAGAGTATTTTCAAGCCAATTTTAATTCCAAATCTAAAAAATCATCATGTCAAACGAACGACTGCATTGCAATTCTGTTCTCTTATGGGAATTAAAATTTGATGAATTTCAATTCCGCAATTCTAATTCCTTTACCCAATTGCTATAACAAGTAAGAGCACGCGTCTCTCACTTTCTCCCTACAAGCAAAAATGCATGAGTGACCCTCATACAATTGCAACCGCATGCTTGATTGCCCGCGTCACTAATGATGCACACATCTCGTGCACTATCCGGTTTACATACATTTCAAAATGTATTAGATTTTTTTCATACAAGTTATCTAGTGTGTAAATAATATATGTAGAACACTATATGAGGTTCAAATCTAACAAGCTTTGTTAAATTATTTATTTGATGTTCTATTAAAATGTAATTTCAGTGCTCATTTGTCTAAATAAGGCTCATTGCTCAAAATAGTCATTAGATAAACCTTAATTTTACATTCCTCGCACTCCAAAGAGATCCAAAATATCATCTTTGACTTCAAACTAAGGGATAGTTTGGCGCGGTGCTCACGCGGGGGCGGATTTCGCCGTAGCACTGAAGTGCTACCGCGAAAAGTACCATGCAGACAAAATTCACGGGTTTCTGCGGGTTTTCTGTGGCGGGGCGGAGCGAAACCGCCGACCGTGGCCCCTCCGAACAGACGGTTCTCATAGTGGGATGGTTTAGTACGCATGACCGACGCGGATCGACACCACAAAAGGAAGCCTAAGAGAGCTTAAGGCTGCGTTTGGCGTGGCTTATTACAACTAATTTGCTGGGGTGAGGTTGGACAAAAATGTTATTGTCATAAAATGTATGTTTGACATCACAAATAGAAAAAAAAAATTAATTTGAAACATAAAATTTTAATATGATAATTATATTTTTGTCCAAACAAATACGTCCTTATAAGCCGCACACCAAACAAACCGAGCCTATCCTAACCGTTCACAAAGAACTTTAATTGGACGACACCCCTCATCATTACAGTCTTCTTTGCTTCTCTCGAACCTGCTCGGTTTCCTCCTCAGCTAGGTTTCTTCTCCGGCCCTAAGATTCTCTTTCGCGGCTGACCCGACCGCCGGCGGTAGACGATATCGAGTTATAGCGGCCGACGGATATTGGTGTTGCCCAACCGTTGCCGGCGATCAGCAGAAACGAAACAGTGCGACCGACGACGAGGGTTGATACTCTCCGTCAACACCGGGTTTCCGGTAATACGGTTGGACACGCTCGTCGACCGCGATTACAGCTCCTCCCGCAAGGTCGACTTGAAGCATTTGTGCAATTCACTACTTTAAACCATGCAGCTATCTGTTCTTTCTTATCTCGTAACCCTAATAATTCCCTCATAGTGTCGATTTTTTTTTAATTTTAATCTATCTGAGAGTATCAGCTATTTACATAACTATTGGTTTCTTTTAAGTTTAACTAATTAATTAGCTAGGTTGATAGAACATATTAAAATTATGATGGAGAGAATATATAAGCGCTATCAAAGGCCCTCCTAATAGAAGATTCAAAGTTGCATCTCCAAAGCTTGTCCTTTGCTATTATACTATTTTTTTGGTCTTTTCTGTTCTTCTATTCTTATTAGGAGTGTTCATGCACTATATAAGGGAGAGTTATGTGAGTTAAAAAATTATATATGAAGTTTCTTGCATCTCTTTGGAGAATTCTTAGGAAATAACTCAAGAGCTGTGTGCGAGCATGTCTTACTTGTTTGTACATCTCTTCCAATTTAAATGCAATTATCCTGGGCTATGCATTGGTGCAACAAAACTGGGTTGTCGTTTATATTTTCAGACAACTCAAGTGGCACGAGTGAAATCATCCAGCATTTGGTTCCACCTGCAGCTCCCTCCCACCATTCCTTTGGCCGTCCGGCTTCCAATCATTGCCACCACCATTTTATCGAGATGTACAACGTTCGCCGACCGATTCCCCCCATGTGAAATTGACTCCATACACATTGAAATTCAGTCATCGGGTCAAGAGATTCGTGCAGTCACATGACTGTCCCTTCCACTGCCTTGCAACCAGCCCCTTCTTCCCAAGAGTTTATTCCATTGATATCAACCTCACTGCCTCCAACTCCAACACATACCCCACCCTATTACACCTATAGCACGACCCAACACCATCGTCTGACTCCACGCGTGTTGTGCCTTCCCACTCAGAGTCATTGCATCCATTCTCTCGTACACCAAACACTCCTAAAATATATGTTTATCATCACAAATCACAACCCAATGGTTCCCACTATGTGCAACAGCTACATGACCTTGTACCTTTCATCACTTTTTCACCATCTATTGCTTACCAAGATCTTTCACCACCTTTTCAACCATCTCTTACTTTCCAACGGTCGACACCATCGATATCTAACCCGCTGCCTCCACGCCAACAACCCCGCTCTCTAGTCGCATCTCTCGACCCCTGACTCACCTATTCCCACTTGTACACCAACACGTGATTCCACAGGTCCCCCTAGAGTCAAAACAATCATCTTTTGCACGACATGCACCTCAAATTACATGTGTATCACCACAAACCATGTCCTTAATATGCTCTTCCACTTTTTGACCGACACTTCCCTGACATATATGAACACACCACCTTGAGTTTGCGCCTTACATTACCGATGATGCTTTCCTAATTTTTTGATATCCGCCTCCAACAAATCTACATCCCAGCAATGCCACCACCTTTTTTACCAACCATGTCCAATTCTTCCTCTAAATTTTTCTGTGTTGCAACATATATTAAAGATTCAAACAGAAATGCTAGATCCTCCATCACGCTTATGATGCCTTTGGGTCCTTTTGGAGAATTGATTGACCTTTAACTCTCTATTCCGTTTATGTTTGGTCTTTAGTACATTTTGCTTACTCGATCTTAAGGTCAATGTTGATTTTCTAGGCATAAGTACTAATATGTAATAGGAAAAGTAAAATCTTATTTTTTTCAAAGAAGAGAGACATATCCCATATATTGGGGAGATACATATGGGGGTAGAAATGTAAACATGAAAAACATATTACTTAATATTCTAAAGCCCCCTCAAGTTGGGCTAGTGATGTTATTCATGCCCAACATGCCAATAATTTTCACAAAAATACTTTCACTCAGACCATTGGTGAGAACATCAACAGTTGTCCTTCAAATGGTACAAATTGATTACAGATAATTCATTTCTCAATGTATTCCTCAGTAAAGTTCCTGTCAACTTCAATATGCCTAGTTTGATCATGTTGAACGTGATTACGAGCGATGCTAATAGCAACCTTATTGTCATAGAATTGTCAGAGAGTAATTGGAAGATCAACAGACTCAGAAGACAATTCTGGCGATTACACAATAGTCATGGGTCGTGCCCGTGCGTCTGTCCTCCTAACATAGACCTGCAATTGTTTCTATCTCCGAGCTATAGTCACCCCAGGGTCATAAATATCAGTGGGAGGAATATGGGGCGATATGCCTGAGGAATGGCTAAGGGAAGAGCGAGGGAACTCACTTAATTCTCTAGTAGAGACCTCCCTTGAAGTGAGGTCCCATAAAATGGTGAGATTCATGGAAGGTGACATCCACAGTAATAAAAGTCTTCTGGGAAGGAGGGCGTAAGCACTTGCATCCTTTTTGGGTAGGGGAATACCACACTTGAGCGCACAAAGATCAATCTTGGAGCTGTGAATGGAATAAATATGAAAAAAACAAAGAAACCCAAAGATACTGGGTGGAAGAGAGGTGACATGGATGTCAAGCATTACTAGAGGAGATTTATTCCCTAAAATGGAAGTGGGCCTGCGGTTAATTAGATGGGCGGCAGTGAGGACCGCATGTCCCTATGCTTGGGTATATGTGTAGTGAGGAGAGGTACCAAGCAACCCAAGTGATGCCGGGTTTTTCCACTCATCTACACTATTTTGAGCATAGGAGTGCACACATGAAGTCCGGTCAATGATGCCTTGATTCCAGATATTCCTCGACGGATGAATCAACATGTTCACACTCATGGTTACGAAGAAATTTTTATGGAGGCCCCAAATTGATTCTCTACCATCTGATGTTTTTTTTTTAAAAAGAGGAAAAAACTTCAATCTTCAGTATGAATAATATGGAAAGGCACGGAGCTAGGCAAGGAAACACTAGTAAAAGATGTACAATGGTATTTAGCCAGTTCACACACTTCACACACAAAATTATAAGCAATGAAGATAAAATGCTATGAATTAATTGTTTCAAAATAGAAATGGAAGGCTATACTAGGCGACATTACCAAGAATAAATGATATAAGTTTGGGATGAATGTAAGGCCCGCAGTGATGGAACAATGCTGGAGGAGTCAAGCATGTAAAGGATATGCACAAGCTAACACAGTCAATTACCATCCTCATTTTCATGTCCTGAAAAATACAATGAGATGGAAAGAAAGTCACCGATGAATGCATGTAGTTTTTTATGTGGCTAATATATAGAAGATTGCGAGTAAAATTAGGGACATGAAGAACAAAAAAAAGAGTAAGGGAAAACAAAAGATGGATCCCTTTTCGGTGATGGAGGAGCGAGAGCCATCAACAATGCTTATTTTGTCTCTTCCTGGAAGGGAGAGTAGGGTACAAAACCTGATGAGAAGCCAGTCATGTGATCAGTGACTCCAGTCAATGATCCATTGGGTAGAAGGACGAGTGGTGACAAAGTGAGCACCTGGTATTCCTAAATGTGCATAAGATGATGTGGAGGTAGGCATAGACTCAATAAAAAGACTTCTTATCAGGTAGTGTAGAGTTTGCATCTCTTCAACAAAAGGAGTCAAGGACTACAAAAACATCTGCAACCCCCACTAGAAAGGAACTCTTTTCAGTAGTGTCAGGGAAATGTGTAAATCAAGGTGGGAGGGAAGGAGCAGTCCTCCCCTATGACCTGTCACTCTCACGAGCACCCGTGAAGCTAGATCACCCTTATATTGTGGGAACCCATGAAGTTGGAATCAAGTATCATGAGTGTGCCAAGGCTTTCCATAGTAATCACAGACCAGATAATCTATATTTGGGGGCTTGGATTAGGTGTGACATCCTCAATTTTATAATGGTGTTGAAAATTTCTTATCGAAAAATGAGCCCTTAATGTTATTTCACCGTGATAGTAGTGTCGTAACTCGTAACATCATAGAATTGATATATATTCATGTCGAAATTTTATTTTAAAATTTGGAGATCATTTACTTATTTTTATGAATTTTAATCCATGAATATTCCTATTTTATTGATTAAAATAAGATTAAAAAAATTTCATTGAGGAAAGCTTATGAAATATTTTTCTTAAATTTAATTTTTTTTCTAAGTTCTATTTGAGATCTTCCCATATTTTCTAGCATTTATTGAGCATGTGAACTTATTAATCTTATTTAATCAACTATTTCTCCTATAGTTGAACATGCTTTTTCAAGGATGGGCTCCACTCTTTAAGTGGATTAATCCTAGCCATCAAAACAGCCTTCTAAACCAAGGGCTAGGATGTGATAAGACCTAAATTCTTTTAACCCTCCTCCTCTAGTTGGCAGTCAGTCCACCTAAAACATTAAAACCGAGCGTAGCTTTCGGTTCACGCACGTAGTGATTATCCGCACCTCTTCTGCCCCACCTCTTCTGCCATCAATACCCCGTAGAAACCCCTCCAAGGAACACGAACGATCACCCCAAGGTGCTTCCCGATTTATTTTACCTTCTTCCATTCCCCACAGGGTCTTTTTGCGCCCAAATCGTGAGAAAGAGGCAAGCTCTAATCGACAATCAAAGATCTCTTTGCACCTCCCTTGTTCTTAATGACGTTTTCCATGGCTCTCAAGGTTTTTGCTGAAAAATGGAGGGCCCCAATCATCACTAATGTGTGTTTGCTTATTTCCCTAATTTTCTAAATGCTTTAGATAACTATGATTTTCTGTAGAAAGTGATGGACAAACCTTGTAGATACTTTTTCATAGTCTAAAATACAAGAGAGAATACAAATATATAGGAGAAGAGAAGAAGAAAGAATCCTATACAAAGGATGTGAGACTAAAAGAGAGAAGAGAAATGGGCATATAAATGGGCCTTTACATCATTTTTCCCTATATCATCCAACACTCTCCCGCAAGCTGGAGCGTACAAGTCGTAGGCACCAAGCTTGGACAAGAATTGGTAATACAACTTGCCAGGCAATGCCTTGGTAAGGACATCAGCAACTTGCCCAGAGGCAGGAACATGTTCATGCTTTAGCTTCTTTGATTGAACCTTTTTTCGAACGAAGTGACAATCAACCTCAATGTGCTTAGTTCTCTCATGAAACACAGGATTCTTTGTAATGTGTATTGCAGCTTGACTGTCACAGAACAACATTGACGGTGAGGATAATTTTACTCTCAAGTCCGTTAGAAGTCTTTCAAGCCACGTTATCTCGGATGTAACAACCGCCATTGCACGGTACTCGGCCTCAGCAGACGAGCGAACAACCACTGTCTGCTTCTGATATCATGTAGAGAAATGAGAAATGGGCCTATAAACACATCCTATACAAAGGATGTGGGACTAAAGGAGAGAAGAGAAATGAGCCTATAAATGGGTCTTTACATCATTTTTCCCCATATCATCTAACATTTTCTAATAAAGATGTAGAATGACTAGAATATACGCAATGGCTCAAAAGATTTCATTTTTCTATGAGTTTTCTCTCTTGTCCTAATTTTCTAGAAGCTTAGAATGTTACAAAATACTTGTTAAGGCTAAAGAAAATGAAATCGTTGCCTGAAATATTCTAAAGTATTTTGATTCAAGAGATACAAGTCTTTACCTTCAATTTGGGAATGAAATAGATGTCAAGAGAGTTATTCTTTTGAAATTTCATGTAAGAATATCAGAAATCGCCCTTCATGAATTTTAATTGTCTCTAAAATGTCTACCATGTCAATTGATAATATGATTTCCAAAAAGCCCTAATTTTTATAACAGTAAAAATAAACGTACTGCGTATATCTTGATTATGAGTTAAATTTTAACTCTAGCTTTACCTACTTGATGAGATATAAAATTTCTTTTGGAGAATGACACATGATTTCAATATAGGAAATTCATAGAATGACATAGAATTATAGAAATAATTTTGAGAATAGCCAAATAACCATCCATGCAAATTATTTTACTTCATATTTTTGATGTATGCAAATGCGTAAGTAGAAACATGATTAGAGATTTTGGAAAGAACAAGTATTTTGCATATGTGACCGAGATGATAATTTCATTGAAAAATATATTGCGTGCTATATTCTTTTGACACATGAAAATTCATTAATTATTTTAGTTACTTGCGGTTGTGGGTCTATAATTTTCTTTCATGACATGCGATTACTAGTTAATGATAAAATTTCCATGAACTCACATATTCTAAGAACGTGTGGTTAGAGCCTAAGCAATGGTTATTTTTGCATGTGAGTCATTTAATGAGATTTAAGTTTATTATGAAAGAATGATTTCAATACCTCATTGTATTGGGCAAAAATTAAATTCTTATAATGAATATTTAGTAGTACGATCATGCATTCATTTCCAATGATTTAGATATGGATATTGATGATTAATTTTTCGGCAGTCTTCAAAACTTCATATATATTTATTCGATGAGAATTTTAACTTAAGGGGTGATAAAAGAAATTAAAAGTTGCTGAATTTTTCATATTGTTAAATAACTAGTGATATAGTTACCAATGAACTGCACTTGTTAGCTATGAGCCTTGGGGCTAAACCCATGTTTATTTTATGTAAAATAGATGATTTAATGGACAAATCAGTAACTTAGATTGCTGTTAGAGAATTATTTTAATCTGATAACACCTTCAATTGTTAGTTATGCTAAATATGTGACTTGGGAAAGTAACCAAATTGTTATATTGCTAATAAAAGTTATTTTAAGGCCTCTAAGAGCATTTTAATCACTTGGACAACCCACCCTTTGGTGTACCCTCGTGATTAAATAATTATCCACTCAAAAGATGCCAACTACAATTATATTCTCATTTATAAATACGAGTGACAATGCATGGGGCCCCCCTGTGCTCCCGGCGGGCTCGCCTGCCCCCGACGAGCTCCCCATTTTATTGTTTTAGTATTTTGAAATTTTTATGTAATTGTTTTTGTTTTTTAGAATTAACTAAATTATTATTTTAAATCATTGTAAATAATTAAAAAAAATAATTTTGAAAGTAGTAAATTAAAATTTTAAAACAAATATTGAATACACTTCTAAAAAGAATGCGTAGGACTTGTTGAAAACTGACAGCGTGGCGTGGTGGATAATTACTGTCATATCACTTGTGGCTTGGGTTCGAAACCCATGCTTAACACTTTTTGTAGATTTAATTTTGGAGCGGCTCGCCCGGTTTACCGCCCCGCTCGCCCCGTCCATCATTTTTTTAAAATTGTGCGAGCCTAATAGTCACATATCGCCAACTCTATATAAATTCTCGCTGTATATAAGCAACACGCATAATATCCATGTAGTTGTTTGTGTTGGTGGGCTGGCTTAAACCAAGGCTTTGGCGGGCCTTCTATTGGGCCGAAAAGTTTGTTTTAAGCGGAGTGCTTCATTGGCTGCTGCGGATTCAAGTTTTTTTTTCATAATCTTAAGGGCTAAAGGGTAATTTCCCATTACAGGGTAGTATACCTATTAAAATATAGGTTTAGGACCCCCTACTATCATTGGTGTAGGTGCCCTATGCAAAGTAGACAGACGGCCCTGATTGATCTGATGGTATGTCATGATCGAACGACTGAGATGTTATGATCGTCCAAATCGGACGGTCCGGATTGATCTGATGGTATGCTGGGTTACATGGTATGACTTCAAAGTGCTTCTTTATATATAGTAGAGATATAGAATGCTTAATCTTGGAATTGCAATTGGTAAAGTTATTTGGTAGATTACATTCAATGGATATCTCCACCTTATATTAACTTATGTAATACTTTTAAGAATATGAAATATAAGAGAGAACAAAAAATATAAATTATATTTAGTAACTTATGTGGTAGATTTAAGAATATGAAATTTGAGGAAGAATAAAGAAAGTGGTTAGCTTATTAGTGAATCTACTTATGAGGAAATCCTTGTGGTCGTGGTGAACTACCTTGTCATAGTTAGGTGAAGATCCAATAATAGTTAAATTCATTATCATTGCTGCTCAAGGCGGGTCAAACCATCAGGCGGTGTAGCCTTACGACATCACCATAGTTTGTCCTTCAAGGGGCGTGAGGCCTTGTGAAATCATCATAGTTATGTCCCTTATGGGGGTGAGGGTAAGGTCCTAGAGGGGCTAGGAGTATGCACTATATGCAATAAATTTTAATTTATAAATCAAATTACCAATTGTGATACAGGAGATGAAGCACACAAATAAGGAAACACGAGATGAAGTGTATATAAAAGAGTACTCAAAATTCCAATAACTAGTAGAATGAGAAGTCACAATGGTTGAAGAATTTGAAACAACAATTACAAATGACATACTTATTGAATAGACAATAACATTGAATTCAACAATATAAATGAACTTCAAAACAAATAAACTCACATGGTAGTAGTGGTAATAGCATTTGAAGACTTGGAGAGGATCTCTCAGAGTGGGGATGAGTCGTGGTACTGAAGTTCGGGCTCTTGGTGAACCTTTGAACTTCTGAACATTGGGCAGTGGAACTGTTGCAGGAGTTTCCGGGCTTGGGGGGGTGTCAGATATGTGGAGAATGTAATGGGGATGCTGAACGAGGCAGGCAGTAGGGGAAAGTAGGCAGCTTGGAGTTTCGGTCTGTTCTGGGAGTCTGGGAGTGCAGGAATTAGGAAAAATGGGTGTTGGATTTAATTCTAACCGCAGGAAATGGTGACCCAGGCTGCTGGATTAGAGGGTCCAGGCTGCAAAATGAGTTGTGGCTGGAGAGTCGTGATAGTGATGTAGGGTAGAATAAGGGGTGCACAAAACCTAAACCTCCAGGTGAAAATGCAATTGTGACACACTGATCCTAAGACTACATGCAATGAAACCGTCAAATACGACGACAAATAAATTAGAGCAATGTAATTTTAACACCACACAATTAATTAAAGGACAATAAAACAAACATTCAATTCAGCGAATATTTAATGGCTTTCCTCCGTTCGGAGGACCAAGGATAAGCGCTTTCCTCCGTTCGGAGGGCCAAGGCTAAGCGCTTTCCTCCGTTCGGAGGACCAAGGCTAAGCGCGCGGCGAATAGATCCCACCTGCAAGTTATAAGATCACCACAACAAAGTTTTACAATTACGAATCCAAACAAAACACAGTAGCCAATCCAATAAAAATGTCAAATCAAATGTTCCAATACAACGAGAGACTCACCGAAATAGCTGGCTGACCGAGACACTGTAGATTCCGGAGCCGGATGTATAGAATGACGATCAAATGTGGAAACAATGGCGGAACAATGGTGGAGGTGGCTGCCCTCGATGGAAAATGGGGGGAATCGGGGCAGAAATGTATAGATCCGCCCACGAGGTGGGAGATCCGGGCGGGGAAAGGTAGATCCGATATTTTGGGGATCGTATCCGGGCTAGGGGATGATGCACGAAGGTGGGAATAATGGATCGGGATGCTAAAAATCTAGATCTAGACTGATCTAGAATTTTAGGGCTGTTTGGGAGGCGGAAGTGAGAAGGGGGAAGCGGTAGGGCTGGCGGCTGCACGATAACAGTAGGCCGACGTCTAGGGTTCCGTTTTTTCGGGGTTGCAGCGGGTGGAGGTGAGGATTCAGGGGTGGAAAATGATGACAAGGGTTAGGGGAGGGAAAAACCAACCTAGGAGTCGTCATCTAGGGTTCCACAGAGTCGACACCGTGGCTTGATCGCGGGAATCCGGGAAGAAGATGCTTCAAATTCTTCATTCTGCAATGCCTAGACCAGCCCCCATCACATCTATTTATAATAAAACAAGGATTAGGACATCCCCATCAACGACTATGATTGGTCGGATGTGAGGCTACCCAAATACATCAAAATAAATGCAAACATATTAAAATAATATATCAAATCGATTCGCAATGTGAATCTGAACACATATGTGGAGTCCGATCGTCGATCCGATCACGCTATATATGGTAAATCGCCAGATCAGCCCCAAACAGGCCCAAAACTCATCCCCGTCTCCGCTCCGCATCAAGTAGTAGTAGCAGTAATACTATTAGTAGTAATAGCAGTAATAGTATTAGTAGTAATAGTAGTAATAAGTATCAAGAATGAACTTCAAAACAAATAAACTCACACAATATTAGTAGTAATAGTAGTAAGAGTATTAAGAATGAACTTCAAAACAAATAAACTCACACGGTAGTTGTAGTAATAGTATTAGAAGGCTTGGAGAGGATCTCTCAGAGTGGGGATGAGTCGTGGTACTAAAGTTCGGGCTCTTGGTGAACCTTTGAACTTCTGAACATTGGGCAATGGAACTGTTGCAGGAGTTTTCGGTCTTGGGGGGGGGGGGCTGTCAGATATGTGGAGAATGTAATGGGATGATGAACGAGGCGGGCAGTAGGGGAAAGTAGGCAGCTTGGTGTTCCGGTCTGTTCTGGGAGTCTGGCAGTGCAAGAATTAGGAAAAATGGGTTTTTGATTTAATTCCAGCTGCAGGAAATGGTGACCCAGGTTGCTGGATTAGAGGGTCCAGACTGCGTAATGAGTTGTGATTGCAGGGAGATGGAAGTTGGGGTTCAGTTTGTATGTGGGGGGTTTGGTGGGATGTGGGGGAGGTGAGGGAGGGCTCAGTTTGTGGGGTTGGGGGGGGGGGGGGAGGAGAAAGGGGAGGGGGTGGGGAACTGCAATTGAGGGAGGGATGAGTGTGCTCTACGTGAGAGAAATGGGTGTAGTGGGCTTAGTGGAGAGTTATGGAAGTAGTTGGGCAGTGGGTTGTTGGTTATGGGGTGGTGGTTATGGTGGATATGGGGTATTGGGGTGATGGCTGGCTGGAGGTGGTCGTCGAGGAGGCGGTCTGTGGTGGTGATGACCTGAGGTGTTTTTCTGGCAGTCGACGGAAAACCAAAAATGAAGGAAACTTGGAGGGTGATGGTGGAGGTTCGCCGGATGTGGTTGGGGAAGGTTTTTCAGTGATTGTCGGTGACTGGAAATGGGGAGAAATTGGAGGAAGGGGGCTATTTTTGGTGGAGTTGGTAAGGGGATTTTGGCGGTGGTTGGCCAGTGGTTAAGGGGATGGTTTGGGCTGCCGGAAGGAGATGGTGGTGGGAGGGGAAGGGATTGTCAGTTTTGGGAGGGAGGATGTATATGGGGCCGGTTCGGGGGGGGGGGAAGGGAATGTTCTGTTTGTAGGGGGAAAGGGAGGAGTACGGCCAACGACCAAAGGAAGAGGGGGTGTGGGGGTCCAAGCTTCACCCCCAGAGGGGTTCCGGATTTAGCACCGGTTGATCAAAAGTTAGGCTTCTTGACTTCAACTCTAGAGGGGGGGGGACAGATGGTCATGATTTTCCGTTCGTTGACTATCCCAAAACACAAAAAATTACAATGTAATATAAAATATGTGAATAACGAAAATACTACAATCGACGATCCGCTCAAAATGAGCGGTCTCGATCGTCAATATGTCCGTGGTTGTTGGGAATGGATCCTAACGGGCCGAGTGGTGTGATCCCCATCACAAGCTATGAAAAGTGTTAAAGAATCATGGAAAAGGACCAATATTGCGGCCCAAATTGAGGCTCAAATAGATGCCCACTTGTATTTTAGTTTATTCCCATATCTTAGGATTGAGAACTCTCTCCTCTTTTTTCCTTTATAAGTGTACACATACATGTATTATAATGTAAGAGACAATTGAGAATTTAATAAAGTAATTGTTATTTTCTCTCCTTCGTCGTTTTCTACATGGTATCAGAGCCAAGTCCCGGTCCTTATTTCTTTCTCTAACCATAGCTTTCTTGGTGTTATTTTTTTCCTGCAGGCGACTTGTTCCCGTCTCCTGCTCTTCGCAGACTCTTCTCCTTTTATAGGTTTTCCACCGGGTCCCGCTTTCATACTTCTCCGCAGACTGTTGAGTTTAGTCGTCGTTCTTCTCTAATCCGCAAGGTCCCTCGCTTGTCGCCTTCGCTGCTAAACGCCCCCTGTTTCTAGTCGCGACATCTTGTCGCGGATCTTTGCCATTGCTAGCTGCTGTTTCTCCTCGCGTAGCCGCATTTGCAGTCCGCTGGTTGCTAGCCTCGGCTGCTAGCCGCTTCGACTGGCATTCTCTTCTCGTCGCTCATTTATTCTCAGATCGCCGTCTCTACTCGCAGCACCAATCCACGTTCTAGCTGCTGCTATCGCCGCTTTCGGCTTCTTGCTATCCGCGACCTGTCGAAGACCTCTTGGCCGTCTTCTCTGCTGCACTGACCTGTTGCGGCCTATCGAAGACCTCCAAACTTCTAGGCTGCCTTCTTTGCTGAAGACCTCCAAGCCGCCTTCTCTGCAGGTCATGTGCCTTTTTCTTCTCTGGTTGTTGCTTCGATTTTTCGCTTTCTTTTGAAGACCTCCATACCTCCAGGCTGCCTTCTCTGCTGAAGACCTCCAAGCCTCCTTTTCTGCCAACGACCTCCCAATCATCTTTTCTGTTGTAACTCCCTCCAGTCTGCCTTCTCTGCTGAAGACCTCCAGGCCTCCTTCTCTGCTGGAACTCCCTCCAGGCCGCCTTATCTGCTGTCGGAATTCTAGTCGCTGCTTCCCTAGCTGGTGCTCTACCGCAATTGCAGTTCTTGTGCCTTTGGCCGCTGTTTTTTTCTAGCCGCGTCTCTTGCTCCGACTACTTAGGCCCGTTTGTCTATCATCACCTTGCCGCAGTTACTATTTTATGGATTCGACAGCTGCTTCCTCACTTCATGCGTGTGTTGCTGCTATTGTTCAGGAACTTTGTGTTGAGCTTCGGATCACCACCATCTCTCTTAGTGGGAAGTAAAATTTTGTTGAGTGGGTACACTCGGTTCGCCGCGTTCTGCAGATCAAAGGTCTTCTTCATCATCTGACAAAGGCTATTACTACCGCACCTACCGAGGAGTGGATTCGTGATGACGACCGTGTCCAATCATGGATCCTCAATTCCATGGACACCGAGTCATATCGGATGACCATGTATCATGAGACGACCAAAGTTATGTGGGAGGAGCTTCACTCCCTCTATTTTGGCAAGGACAACCTCCAACATCTATTCGACATCATTACTGACCTTCAAACACTTGACCCCGGGGCAACTGTTGACTTGACTTCTTTTGTTGTAGGAGCCAAGACTCTTGTTGAGCCATGAATACAACATCAGTCTCCCATGACGGATCTAGTTGCACAACGAGCACAAAAGGAAGCAGTTGGGATTGCCATGATGATGATTGATGACCCATGTTCCTCCCCATCATCATAGTGTTTTGGCTCAGATTCTTTCTTCCTATACAACTCCCTCTCTGTCAGATGTGTGTTATATGCTTTTGAAGGTTACACCATCATCGGATGTTCCTGGGGATGTATCTCCGGCTCTCTTCCAGAAGCCTCTCTCAACCCCCCTACTCCCTCAGCTCGTGGAGGTCGCACTACTTTTCAGGGACGGGGATGTTCTGGAAGACCTCTCTTTAAATGTGCTCATTGCCGTCGGGATGGTCACCTTGAGGCCACCTGCTATCGCAAGCATGGTCTGCCTCCACCTCTCACTTCTTCCGCTACTGCTGACACCTCCACCCGTAATGACATCGATGCTTTGCGCACCCAGCTCCAACAGTTACATGGGGTGAATAATCGCTCCTCTGGATCCGTTGCTTCGACCTCCAATGAAGGTATATCCTGTCTCTCCCGAAGCTCCCACTGTTTTGTCGATTCGGGTGCCACACATCATATTACTTCGCAGAAACCGCCGCAGTACTTGCAATCTGCATATCCCAAGTTCATAATTGCGGCCAATGGTGACACCACCCTGGTTTTCGACGCTGCTAATTTGCCTCTCACTCCAACTCTCTCTATCCTCGGTCCTTCATGTTTCGGGATCACCTTTTAACCTGCTTTCTGTTAGACGTATTACCCAGAAACTTGATTGTTGTGTAACCTTCTCACATTCCTTCTTTGTTATGCAGGATTGACGAACGCAAAATATCATTGGTAGGCGGAGGCTGTCCAATGAGTTTTATCTCTTGGATGTTCCACCTACTGTTCTCTCCCCGGTATCCTCTGTTGACTGGCATCACCCTCTTGGGCATGCCGCCTACAGATTCTCAAGAAAGCTCTTCTTGATGTTTTCCTTCATGAGTTTACTTGTGAATCTTGTATCTTTGACAAACAACATCGTACATCTTTTAGTCATGCTACTCGGAGCGACGCTCCTTTCTCTTTAGTGCATTCTGATATATATGGACCGTATAAGATCCTTAGTGTTTATGAGTATCGTTACTTTGTTACTTTTATTGATGATTACTTGCGCGTAATATGGTTTTATTTGCTTCGCGATCGTGCTGAAATTTACTCTATATTTCGTGTCTTTATTACTGAGACTTGTACTCACTTTTCCACTACCTTAAAAGTAATTCACACAGATAATGCACGTTAATATACCAGTCGTACCTTCTCAAATCTGTATACTGAGTTTGACATTATCCATCAAACTTCTTGCGCTTATACTGCTCAACAAAATGGTGTGGCCGAGTGAAAAAATCGACATCTTGTAGACGTCTCTCAGTCACTTATGTGTCAAATGCAGGTACCTATACGATACTTGAACTTTGCTGTTTCTACTGCTTGTCATCTCATAAATCGTATGCCCTCTTCCAGGCTCAACTTTTCGACTCCGTTTGGCCTTCTGTTTCCTTCAAAAACTCCTTTCTCCCCATGCCTCGTGTTTTTGGATGTGCATGTTATGTCCATAATCGTGCTCCATCTACTGACAAGTTTGCTCCCCGTGCTACCAAATTCATGTTTGTTGGGTACTCTCGTACTTAGAAGGGTTATGTCTGTTACTATCCCACTGATGGCAAACAGGTCGTTTCGGCGGATGTAACCTTTTTTGAGGACCAACCATTTCACTCTTCTCCTTCAGCTTCTCTTTCCTCTCCTCCTATAACTCGTCCTACCGTTCCTGTCACATCTCCTCTTCCACTACTTCTTCCCACACCAACCCCGACATTCGTGCTACCCAAACCACTTCTCCGTGCGCACACTCGCCGTCCTCACAAATCCGATGCCCTACAGCAGTTACCCACTACCAGCGTTATCTCGCGGCCTGTTGATTCGGCCTCAACCTCTACGGCTCACCCCTTGGCGAATTATGTATCCTTAGATCGCTTCTCTCCACCTCTCCTGAAATTCACATCATCTCTATACCTAACTCTTTGCAGGTGGCTTTTCAGCATCCGGGGTGGCGTGCGGCCATGGATGAGGAAATGACTGCCCTTTGAGCTAATCAGACGTGAGATTTTGTCCCTCTTCCTCCTGATCAGACTTGTGTTGGCTGTAAGTAACTCTTTGCAATCAAACATGCTCCAGATAAGACTGTTGAACGCCTAAAAGCTTGGCTTGTCACTTGGGGATTCACTCAACAACAAGGCCTCAACTATGATGAAACTTTCTCACCAGTTGCCAAGTTAAATACCGTTCGGGTCCTGATCTCCTTAGTTGTTCATCAACAATAGCCATTATATCAGTTGGATATCAAAAATGTTTTTTTTCAATGTGGACCTTATAGAAACGGTTTATATGCACAAACCTCTCGGGTTTGAGACCACGAGGGAGTCTTATGTCTGTCATCTCAAAAAATCTATTTATTATCTCAAACAGTCTCCTCGAGCTTGGTTTGATAAGTTTTGTATGGTTGTTCGTGAAGTTGGATTCACGAGAATCTCGGCTGATTTTTCTCTCTTTACTCGTCATCAACCAACTGGCACAGTTATCCTCCTGGTGTATGATGATGATATTTTGATTACTGATAATGATTCCACGGAGATACAACTAATTAAGCAACACTTAAACTCTGCCTTTCAAACTAAAGATCTGGGAAATCTTCGATATTTTTTTTTGGATTTGAGGTAGCAAGACGACCTGATGACATTGTTCTGTCACAATGAAAGTCAATTCTTGATCTTCTTCAGGATGCTGACTATTCGGGATGCAAACTTGCTGATACTCCTATGAATGTCAACCACAAGCTTTGTGCTCATGAATCTAACTCCGATCCACTGCTTACAAATCCAGAATATTATCGACGTCTTGTAGGAAAGCTGATATATCTAACGGTTACAAGACCTGACATTTCGTTTGTTGTTGTAGTTGTCAGTCGGTTTATGCATACTCCACAGACCTCTCACCTCCAGGCCGTTGAGCGCATCCTCAGGTACTTGAAGGCTGTCCCTGGACAAGGGCTTGTGTACAAACCTCTCTATCTTTGATGCTGACTATGCGGGTTCTCTTGATGATCACGCTCCACAATTGGTTTTTGTACGCACTTTGGTGGAAACCTTATTACCCGGCGTTGCAAGAAGCAATCTGTGGTTGCTCGCTCATCTGATGAGGTCGAGTACTGTGCAGTGACGGTTGTTGTGTCCGAGCTCATATGGTTAGAAAGTTTCCTTGGTGATTTGGGAGTCAAACTTTCCTCTCTAACAACTTTGTTTTGTGATAGTCAAGCTGCAATACATATTGTCAAGAATCCCGTGTTCCTTAAGCGAACCAAACACATTGAAGTTAATTGTCACTTCATTCGGGAAATTGTTCAATTAAAGAAGCTAGAATTAGAGCATGTCCTTGCTGCTGAGCAAGTTGCTCCTTGCTGCTGAGCAAGTTGCTGACATTCTCACCAAGGGCTTACCACAACCATTGTATCATCAATTCTTGTTCAAGTTTGGTGCTTATGATTTGTATGCTACGGCTTGCGGGGGAGTGTTAAAAAATAACATGGAAAAGACCCAATGTTGAGGCCCAAATTAAGGCGCACTTGCATTTTAGTTTAGTCCCACATCTTAGGATTGGGAATCCTCTTCTCTCTCTCTTCCTTTATAAGTGTACACATACATGTATTATAATGTAAGAGACAATTGAGAATTTAATAAAGTAATTGTTATTTTCTCCCTCCTTTGTCCTTTTCTACAAAAGGAATTAAGTTTTAAAAGTTATGAATGTGTGTTATGAAATAAAGAGAAGTATGTCTTAGCTAAGCTACTAAGTAAATTATGAGGTTGGCTCTAATGTGTAATTAATATTTCTAATCTTTAAGAATATGGTTAATATATGAAAACCTTCACCGTAGGGGCATTTAGATTTTTAGAGTAAGAAAATTTCTGACTGAGTATTTTATCTCAACCTTTATTTTTTAAACACATCTAGCTGTAGGTTGTAATCTGCGAGCCCCTTGATTGAATTAATGAGGAGTTAAAAGAAAATGTTTACTTGAAGATGTTTTATTAGCCTATTACCTGATGATGAAGATGACTAAGTTTATGCGCAAGGTTTGACAATACTCTCCAGAAGCCAAAATGAGTCTAGGTTATCTCAATCCTTTCCTTGTTTATTTCTTTGAGAAAATCTTTACCGCGCACATTTGTGACAAGCACGCAATTTTAGCGCATGTACCTGAATCGTTGTCTTATGGACTTTACTTTTTATATTGTTATAATCTTGAAGGATGATGATAAGCAAATGGTAATGATGTTAGTTGGTTCTTTGTGTTCATGGTAGTATAATATTGCAATGTTTCTATTGCACACCCACTTTGGTTGTTTTGTTACACTCATAAATTCTTATTATGCTTTTAAGACTCTTAGATGTTACATTAGGTATCCCGTAGAATGTAGGGCCCAAATCTGTGGCGAGTAGCAGAAAGAGCGGAGCTAGACGAAGCAGTATCAGAGGGTCATGCATGTCGTTGGTCAAACTCCTGTTGGACGACATTGAATACTTCTGAGAAGGTGGACAATTGAGGATGACCAAAAATGTGAGTAATCTTCTACTCAAAGTCTCTGTGGAGTCCTTGTAGAAACTCAAATATCCTATTGTGTTCCTCCTGAGTGCTGACATCTAGCGCTTGTTGGTTGCATACCATAATTAGAGGATCAAAATGAGCACACTCCTGGTACAACTGTGTAAACTTCCAATTAGTAGGCGGATGGAGGCCAGTCACCCGGTCAAAGCAGAACAATTTTGCGACAAAGCTAGAAAATCTGCGCCGCATTACTCTTTTGTAAGTGGACTTTGCACGCTTCCAAATGTCCTATGCTATATTGAATTAATGTGCCAGGACATTACCAAAGAGTGTTTTGCATCCCATTGAAGCCAAGTTGGAGAGAATCATGCGGTGGTACATGACTACATGAGTAGTCCCGCTGACATATCTTAATGGTCTCCAACTTTTAAGGTCCAGAGCAACTGACCGATGCCACGAGAGATAATTTGTATCATCCACATAGTAGTAATTTGGGGTGTGTGGTCTATATGTTCAGATCTTGAGTCCCCCGAGTTAGGCCAGAGGGATTGAAGGTGGAGTGAGATGTGATTCTTCCACTTTCGACATAGCCTCAATGGAAATGAGATGGCGAAAAAGGAAGAAATACAGATTTTCAAACCAAGAAGGCAAACCCTAGATTCATTGCTCCAATAGAAATATCCATTAGATCAAGGTGAAGGAACATAGAGGAACCAAATCTTTATTGCTCCTATCAACTAGAGAAGATTCAGAGCCGTATCTTTAATGTTTTTCATTTATTATTAATATTGTTTTTGTATTTCATCTTTTGTCTTCTCTCTTGTTTTTTTCTTAGGAGTGCCCCCTTCTTTGTATTAGGAGGGGCTTAGGTGAGTTAAAGATTATGTTTGGAGCCTTTGATATCTTTCTTTAGAGATGCGCTTTTAGAGAGAACCAACCCTCAAGTACGGTGGCTCGTGGATGCTTTGTTAGTTTGCATTTCTATTTCAATTTTAGTGCAATCATCCAATTTAGTTCATATCATATAGTCTCACGCTTCATGTGATTCATAAGAACTTCTCATTTAGATGTAGCAAGAAGAATTCTACATTATATAAAGGGCTGTGTTGATCAAGGCTTAGCACAAGCAAAGTTTAAAAGTTATTGTTAAGTGGCTTTACGCATATTGAGAAGCAAATGCAAACTATAGACATTAACTTTAGGCTATTGTTTCAACACTGGTTCATCTATGATATTTTGTGTAGCAAGAACTAATCTGTGGATACCTTTTCTTGCGCGAAAGCTCAGCATGTGGGAACAGCCAATGGCACGTTTTTGAAGAAATTGATGAGAGACATATCGTGAAAAGGTGACCATGTTGTGCAAATTAAATATGGCAATAAAAGGGCTACTAAACTTGCATCAAATATAATTTTCCATTGACAAGCAGAGCATATCGTTGTTCATCATTACTACATTCAAGAGAAGACGCTGCATGAAGAAATTGAGTCAAATGGTGTCTCTACAAATGATCAAATTGCATATATTATGCAAAACCCCTTAAGGAAGCTTAAGTTTGAATCTTACACAACTGCCTTTGAAGTTATTGATTGTTAAATGGGGAGTGTTAAAATTAGTGCATAATTATATGGTTATTTGTTAAACATAGTTGTTGTAGGTAGTCACCACTTTCCAGCCGTTATAGTAGTAAGTTTGAAGTAGACAAGTGTTTAGCTTTAAGTAGTGGTAGGAGTTGGTTGCTAAAGATGTTACAAATCTTCATATAAATATGTGCCAAAATACATTATGCCAATGTGGTGAACAATTAAGAAAGAGTTCTTCAATTGTTTTAGCCAATTGAATATTTTGCTTAATTCCTTTATCCTCCACGTCCATTGCCTCTTTTTTCTTGTTCTTATTTTGTAAACAGACTGTTATTATTTATTTTTATTTACATCTTTGAGACCTGCTTCATATTTGCTACCGTAGCTTTTGTTTTCCTAAAACATTTTGTGTGATAATTCTCAGGGAAAGTACCTTATTTATCTTCTTGAGCTTGATTAGTGAAAGGCTATATGGGGTCGTCTGAAAGAATAGTTTCATTGTCATCATTATCTAATGCCATAGGCAGTCAGTGTGAAAAAAGCTCTACTTCTAATTCTCAGGGTGTTATGGGAGACTACATTCTCCAATCAGGCCCAAGAACATTCAGTCAAGATTATGGATATTCATTTTCAGATGAATCTGACTTTGTTGATGGATATGGTTCAGATGAAGATCACCATGTCCCAGCGCAACAGTCCAGGGCTCGGCCTGAAGTGAATTTGAAGAATGTAATCAGCGGGATAGCTTCAATTTTAAAGGCACGTTGCCGAGATTTCGCTAGCATTCGACCTCAACAGAATTTCAACTCGAGCGTGTCATTTATTGGTTATGAAAAAGACGGTGAGAGCTATTTGCATTCATCTGTTTGCCTACCTAGTGCCCCGCCATTGCTGGGACCAGAATCTATAAATTACAGTGCATATAGGGATGTACTTGAAGCAGAGCCTCCAGAATGGTTGCCAGATAGTTTTACTACAATCTGCATGCAATGTTCTTCTCCTTTTACTGCCCTTACGCGGGGAAGACATCACTGTAGGTTTTGCGGGGCTGTGTTCTGCGGATCATGCACAAAAGGAAGGTGCTTGATGCCTGCTAAGTTCCGGAATCGCAATCCTCAGAGAGTTTGCGACGTTTGTTTTGACAAGCTTGATCCTTTGCAGTGTATATTAGTCAATTCAATTAGCAATGCTGCTCAGTCTGCGAAACATGATGTTACTGATTGGACCTGCACGAGAGCATGGTTGAATTTACCAGTGGGTTTGTCTATGGAACATGAAATATACAAGGCTGCTAATACTCTGAGGGCTTATTCTCAGGTGAGACGTCAGTGGTGTTATTTGTTTTGGTTTGAAATAAATGCTTGTAATTTCTGTATTTTATATGCATCTGATTTGACTTTACACGATCGATTTTAGTGATGAAATCCAGCTGATGAATCTGCAGGTTGGTAGACTGAATCCTGATAAGTCCATTCCCCAGGCAGTCTTGAAGGATGCCAAAGGGCTTGCTATTTTGACAATGGTGAAAGCCGGCACAATAATTTCGTACAAGTTTGGCACTGGTCTTGTGGTCTCTCGAAGGATGGATGGGACGTGGTCTGCTCCATCTGCCCTGTTATCTGTTGGTTTAGGATGGGGTGCTCAGGTAATTGTGTAGGGATATGAGATCGATATCTGTCACTGCTTCTTTGCATGATTATTTGGCATGATGGTCTTATCTAGTTTAACATTGATAGGACTTTGATACTTTCCTAATTGATTGTTTTCTTGTACTGAAATTACTCTGAAATTCTACTGTTTCATGTCATTTTTGTGTGTCTTTGGAGGGGGGGGGGGGGTGATACACTTCCAAGAAGCTTGTATTCCATCATGCATTAAAAGTTCTGATCCCAACAAGCTAGATCTTAGCTGCGAGTTGGAGTTATAAGATATGGATGATGTAGAGAAACGTCACTTTTTTGTTACATTTAGGCTTCATTTGGTTCGGCGGTGGCAGGTCGATCCGGCGGGTGGAAACGGAGTGTTCGAACCGGAGTGGGGAGGTGGCTGCTCCAAACTGAGCTTTTTTGGGGTGTTTCTCAAGGCGGGCGGGTGGAAACAGAGCAAACGCTGCCGAAGGTTCATTTGTTTACCCGCCTTCCGGCGGCGTTTGCCCCAAACGGAGCGGCGAAACGCCGAACCAAATAGAGCCTTATTTTATTATTTATGGTTAATTTTTGTGGGGATCGAGAGCTGCATACTCAGTGATGTAACCTGTTGAGGATCAGATTTTTTTTTAATTGATAGAAGCTTGATTATTCTTCTTGAGATGCGTCTAGGGAAAGTTTTTTTTTGTTCTATTCCTCTGAGTTTTTAGTTTGGGTTTTTTAATTGGGTAACTCTTCACGTGGTTGAGTTTTTTCTCCAAAATTTAAGAACGTTAACCTTATGTGCAACAACAAGAGTGCCATAGACTTGATGATTAATCCAGTACATCACTCTCGTTCCAAACATATTGACATTTGTTATCATTTCATCCGAGACCACATTAAGAAAGAGAAATTGAGAGTGAGCGTCATTGGAACCGACGATCAACTAGTTGAATTCTTCATAAAACCCCTCCCTAATGCACGTTTTTCTTTACTACGATTAGAACTGGGCACCCTCTTCTTCTTCTTCTTCTGCACCTTCTGCACCTTCTGCACCCTCTTCTTCTTCTGCACCTTCTGCACCCTCTTCTTCTTCTTCTGCACCTTCTGCACCCTCTTCTTCTTCTTCTGCACCTTCTGCACCCTCTTCTTCTTCTTCTGCACCTTTTGCACTCTCTTCTTCTTCTGCACCTTTTTCTGTTAAGCTTTTTTTCCTGTTAAGTTTTTTTTGTTATGCAGCTTATGCTTTTTCTGTTAGCTGTATGTAGAACATATGTAGAGCATTTCATTATTTTCAATTTTTGTACCGAAATATATGTAGAGCATTTCATTAGTTTCAATATTTGTACCGGAATATATGTAGATCATTTCATTATCTCTGTTAGTATGATCTCTGTTAACTGTATGTAGAGCATTTCATTAGTATAAACTATTTGTACCAGTATAAGATTTTTCTTAAGTAATATTTTTAGTTTGCCTTTTCTTATGTAGTATAAGCTAATTAACGTTGCTCTAGACATGGATTCAAGTAGCTTTTTTCTGTATGTATGTTGTTAAATCGTAATTGTTGTTATGATTTCATTATTGTTTAAATTAGGTTTCATTATTGTATAGCATGGATTCAAGTAGCAACGTTACTGAAAATGATGAAAAGCCTTTTTGGAAATCTGTGACAAGAGGCAACAAGTTAACTGAATGTTTAATTTTTAAACTTGATATTTTGCATGTGAATGTAACAAAACAATGATCAATTAATGTAATGATATATTGATGTGGACATGTGATAGATTGTTTTTTACGATGCTTGTTTCCTTGAATGTTATTTATAGCATTATATGAAATGTCAATGATATATAATATAATCTTATTTAATTTTTTCATTATATGTACAAATAGTTTATTAGTTGTCTTATTCTTATATTAATTAGTACTTATATTAAAATAATTAAAAATAATTAAAAACGTTTTCCGTATCCTTATTTTTTAAAAATCACGTTTCCCGTATCCGTTTCGTATCGTATCCCGTATCCCGTTTCCGTCCCAGTGCATCATAGGATCCAGCTGCGCCTATAAGTAAAGGGGGTGCACACAGAAGATGCCCGAGATCAACGAGCTAGAGATCGCGCAGCGAATTTAGAAGCATGAGTTTGGCGAGCGAGGGGGTTGCAAGTTATGTGTTCAAGCAACAAGCATGCAGACATCGGGTTCAAGCAGCTAGCTGGCGGCAAGGGCACGCAGTGAGCTGCAAGTTCAAAACAAGTGAGCTCAAGTTGCGAGTTCAAGTGGCGAGGTGGTTGGATGAGCTCAGCAGTTAGTTTATAATTTAGGAGTGAGTTGCGAGTTCAGGCGGATCGTCATTTTACTGGGAGCGGAAGCGACAGCTCCATCAGCAAGTGTGGAAGCTTAATCGGCGAGAGCATATTTCAGGGATCATATTGCAACGATTCCATGTGAAAATCATAACACGGCGTAATAATTTTATTTTTTCATACACATAAATACAAAGACATGTGCACATATTTATAGTTGTGAGAAGGGACGAATCAACTTTAAACCACAATCTGGGACTAAGCTATATAAGATTCTCCAAATGGGCCATTTAAGTGGGTCCTTACATTGATATACTCTTCTTCTATAAGAATGGATCTTAATTCATTCTCACATAGTTTGGATGAGTCTAATGATGATTTTGATCAAGTATGCGGCCATTCTTGCTCAATTTAACTTTGAGCTTTATTTATTGTACAACTCTTATTTCCACGCTAAGCTGAAATTAACATACAATACAACATGGCTGACATTTAGATTATATTGTTGAAATAAAATTTACATCGAGTTTGATTGTCATTGTTCACCTATATGGAAGCATCATTGCACACTCCATTCTCTACCTTCTATCAGATCATACTAAATTGGATAGATAATAAAACTATTTACTTGAAAGGTACAACAAAAGCTATAGTTCAAGTTGGATATTGGATTCAGTGATTTTACCAAATCAAATCTTTATCTTTTCTTCCATGTGAAATTTGAATAATTGCGTTTTTTTATTTCTTGAATATGTTAAAGATCTGTAGCTTGAAAGTGAATTCTATAAGATTTGCATTAAGTAGAGTATTTTTAAGGATCTATCTTTCAAAGGCTAGTTTTTATATGGCAGTATATTGTCCATATCCTATAATCCTCATCCTAGTGGTTCCTCTAGCGAGTACCATTCTCAGTATTTTTCCGTTCAGTGCCATCACTGATTCACTGTTTGAGCAGAATGTGTAACAGCTCCTGCGCTTCAAGTATCATGAGTAAACATTTCAAGGCTAAGTTAAAAGATAAAGGGTGACCTAATATCTCTGATTCACTGTTTGAGCAGAATGTGTAACAGCTCCTGCGCTTCTAGAAAAAATATCACGAGTAAACATTTCATGGCTAAGTTAAAAGATAAAGGGCGAGTTAATTTGATGGAATAACTGAACCAATTATCCACATTGGATTCTAAATTTTAAAAATATATTCATTTATGAAATTGTTCGTCTTTTATGAAATGACTTGTTATGCAACTCTATTATACAGATTGGAGGTGAACTCATGGACTTCATTGTGGTGCTTCGTGACCCTGAAACTGTAAAGACATTCTGCAGTCAAATGCATTTTTCGTTGGGAGCTGGTGCAAGCGCTGCTGCAGGACCTGTTGGCAGAGTTTTAGAAGCCGATCTCCGGGCTGGGAATCGAGGACGGGGGGTCTGCTATACTTACAGTTGCAGCAAAGGTATTAGTCTTCTTCACACAAACAAGTTGCCCTTTTATTTTCTCTACTACCGGTAGGAAGAAGCCTTACAATTTAAGGCATAATTTCTTTCTTTGAATCCAACCCTATATTCTTGTTGGATTTATCAAAATTGTTAAGGAGATGGATAGTTGTCAATGGTCATTATTAGTTTTCACCTAAAACCCAGTACACTTTCTAGTATAAAAAGGAATAATTTAGGTTTGAGGAGTGCAAAAATGTCCGTAGAACCTAAAAATGAGAACCGAACCTAAACCAAACCAATCATGTCGGGGCAAAACTATGAGTTCTCTATTTGGGCACAATTCTTTAGGTTAAAGTACCGGGTGTAACACCCTAAGATGTTATCCAGAATCCAGTAAATGATTTTAAATAATTTAAATTTAATAACGAAACTCGACTTGACGGCCAACAAAATGAGATAATTAAACCAAGTTGCATATGACATGCACACGCACGAGGGCCTAGCAATCAAACATAGTCAACAACATAATTAATTCATCTACAAGTACGCAAGTAGAGGCGAACAATAAATTCTTTCAAATTGACAAGTAGGTAAGAATAAAAATTAAGGAAAATGCGCTAATGAAATTTAAAGATCAAATAATATAAGCATATTACACATAACGAGCGAGATAGAATCAGCGAGAGGTATACTTTGGGCTACAAGCACACCATGAGAATCAATCCAAGCAAGGAAAGCGTATGACTGAATTTAAAGGTAGGGCACTAGTGTTAAATGCCTAGGCAGGGGAGGTACAGTTGAGTGAATCAACTGAGACTGGAAGTGACAGTCCGAAGAAGATTCACCGGTGGTGACACAGGAGGAGTCGTTGAAGGCCGTCAAGGTGGTTGGCGGAGGCAGCGATGAAATTTTGAGGAGAGTCGAAGGAGGCCGTCAAACCCCTGTGTCTAGAGATGGGTCCGACAAAAGACTCCTTGAAGACAACATGAACTGAAGGAATGATCGTCGGAGCCCTAGAGGCATCGGCCGACGACTGTGAGTTCGGTAAGATCGTCTGGGAACGAGAACGAGGCTTCATCACGTGCCTGAGGGTTGTCGACTTGGATTTCCAAAAAACACGATTTTTCCAAGCTGCGATTGGTAGGTCATTTAATAGGATTTAGGCATTTTTAATATATTAAAGAGTAAGTAATTTTTAATGTAGGAGGTTTCAAGGGACCAAGATAGGGATTTAAAAGTAATTTCTTCTTTAATATTTCTCACCATAAATAATTTTCGAAATTAGAACTTAACATTTCAATATTAATTTTGAATATGTTTTGTTTTAATTAATATTTTTTGGTGCGCTTGCCTTAATTAACATATTATCTAATTTGGCGAATCGTTTTATTCAGGGTCTAATTGGGCGATCACTCCAATAAAGCCGTAACAACGGGCACAAATAAAATAAACGTCTGCGGAAAGCCTGTGCACTACATATGTGAATACAATTAAATTAAAATGAGTCACAAGTTGCATCATAATATCTACCTACTATTTGTAGCTAGTCAAACGGTGCAAGTCTTTCGAAGCTTTAATCACACTTTATTTGTAAGGGTAGAAGTCCAATCATTTTGATACGATCCCGAGAGGAATCCAACAAGGGGGATGGCCGGCGGAGGCAAGGAAGAGGAATGAGGAGGGAACGAGAAGAAAATCTAGGGAGCTACCCTAAATTCCGTACATCCAAGCATAATGGAAAAAGTACAAAACAACCCTTTATAAGTGCAAGGTGCAGATAACGAAAAGCAGCGCATGAAAATAAACGTACGCATAAATTTAAATAACATAACAAATGCAAATAAAGTAATCATGTTGGCGGCACGTCTTCGATCTCTCCTCCTCCATACGGACCCGTCATCATCTCCCTCCGTGTGCATGTCCCGTCAGCATGCGCAATTGTAACAATGCCATCGTCTGGAAAATATGCGTTGTCCCCAAGGCAGTGGTCGGAGGGGTGACGACCACAGTGATCTTGGGGTAGCCATATAGCTTCGGCCTCCAGACGATAAATCCCCGCAATAGGGACCTCCTGCAAGCCGAAGTCCCCCTGAAGGTGGTAGTGACAATCAAGTAGTTTGGATGGGTAGTACGACTCCAACTGCCGTATTTCTTCCGAACCAGAGAAGGCTGGGTTGGTGGCAACTCTGTCAGAGACTGGATGACGTCAACAAGCGCAATAGAAGGTTCTTGGTGGTCCGCCCGAAGAAGAAGAGGCACAACGGACGGGCCCGAGAGGCCCCACAGCCCCACAGAGAGGCCGACGTCTGTGGTCCGTTGGATCATGTAGAGGGATATCAGAGAGTGTAGGAGGACAAAGTCACCATTGAGGCGACATGGTTGGCCCTCGTGTAGAAACTGCATGTCCCCCAATTAACGCATACATCGCCGAGCGTGCGGAGCCAAGCTACTCCTAGAATGACGTCGAGACCGCCTAATTAAAATGTGTAGAAGTCCGAAGTCACGGAACAGGACCCCACATAGAGAGAGAGAGAGAGAGAACGGTGCAATGTCCTTGAGTCGGTCGGTGGCGCCCATCTCCCATACGGACCGCAACATCTGGGGAGGGAACCGATGGAAGATAGAGCTGCTGCACCAGGTGCTTCGAGATGAGGTTGTGGCTTGCCCCGTTGTCCACCATGATGATGATTGGGGGATCCCGCAGTGTGCCCAAGAGTTGTATGGTCTGCTGGCCGGAGATCTCGACCGTCGATGCACGAGATAACTCCAGGCAATGGAACGTAGCCGCGGTGGGGTCGAGGGTTGTATCCTTCGCTGAGATCTTCAGGGCCTTAAAGTCAGCCAGCGTCACCTTCGGGTCGACGTCGTCGATGATGGCGTGGAACTCCTTCACGTCGCACTCATGGTTGAGAGAGTAGGGTTGACGACATCGAAAGCAGAGACCCTTGCTGTGAAGCTCATTGTAATCACTATTTTAGATGCCCTGAGGGGCCAGTGGGCGGCCCGATCGATTTCCCCAAGGTGGCAACCGCAGTGGAAGAGCTGTGGCTGGTGGCCGCCAAGGTGGCCAAGTCTGGAGGTGATCGGTCGTAGGAGCAGGTGGATGGGGAAGGAGGTCGACTTCCACCAGATGCGCCAAGTCCATGGCGTCAGAGACTGTGTGTGGGTGGTGTGTGCCGAGACGAGAGCGAATATGTGGCAGTAGACCCTGCATGAAGAAACCCAGGTAATGATCGAGCGGTAGCTCGGGAACGTGGGAGACCAGGGGGACAAACTCATCGACATAGTCGTCCAGGCCGGTCGTCCGGCGGACGTCGCAAAGACGCTCGATAGCGGAAGAGACATAATAACGGGTGTCATACCGCCGGATCATCTCCTGCTTGAGCTTGGACTAGGAGAGGCACGTGTTGGATTGGCGGAGCCACCGAGCCCAGTGGAGGGCCGAGCCGTCCAAGCCAACCACAGTCGTAAACAACTTGTTCCCCGACGTGTAGTTGAGGTTGAAATATTGCTCCGCTTTGGCGATCCAACCTATTGGGTCAATGCCGACAAAGGAGGGTGAAAGTCTTGGGGGGGGGGTGAATAGGTTTTTCAGTCTCTTTATATTTTTCCTTCTTTAAGTGTGTTGTGAGTTAGTTATTTTCTACTTTCAAGACAAATCACAAAAGCACACACAAGATTTATATTGGTTCCCCAGATTATGTGTACGTCCACTTTCTCTCCCACCTTTCTAACAGTGTGTTAGACAAGACACTTCTCCAAATCTCGGCTTTTAAGAGCTTACAACACAGATCCCGCAGGATCTCTCAGTCTCCTTCAAGACCTACAGCTCGGGCACAAAACCCTACCTCAGAGCAAGCTTGCTCCTACAACTCAGTGATCCAAAGATCACCTTCCTCAGACTAAATTAATAGTCCTACAGCTCAGGCTAGGAGGTTAGCCATACAACTTATAGAGGATAACTCTCCTACAGCTCAGGCACAAGTGCCCTACTTCAGATCCACAGAAGGATCCTACCACTCGGACACAAAAGCCTACAGCTCAGAAAGAATGACTCTCCTACCTCAGATCTGCTCCAGATCCTATCTCAGACACACAAACCCTATCTCAGATCCACAACTGGATCCTATCTCAACCTTTATAAAATAGGCCTACACTTAGATCCAAAGGATCCTACAGAAAGCAAAGAGTTTTGTTGATGTTGATTTGACTCCAGAGAAATATTCTCTGAGCCTTCTTCGAGATGAACTCAGCCCTAACTTCTTCACAGCTGCAAGAAAGATGATTTTCAGGAAAATGCTGCTTGTGCTGGAAGTAATTCAGAAACACAAGTTTCTGAACTTGCTGATGAAGACAAATGAGTTGACAGTTCTTTGTGTTTTTCACTCAACTAACCTTGACTGCAGAAATCAGATAGCTCTGCTTCTTCTTCTTTCTCAGAATATTTTTTTTGAACTTGGTGTTGCAGGTGAAAATCGCAACTACTAACTAGCTTGAACTTTTAGATCAACATTTGAACTTTGTTCTTCAGGCTCTGCAACTTTGGCAAGAGGAAGAAGATGAAGTTTCACCTGTTTACGAAAAATTCAATCTCTAAAAGTTGTCTTCTTCCGCTGATCATATTTCTTTTTATTATCCGCCGTCCAACGACTCTTTGACGCTTGGACCCACTTGGATTTGCAAGCTGCAATCTTGCTTCTGCATTAAATGCAGTATGGAAGGCAAACAACGCCATTTTTCGCGCACTGTTGACTTCCCGCAACTATTTTTAATTTTGCTAACTCATGCTGACGTCAGCACCTGTATACTTAGCCAAATTCTCAGTTTCATCCGAGGCGTTGAGTGCGTTGAGTGAATAGCCTTCACTCAACGCAAAAACCCTTAGTCAGATAATCTGTACTTTCCAGGCATTGAGTGCGTTGAGTGAACCTTCATCACTCAACGCATTTAGACTTAGTCAATTATTTCTGCGCTGCCGGACGTTGAGTGCGTTGAGTGAACCTTCATCACTAAACGTTTCTGGACTTAACTGCTTCTCTGAATGTCTGCCATCTTGCTGTGGCGTTGAGTGAACTCCCTTCACTCAACGCTTCTGTACTTAGTCACTTCTCTCTTTATGAAAGCATTGAGTGAGTCTTCATCACTCAACGCTTCTGCCTTTGCCTGTCTTTTTGATGAGCCGTTGAGTGAACTGGCTTCATTCAACGCTTCTGTACTTAGCCAATCTTCTTGATGAGCTTGCGTTGAGTGAGCTGTCCTCACTCAACGCATCTGGACTTAGATAGATTTTTCTATTTATCTCTTCTTAAGCTTTGACTGAACACTGTCCTGTCAACGCTTTCTTCATTGGGCGTTGAATGTGTTGTCCTCACTCAATGCTTCTGGACTTAGCCAGAATTCTTGACAGATCTTCAACAGCTTTGACTGCTTGAGCTTGACTCAACGCTTCTTTCTTCAGGCGTTGAGTGAGCTGTCCTCACTCAACGATTCTGGACTTAGTCGAATTTCTTTCTTGCTAATGCTGAAGCTTTGACAGACTGATCTTTACTCGACGTCTCTTGTTATATGGCGTTGAGTGAACTGCCTTCACTCAACTCCTATGGACTTAGTCGCAAATCTGCTTTGCAAACTGTTGGGCTTTGACTGTCCATGCTTTACTTAGCGCTTTTTGGTATCTGGCGTTGAGTGAACTGGCTTCACTCAACGCCTGCGGATTTAGACAATTTTCTGTTTTTCCAGCATCCTTCCTTGACATCTGGCGTTGAGTGAACTGACTTCACTCAATGCCTGTGGATTTGGACAGATTTCTGTCTTTCCAGCATCCTTCCTTGACATCTGACGTTGAGTGAACTGGCTTTACTCAACGCCTGTGGACTTAGACAGATTTCTGTCTCTCCAGCATTCTTCCTTGTGACCACCTGTCACAATCACTTAGAAAACCCGTCTAAACTTGTTCTAAGGAATATCATGCACATAATGAACTTGAACAACATTACAATTATACTCTTAGTATTGATCGTGATCTCTCTTCAAATCTAGGGAACATTGAAGGCAATATTCCTAACAGAGGGTATGTCGAGGGAGAGGGCAGACCAACCCGGAATGGGCTGAGTAGTGGTCCCGGAGGAAATGGGCGGCGACCCGGCGCCGAGGAGAGAGCCGCCGTCCGTGGGCGAGCCGGATCCGGAGACGACTGTCTACGCCTGGAGGGAGTCGATCTTGGAGTGGAGGGCAAGGAGAGCGGCATGTTTGGAGGCGACGAGTTGCTCTTGAGCCTTCAAGCGGCGGCTTAGGGCTTTGCGACTGCATCTGGGGGGTGATCACCGACAAAGCGAGTGTTGGGGGCCATTCTAGCGGCAACCGAGGAAAGGCAACGAAGCAGCGCCGGAAGGAAGAGCAGGATGTCGGTGTTTGGGCGAGCAGTGCAACAGAAGTGCTGCGACGGTGGTCGGGCGCTGTACACGGGTTGTGCGGCGGAGAGATGGGGTTGCGTTATACACTGTAGAGGGATGCGGTAGATCGACGCACGTATGCTAAAGATGCAGCGGCCACGAGAGAGGAGGCCGTCAGATCGGACTTGGCGGGTCGCGATGGAGGCGGAAGTGAGATCGGCGGCTTGTCAGGTTGCGATTCAGGCGGAAGACATGCTAAAATTACCGATTGGGCGAAGCGGCTCAACAACGGTGCAGGAACGGTGCGGAATCGGTGAAACGACACTGTAGCCGCCCGAAATAGGAGAATCGGTGTTGGTTTTTCGAATCGGCCTGTAAAAGAAATCACACGGACGATCTCGAGCACCGACGGCGAGATGGAGGGCGGTGAGGTAGGTCAGACCAAATTGCTATGATCCGAGAGGAATCCGACAAGGGGGAGGGCCGACAGAGGTGAAGGAGAGGAAGGAGGAGGGAACAAGAAGAAGACCTAGAATGCAACCCTAAATTACGTACATCCAAGCATAATGAAAGAGTACAACACAACCCATTATAGATGCAGGGTGCGGATAACGAAATGCAGTGCGCGTAAATAAAACATACACATAAATTAAAATAACCTAACGAATACAAATAAAGTAATCATGTCGGCGGCATGTCTTCGGTCTCTCCTCCTCCATACTAACCTGTCATTGTCTCCTTCCGTGTGCGGGCTCGTCACGATAGCTCGTCGGCGTGTGTGTGTCCTGTCGGCATGCACAACTTTAACACATTTAATCATAAGAGCATACTAAAATCACTAAATAATTTGATTCGTGCTGCCTGAAGAAGCCCTGCTTCCTTGATTGTTTTATCACATAGTCCACCTATTAAACAAGAAATAGTTTTAGATAAGACCAATAACATTAGTGCTCAAAGGTGCGCCTCGTAGATGGCTAGTTATAAATCTTTTAATTGGGGTTGATGCAGGAAGTTACATTAATTGTAGTACACTATCCCCCCTCCCCCCACCCACCCACACACACACATGTGTAGCGGGTTCACAACAAGAGCGCTTATGTTACACGTCTACTGCAAATGACACCAAAAGGGGACAACGAAGCACACACTTGTCCGATTGATCAGCTTAAGGGAGGTCATTCAATTATTTTCACACTTAGGCCTCTTTTGACGTGGCGGTGGTGGGCGAAGACGGCGGGTGGAGACACGACTTTGGGACTGGAGAGGGGAGGCGAGGATCAAAACAGAGATTTTGGGGGGCTTTTCCTCCTTGCTGTGGGAGGAGACGCGGCAAACGCCACCGGACGCCGTATGTTTTGCCGCTGTTTGGCGGCGTTTGCTGCAAAAGCTGGCGTGAAAACGCCTAAACAAATGAAGCCTTAATTATATTTGTGTGTTGGACAATTAGGGCATGCTAGTTTTGGTCATGAAAAGAAACATTGTAGGGTATGGACTGAAGTGATAAGCTCTTGTTGTATGCATCCTTTTATCTTCAATTTTAATGCAATCTACATCTTCATTCCTCCCCGGATCCATATCATGGGGACGAGCACACACACACACAACAATATAAGATAGCCGAAGTATGAAAGAGTTGACATATTATAACTGGAATGATAACAACAGATATATCAGTTGTAATAAGGGTTTTACTAGTACATCAGCATGTCAGGTATTCACAACCCATAACCTATCACCGGTATTCACAACCCATAACCTATCACCGGTATTCACAACCCATAACCTATCACCGGTATTCACAACCCATAGCCAATCACTCTTTGCGCCCTCCTGCCTCATGTTTGATTCTCAATCATAGCTGCGCCGCACCATCGACCTTAATCAATCGTGTGAGCCCTTCCGTCGTTGTTGCTGAGGTTGAAAAGCGTGCTCATGTGAATGACTTCCATCCTCGCTCCACTTCCACTAAAACAATTGATTCCTCCATTGAAAGACTGCTCAACTCTGTTGATTGATGAGACCATGATTGTTTGAGACATCACTACTCTTCCACCTTACACACCTATGTAGAACCTCAGCAAGCATCGGGTTGCGGATTCCTCACAACCACATTCTTAGGTTGTATTGATCCTCCGTAGCGCGGAATTATATGTTGTTCCGCCCAACTCATAACTACTTCAATCGAAGCAACACTATAAGAATCAACCTTTTGTGAATCTCTCTCTCTCTCTCTCTCTCTCTCTGTGTGTGTGTTTGCACCTTGAAAAACTTTTTCTAGTGAATGTCCATCACTCTTGAGGGGGATGTACGGCTTGAGGAACTTAACGCACGGAAGCCACTCTCACGTCCACATGGACAACAATATGGATACATCATTGACAGACATTCACACATCCCCTGCATCGGTTTTCCATCATCCAACAACAAAACCTCTTTGTTCATGTCCGTTGATTCCACTCTCATGGAGCCTTCCGACTTGGAAAGCACTACAAAGCTGCCAAACATTTTTCTTCTTATGAGGACTCACATATAATCCACCCGAGGGATGAAAATTCCCCTTTTTGATGGGTGCAGTTCCTAGGGATGAATAACACACTGAGAGTAATGTTTTGAACTTCATGCCACTATGAAAAACACAAGTTCCCTTCTGACATGATTTTCATTGAAGGGTCGAGACTTCATTGAATGCGCTAGCTTTGCCTATTCGATCCTTCCATGACTTGTCTGACGCTGGAGGAACTTGTCAGATGTTATGACTCTTGTTGCATCATGAATGGCGTCAAGCGACTGAGCACCATACGTCAAACAGAGTTAATGGATAGTTTTGTGATACATGACAACTCGTAGGGTTTGTGCGTCCGTCGGCTTTTCTAGTAAACTCAAAATGCGTGCAATGATTAATTGGAATTTTTTTAAAAAATAATGAGCCGGCGTTGCAACACTTTAAGAAATTAAGCAACGTTTGATTTTTTTTAAGCACAAAATTGCTATTTTATTTCCAAAAATGAAAATACTTGAAAAATGATTCGATTTAATTCCGTGAAAATAAGGTTCGCAACTTTCGTTCTTTTTCCCTTGTCGTAGCAAAACGAAAATCGTGAACTCCAAATACGTTTTCGTTTGGAATTTGACATAACATTCGCTGACAAAACTCGGGCGAAAACCCCACAATGAATCTAAAATCCTATGAGAAAATGTAGACACACGCAAAGGAAGAGATTAAAACAAGTTACCCACGGAAAGAGACGTCTTTCTGCAATCGAAGTCGACGGCGATCCCGCGAGGAATTTCTCGTCACATTCGATCTCCCGCTCCGAAGTCGGCCGCTATCGCCCACGGGCACCACGGAGAAAAATCACTCACTAACACACAAAGTGGCTACACGGAATCTCAAAGCTCACTGTGTAAGGAAGGCACAAACTAACAACCTAAAATTCACACTCTCACAGGAAAGTGGTTCCACGTAATCTTTAACACACAAAATTGAACTTCTCTTTTACTGTTTAAGGGAAACGTCAGCAAGCTCAACAATTTTAACTAAACTCCGATCAGAAGCTATCAACAAGATTCACTTCAACATCAGCAACTACTCAACGGGAAGTTAATCACAGCAATTAACAAATTGCTCATCTAACCACAACTCTAAACAAAAGTAACAATAACCTCTATCCTTACAATCATCCGCAACTGAACGAATACTCAAAACATCACAGAAGATCTCATCAACAAATATGTCTCCACGGGCTCAAGCTGCAAACAGCCCTTTCAACATTCAATCTCAACAACAGGACTCAAATGGAAACACAAGGAAGAAACGCACGGCTATTACATTGACCTACTTTTCATCTTCTTCTCTAACGGGAATCAAACTAACAACACATAAAAACAACTCTCCACACCACAATCATTTACAAGAAATCTCATCAACAACATCCCCTACCATCAATACATTCATCCCCCTTTGTAAAACAGTAAACGATGTGCACGCATTACTCCCTCACCTCCACGGTTATAGTAACTGTTCGCCATTTCGTGGAAAGTGTGGCCAGGAATCGATGTTGGACCGGCGACGGGCGGTAGAGGCATAGGAGACGCGAACGTGGGTAGTATCGAGCGGCAACTGCTCTGCGCGCCGCGGCAAAGTCGGGGAAGAAGAGCCGAGCCCTAGCACGCTCCGCAGGAATCGGGAAGGAGGAAGACCGCCACTCCTTTAACGCCATCCTGGACTGGCTGGCTGCTGAACGAGCTTTGAAGAACATTTTAACAAAACGTATATATATATATATTTATATTTATATGTTATATATATATATATATTTTTTCAAACAAAACAAAAATACAAAATTACATAAATTGCAATTAACAAAAATGATACAAATAAAATATGCAAGACTCAAGACCGATAGAGGTCCGGTCGGGTGCGGCGGCGGGTACTCTTGCGACGTCCAGATCGGGGCTGATCTCCACCACTTTGTGGACGATTTCATTGAGCTGCTCAATCACGTTCGGGTCTGACCGCGTCATACATGGGCTTCAAACACACATCAGGGCACACGACACACTTTTGTACCCTTAATCTGCTGACCGTCACCCAAGCTATTCAGCAGGTCTGGTTCACTGAGGAGTGTACTACATCTAGCTTGGCCGAGCTGTTTGGGTCAACTCCTTTGGTCCTTCACCTCCATCACTAAGCCTTCTTCAGCTGTCTTTCTGGGAGTACCAGGAGCCACATAATAAAGGCCCGAAGTTTTCATTGCAGCTTTACTCCCTTCTACGTTAATGCTCAACAAGGAACCCTGGATGTTGTTTTGTTCTGCAGAAGAGGAAATTGGGACGACTTATTATGTCAACGTGTTGTTGGACAATAACCCCCATGTAGAGCTCTCCGCCATGAACTGGAACCGTTTAGAGCTCCCTTTCTGTTTGCCTGACGGGATTACAGGCCTGGCGACCATGAAACTTTGTGTATGTTTGACAGAACAATGCAGGTGATGATTGATAATGGAGCCAGACGTGACTTCACCTCCCACAAGATGGTCTCATCCTTACTACTTGTGTTACTCAATTTCGACCTTATGGTTTACCTGGGAGATGGTCGTCAGATGTCAGTGAAGGGTTATTGCTTACAAGTGCCCCTGATGTTGGGGTCTTTCTCTTTCACTACAGAATTCTTTTTCTTCAACCTAGGCAATGCACAAGCCAATTGGACACTCTCTCCATGATCATATATGTTAACGACATTTCCCACCTTCAAGAGGGCGAGCACACTCTCCATCGGTCACACGACATACCTAATTTTCTTGACATTTTTCAGGGCTATCTCAGTCGACCATACTATGAACATCACTTGGATCTTGGCCAAACCAATCACAACTTCATGGCTTATTACCGAAGTTTTTGTCAGAATTTGGGGAACCTCAGGGACTTCTCCATCTCAGCCGATTAATCACCACATCTGCCTGATTTCGGGGATTATGGTCACACCAATATCAACATGTGCGAAAATGTGAAATTGAACAGTTAGCGGTAGGAATGTTGGCATGGACATATTCAGCAACTCAAATTTGACATAACTAGTGATGAGGCCATCTTAGAATTTATAGAGAGATGAGATGCTAATAGCCCACCCCTCATGATCCCCATTTAGTGAGATCATGGGGTAACTACCGCGCACGCAATCAGCAAGCCCGATCCTCCCCACGGACTGCCCACGAATCCCACTACGCGCACCTTCCACGCAGCCACCGCAGCCATCATTGGCGTCGGGCAGCCCGCGCTAGGTCCCCCCCCTCTCGGGAATGAAGGCCGCCCTTCCGCGGCCGCGGGGCTGCCTCTGCCTCCCGGGACCGCGCCTAAATGGGCCTAAATGGGGCGACCGCCCCACGACTGCCTCCCGTGGCCGCTGCCTTTCCCGCCGAGCCCGGCCATTCCGCTGGCCGCGGCTCCTCCGCCGGCGGCCGATCGTCGCCTAGTTGGCCGCCCGCTCGTGGCGGGCCTTCGCCACCGTCCGATCATCCTATTACAATCACCACCATCTGTTACGTAAGTAACCGCCTGCATAACTACCCACTAATCACCATGGTTAGTGGATAATATTATTTATTTAATCATTAAATATCATGAAAATAATATACACTTGAAACTATACTAATACGGTTTTCAATTAGTGATTTTGGTGGTTACGGTGTGCGGATAGCCGCGTAACCACCATAATCACCTCCTGGAGCCTATAAAAAGACCTCAGAACCCCTCTCATTTCTAACTTTTCCTCCTCTGTCTTCTTCTTCAGGTCGGAGCTTTGCCAAAATCCTCCTACGAGCCTCCTCCTGCCGGGCCACCCGAGAATTTGCCTAAGTGCACGATGCTTCTGAGAAGAAGGCGTTCTGTTCGCCATTCCGCAAAGCCCCCTATGTGCGCGACGCACCTCAAGTCACCACCAACGCGTCTCTGTGCGCCCCGCCACGAAGTTAGCCAGCCAAGCAGCGTCCGAGAACGCTCGTCTCCATCAGAAAATAGAAAAGAACAAGCTCCGTGTGAGGCGGCCTGTCGCCCACCGAGCGCACTACAATCTCCCATTCCAAAGCTGTAACGAGGAGCGGCCTCTCGCCCTCGATTCTCTAAACAATCTGTAAACTGCCGTCAATAGTGAAGTTTGATTGACACCGTACCGGTCACGTGGTTTTTTGCCCGGTTAAGATGTTTTTCCACGTTAAAATTGTCTTGTGTACTTTTGTTTATTCTGTGACTGTGTGTGCGATCGACCGCTCTGCAGACTAAGACGGTCTAGTTTAGTCCAGTCTACCAGGAGGGTTGAGTTGACCGCAACATAAAAATCCAAATCCCTACTAATTTGGTAGCAGCTTAATCCTACAGATACAGTGGGTGAGAACTACAAGTTAAAAGAATCAAGATCTAATGAGAGCCATAATTTCATTTTATTTAGATGAAATATAACGACCAAAGCTATAATAAAGTAATAATTTGTTCAGATGTTGGAATATAAAAACAAGCAAATAAGTTCACTCAAAATGGGAACAATATTATAGAAAGACAATGCATTTACCTATTATCGTTGACAATTAAATGATGCGTGCTAAATTAAGTTCTGGTCATCACAATTTAGAGGATGAGAGTAAATTTTATTTTGTTTGGATTGTTAAGAAGTAAAATATTGATATAGCTAAAAGTTTGCAGCATGCATCTAACCACAAATTTTCTAATAAATCTTAAATATTTATTCATTCTACATTAATGAAGTTAACTTGTGGAACTTGATCTAATAGTATCTGTAAGCTAAGAGAATATATACAAACATTAATTAAAGAAACATTAAAACATCCCCTATGAAATTTTTTCATGATAAATATAACATCTTACAATTATATTGTGACAATATTATGTTTGACTTTAGAGTAAGTAATCTCTCTAACGCAGAACTTTTCTAAATGACAGACTATATGCAATAATATGAATCAGACGTTTTTTAACTTGCCATAGCAAATCAAAATATAAGATATGTCACTGTAGATAGACCTTACGAACAAAGAGGCACGTGAAGTTGAATAGATGTAAGAGTCCTTGTTATCAAATAATCTCAAGTAAATATGAATGTACAATGTTTTTGTTAGAGAATATTAGAAAAACATGATGTATTGGCCCATTAATAAGGCTCATATAGGAGTTAGTGTTTAGTCTCACATTGATTGTATAGCTTAGTTTTCCTCTCTTCTCTCCTATATATTTGTACTCATACTTGTATTTTTGCATTCAAGAAGTATATACAAGGTTTTCACCTTTCTCTACATGGTATCAGAGGCATCAATCCGGCCTGTTTTTTCTCAAACCGCAGGTCTCCTGTTAACCGAGCGGTTTGTTCTCTTGCCTAACCGTGCGACTTTGCGGTTTCTCCACTTTTTACTCGTCATCTCTTCTTCTGTGGATCCACCTCCTTCTCATCTACGCCTCTTTATAGCCTTCCCTTTCTCTGGCATGTGGGCACCACCCCTCTCCTCCTTCTCTTCTCCTCACCGTACGACCTGGTCTTCTAACCGTCACGGGTTTCTTTCTATCCGCTACAACTACTACCCGCTGCGACTTCCCTTGTTCGCTGGGCGGCTTCTCGTGGTTTTTCTTCTATCCGGATTCCTACTCAAACTGCTGCGGTATCCTTACCGCGCGGTTTACTCCTCGATGCGGTCTCCTTACCGCGCTGTTTATTCCTCGCCATGGTCTCCTTATCACTCATCACTTCGCGACAAGCTCACCTACTCACGCGGACTGTTTTTTTTCACTTCGGTGCAGGTTGCTTCTTACCGCACGGACTGGTGCCGATCCGCCACTGCTGTATCTTGTTGCGGTTCCCTCTTAGCCGCCCGAGCTACTTTCTATTCGCTGGCGGTCTGTTTCTAGCCGCCCGGTCTAGTTCTTGCGGTTTGCTACTCGCCGCCCGACCACGACCTGCTTGTCGTGTTGTTCGGTCTGTTGCCGTGCGATTTTCCCGCGGTTTGCTATCTGCACGGACTCTCTCTAGCCGTTCGGTTTCCTTCCTCCCGGTCTGCTTTCCGGCTTCTACTCGCTACCCGCCCAGCTCTTGTCCTCATCAAACCGCTGCGGTCTCATGGCGTCCGAGAACTCCAACACCTCCTCGGTTCTTCCCGATCGTGTTGCAACCCCAAGTACCGAGCATCGCGATGAACTTCGCATTACTACTATCTCTCAGTGGGAAACGTAATTTTTTCGAGTGGGTTCACTCGGTTCGTCGCGTCCCGCAGACAAGAGGTCTTCTACACCACCTCACAAAGGTTACTCCAACCGCTCCCACTGATGAGTGGCTCCGCGATGATGTTCGCGTCCAATCTTGACTACTCAACTCTATGGACACTGAGCCCTATTGGATGACAATGTATCATGCCACGGCGAAAGCCATGTGGGAGGAACTCCATTCGTTCTACTCGGGGCAGAATAGTTTGCAACACCTGTTTGATATTATCTCGGATCTTCAAAATCTAGATCCCGGGGGTCCCGGTGATATGATCTCCTTTGTGGCTAAAGCCAAGACCCTTGTGGAGGCCTGGATCCAGCATCATCCTCCCACTACAGATCTGACTGCTCAGCGAGCCCAGAAAGAGGCTGTCGGCATTGCTATGATGATGTCTCAGGTCCCCTCTCACCTCCACAGTGTTCGGGCCCAGATTCTCTCATTTATAAACACACTATCTTTATCTGATGTATGCTCTATGCTCCTGAAGGTCACCCCGCCACCCGATACTCCTATTACTCTCTCCCTAGTGCTCCTACAGTACTCTTCACCAGCTCCGCATGATAGAGGGTCCTACGCTCGTGGCGGTCGTACCGCGACTCGAGGACGCGGCCGGTATGACAAACCTTTGTTTAAGTGCACCTATTGCGGCCGAGATGGCCATCTTGAGACCACGTGCCATCGCAAACATGGCCTGCCTCCACATCTTGCCGCTGCTGCCCGGGTTGATCCTCCTCCTCCAGCCGCTCCTGCCCCTGATTCTATTGCCTCTACTCGGGCAGATATTGATGCTCTACGCACTCAGCTTCAACACCTGCAGGGGGTGATCTCCCCTGCAGGGGGTGATCTCCCGCTCGTCTGGCTCTGTCGCTTCCAATTCCAATGAAGGTATTTCTTGTCTATCGCACAGCTCTCTTTGGATTGTGGATTCAGGAGCCACACATCACATCACTTCGCAACTCCCTTCGCAATACTCTGGGACTGCTCACCCCAAGTTCATAACGGTGGCAAATGGTGATACCGCCCCCATTTTTGGTGTTGTTGATATACTCCTCACACCCATTCTGTCTCTGACCTCTACTCTTCATGTTCCCGGTTCACAATTTAATTTACTTTCCGTTAGCCGCCTTACACAAGACCTAAATTGTTGCGTGACTTTCTCACCATCTACCTTTGTTGTGCAGGATCAGAACACGCAAAATATCATTGGTAAGGAACGACTATCAAATGGGCTCTACCTCCTCGATGTTCCTCCTTCCGCCTTCTCTACTGTGTCCACTACCGACTGACATCGTCGTCTCGGGCATGCTCCCCTCCAGACTCTCAAGAAAGCTCTTCCGGATGTCTCTATGCATGAGTTCTCTTGTGAGTCTTGTATCTTTGGCAAACAACATCGTGTTTTCTTCGGGATCGTACGGAACTTACCTCCACATTTCGTGCCTTCTTGAATGAAATCCGTACACAGTTCGCCTCTCCTCTAAAAGTTATTTGTACGGATAACGCAAAGGAATCCACTAGCCGTACATTTGCGAACTTATGCACGGAGTTCAGTATCATACATCAAACCTCTTGTGCGTACACGACTCAACAAAATGGTGTGGCTGAGCGAAAAAATCTCCATCTTCTTGATGTAGCGCGATCTCTTATGCTCCAAATGAATGTTCCTACTCATTTTTGAAACTTTGCAGTCTCTACGACATGTCATCTCATCAATCGCATGCCTTCTTCTGTGCTCGATCATGCCATTTCGTTAAGCCTTATCTTTCCATCCTACTTCCCGTTTGCTCTTATGCCTCGTGTGTTCGGGTGTACCTGCTATGTTCATACTCTCAGTCCAATCACATATATGTGCGCTCCCCGAGCCCGCAAGTGTATCTTTCTTGGTTACTCTCGGACACAGAAAGGCTATGTGTGTTATTCTTCCCCTCATGACAAAGTCATTATCTCTGCTGATGTCACCTTTCAGGAGGCTCAATCATTTTATGAGCCATCGTCTGACATTGCTCCTCCTTTCCCCCACACCAGTTCCTCGACCAACTGTTCCCGTCACGTCTTCTTTACCATCACTACTTCCAACTCTTCCTCCGGCACATGTTCCACCTCCACCATCCAAGCCACCACTTATTTGTGTCTACACTCGCCGTTCCCCGGTCTCTGGAGCTCTACAACAGCCTCCATGTACCAGTGCTATCCCGCGGTTTGACGATTCAACAACATCCTCTACCGCTCACCCCATGACGAATTATCTCTCTATGCATCGCCTTGCTCCATCTCTACACAAATTTGCTCCCTCCCTCTCCTCCATTTCTATTCCTAACTCCGTGTAGGAGGCTCTTTTACATCCAGGGTGACGCGCAGCCATGGACGAGGAAATGACTGCTCTTTGGTCCAACCAGACTTGAGATCTGGTTCCTCCTCCTCCAGGCCAATCATGTGCCAGTTGCAAGTGGGTGTTTACTATCAAGCATGCTCAGGATGGGACAATTGATAGGCTCAAGGCCCGGCTTGTGGCGTGTGGGTTTACACAACAACAGGGGCTTGATTATGAGGAAACCTTCTCTCACGTTGCCAAGCTGAATTCCGTTCGTGTTCTGATCTCCTTGACTGTCCATCGCCACTGACCTCTCCATCAACTTGATATTAAGAATGCATTTTTGAATGACGACCTTCAAGAGACCGTCTACATGCATCAACCACCCGGGTTTGAAACCACGGGGGAGTCTCGTGTATGTCTTCTTCGGAAATTGATTTATGGTCTCAAACAGTCTCCCCGAGCTTGGTTTGACAAATTTAGTAAGGCTGTTCGCGATGTTGGATTCAAGCGGAGCTCGGCCGACTTCTCTCTTTTCACTCGGCATCAATCAACTGGGACTGTCATTCTCTTGGTATATGTGGATGATATCTTGATCACTGGAGACGACACCACGGGGCTACAGAAGATTATGCAACACTTGAACTCCGTTTTTCAGACAAAAGATCTGGGAGGATTGAGGTACTTTCTTGGGCTTGAGGTTGCAAGACGACCCGATGGCCTTGTTCTGTCACAACGAAAGTATTGTCTTGATCTCCTCCACGATGCTGGCTATTCGGGGTGTAAACCTGTAGAAACTCTGATGGACGCCAACCACAAGTTATGTGCTCATGAGTCTGATTCCGTTTCCCTGCATACGAACCCTGAGTATTATCGGCGCCTTGTGGGAAAATTGATTTATCTAACTGTCACAAGACCTGATATTTCATTTGCCGTTGGAGTTATTAGCAGATTTATGCACGCCCCTCGCACTTCTCATCTTCATGTTGTGGAACGCATCCTCAAATATTTGAAGACAGCTCCTGGACAAGGATTGATATATAAGTCATCTTCCTCCCTATCTCTTGTTGCATACTCAGATGCGGATTATGCGGGCTCCCTAGATGATCGCCGCTCTACTACAGGCTTCAGTACCTACTTTAGGGGAAATCTTATTACTTGGCGTAGCAAAAAGCAGTCTGTTGTTGCTAGATCTTTCGCTGAAGCTGAGTATCGTGCAATGACAGCGGTTGTATCTGAACTCACCTGGCTTGAGGATCTACTCGGTGATTTGGGGGTCACTTTACCCTCACCTGCAACCTTGTTTTGCGATAGCCAGACTGCAATTCAAATCACGAAGAATCCTGTGTTTCATGAGCGGACCAAACATATCGAGGTTGATTGCCATTTCGTTCGTGAAAATGTTCAATTAAAGAAGTTAGAGCCACAGCATGTTCCTGCATCTTGGCAGGTTGCCGACATTCTCACCAAGCCATTACCACGACAAATGTATCATCAGTTCTTATCCAAGCTTGGTGCATACCACTTGTACGCTCTAGCTTGCGGGGGAGTGTTAGAGGATATTAGAAAAACATGATGTATTGGCCCATTAATAAGGCCTATATAGGAGTTAGTGTTTAGTCCCACATTGATTGTATAACTTAGTTTTCCTCTCTTCTCTCCTATATATTTGTACTCATACTTGTATTTTTGCATTCAAAAAGTATATGCAAGGTTTTCACCTTTCTCTACTGTTTTCAATAAGAACTTGACAACAAATATTACTAATAGACAACCCAATTAGGAAATGTACGCACCAATCAGCACAATACATTACAATCACTTTAAAACTTACACAATTAGGTAGTAGAGGGCTTGTTGGTTGTCCGACCATTGTCAAGAGGTTGGATAGAGGGCCAAGGCCTACACGAGGCCCCCTCCGGGGAGTTTAGGGTATTAGAGCTGGACTGTTTCAAGACTGGAATGAATTCCCAGCAGTTGGATGGGTGCCTGGAAGTGTGGGAGTGTGGGGTGAGTAATTTCAGGTTGCTGGAATGAGTCTTCAGCAGCTGGGCATAGTTTGGCAGGGCTCCTGGACTGTAGTAATTTGGAAATTTGGGGTGCTGGATGGATTTTCCAGGGGCTGGATTGGTTCCTGGACAGGAGCAATCAGGACTTTTGGGGTGCTGGCTGGATGTTCCAGGGGCTGGAATGGTGAAGATTGGTCGGCTTCAAGGCCTCAGGCAGCAGGAGGCTCGAGGTAAGGGAGAAGATGGGCTTGATGTGAGTAATGGATGCTGGCGGAAGGCTTCCAGGCAGCAGGTGCGACTGGGCGTGATAAAGAGATGCTGGCAGGAGGTTTCCAGGTAGGAGGGTCTCGGTTTGGCTGAGATTGTGGCACCATGCAGGAAAGATTAGGGGGTCATGATTGGGAGGAGTGGGGGTTCAGTTAGGGGTTGGAAATATGGCTCCACATGAAGGATAATGAGGTTAATGGAGGGAGTGGGGGAAATGGGAGATGAGTAATTTTAGGATAGTGGCCTATATTTTTTGATTGTCGGGAGTTACGGGGGTATTGGGGGATTGTGGGAGGTATTTATGGCGGTTATGTGATTGTGGAGTGGTGGATTTCTGGAGGTGGCTGCCGGAGGTGGTGGTGGCTGCCGGAGGTGGCGGCGGCGGCGGAGGTGGGTTCTGGCGATCTCCGGAAAATTGAAAATTGATTTGGCTTTGAAGGGTGGCGGTGGAGGCTTGAGGTGGCTGGTGGAGGTTTTCCGTGATCGTCAGGAATTGAAAAGGAGGGGATTGGGAGGGGATCTTGTGCCCGGTTTTGGAGATGGTTTGTGGAGATGCTTGGGGCTGCCAACTGATGGAGATGTGGGCTGGAATAGGGTGTCCGGCTGGGGGATTTTGAGGGGAGAAGGGTGGAAGGGAGGCCGCCTGTTGGAGGGGATGGGTGAGGGTGTTGTCCGCCCAAGGAGAGAGAAATGTGGCTGTTGGAGGGGCGGACTGAATGAATGCGTGGGAGGTGGAGGATAGGAGATAATTTCCAAGCTTCGGCAGTTGAATTTTTTCAGCTTCGGCACTTGATAATAACTATCTATCACTCATTTCATTCAAGTTTAACATAAATTATTATGAGCTAATCGCAGAGTCCGCAGTAATTGATACTGTGGTTATGATCATGTCAATCCAACTTGTGGCTGCCCTGTGAAGAAGTTTATAATTTATAAAAGTTTTGATATGTTGGAGTTGGAATAGGTGGGAATAGAAAGCTAATCTGCATCTTCTTCATAGTGAATTTGTTTCTCATATTCGAGGACGATTGTTGTATAAAATAGTGAAATTGGGAGGATCTAAAAATATTTATCATAAATGATGATATAATAGGTTTAATTTTGGTTTTAAAAAATAAATGTGATCAGGCTTGCATGCTCTAATTTATTTATGAGCAAATTTTTGTATTAATCATATGAAGCTATTTAATATTTCGGTGAAGCTTTTTCTATCATTTGCTTAAAATATTTGACTTACAAAAAGGAAAGATTTTTTTTTTTAAATTGCCACTAATGGATTGGAGATGGAAGCCATATAAGTATTAAGATTGGTGAATTTTTTTTTTATTAATGGCTATTTAAGCCTCGGCGCACCGGTTAAGGTGTTGTCGTTTGACCTTGAAGGTAACGGGTTTGAGTCCTGGAAGCAGCTTCTTGCAAAAATGCAGGGTAAGGTTTGCCTACATTTCAACCTTATGGTGGGCCTCTTCCCCAGACCCTCGCTGCATGGGGATGCTTTGTGCACTGGGCTGCCCAATGGCTATTTAAGAACTGAAGCCTAAAAGCTAGGGCTATTATTTCTCTTGCTGATTTTTGAGGTAGGTTGCTAATTTGGGCTGATAACTGGAGCAGGTGCTTTTATCGGAGTGTCGGCAGAAGGGAACATTGTTTTTACAAGGATGGATACTAACATGCGCTTCTATGGCGATCCGTATCTAACCACAACGGACATTCTGCTCGGCACGGTGGAGAGACCGAAGGCCGCGGAGCCTCTCTATTCGGCTCTTGATGACCTTTATGCCTGCATATGACTCATTACCATGGATGGTGTGGCCACCTGCCCACTTCTTCTTTATGACTGCTTCTCTTTTGAAAAAGAAAAAAAGTTTAGGACTTCTCCTGGAATGTTTATAGTTATAGCCCTCCAAAAAAAACGAAAAGAAATGCTAATGGTGTTCATAAGATCATGACATTGCCTGTACAGTTTGAAAAAGAAGAAAAACTGTATATAAAACATGTTGTTTCTTCATCATGTTTTAGTAGTTGTGTTGATGTTTGCTCAAATTATGTGCATTTGATCCACAATTTGGTTAATATATGGTTGATAATTTCAAGTGTGCGCGCGCCCCCACATGTTATTTTATGAGAAGGTTTTTGATTGTCTGAATAATTATCACGTGGTTGGTTGAGCTTACTTTGATGGGGGCCACACTTTATTTTTTTTAGCATGCTTTGCTAATTGGGTGGGTGGAGTGGGAGCCATGAGCACCTAACTACTTATTGAATTAGGCTCCGTTTGGCATCATGGTGGGGGTGGCGGTGGTTGTAAACATTTGGGTTAAACTGTCATTCATTAAGGATCACTTAGCAAACATCATCCGTTTGAACATAAAAGTGGATGAAGTTCCTTAGGTGGGCATTAGCAAATGACAGTTTAACCCTGCACCGTGCGAAACAGAGCCTATTTAGGGGTTGTTTATAGCAATCTCCCCCATAATTTTTGCTAAATTACATTTTCGTCTATCTTTTAATATTACATTTCATAATAACTTGCAGGTGCAAAAATATTTTCTTGAAGCGGAGCCCCATGAAGGATATTTTTGTTATTTGTAAGTGAGATCTTTGAGATTTAAAAAGATAAAGGTTCCGTTTGGGAGGACTTATTTTCACCGGTCAAGTTGTTACGACCGCATGAACCGTATCTTAATTAAGTTCCGGTTCATGCGGTCGTAACCGCTTGACTGGTGAAAATAAGTCCTCCCAAACTGAGCCAAAGAGGTGCAACCTATAATTATGCCAACTTGCTTTGGGTAATTAATAGTTAGTTTGAGGGTAATAATTGTGGCGCCTCGTAAGGCGTGTAATCGAGATGGGTGGGGGACGCTGATGATGTGATTGGAGCGGACGAAGCAACGAGTTATTGGGATCGTTTTACGGCGAGTATAATATGGCGAGGCGAAGATGGTTGGTTGCATGGGCTCGAATAAAGCTATGAGCACCATCACCATGTGGAGGACTACTGATATTGAAGCGGTGGATGTTGTGGATGGGTCGGGCGGTGGGTCGATTGAATTGGTATCTTGTTGCATGGTTGTCGTCTTGTGGAGATCTCTTTTGCAACTAGTGGCTATGCGCATCGTCCTCATGCGCAGCGTGTGACGATGATAGTATTCATCTGACTTTAGGGTGGGTCCCATTTTCTCGAAGAAACTCAGCATGATTGTATCATTTTGTGATTCATACAAATGCAATGCATTTAATTTTTTAGTTTGGAAATATTATGTGTGTAGATAATGTCTCTTTGAGTGTTTAATGTCTAATTTCTTATTTAGCCGGAGATCATTATTTCCTTCTCTCTTTGAGATGAATAGAAGTTCAATGTGTCGGGTTGGGGTCAATTGGACACGATGTTTTTGCTCCGGCACGACAATTGTTTCAATCGTCACCACAGAAAATTTCGTGAACTCTAGACCCTGCCCAAGTAACTTAATCCATTTTTATGTCAGACACATTTTATGACGGCGGCATTTTGGTCCAAGCTCACCGGAGCAAATATGCCATGCGGACCCTAAATCGTAACGGGGACATTGTTCTAGATGCAAGGTAGGATGTTCGTGAACGATAGTAAGGCTACAATTATGCTCATAAACGCCGTAAGCCGCACAAAACAGCCCTTTAGTTGTAGGTCAAAAGCATCATTCACTTTGGTCTTCTAAGAATGCTTCTTTGCAGCATTCAGTTCATTGAATTCTCTTAGTGGAAGACAGATGGATTCTAGAAGGTCATTGGTCTAAAGCAAATTTCTAGAAAATTTGACCAAAAAAAGAGTCTTGATGCTCTCTTGGACATTGCAGTGGACTATTCTACATGATGCAGGACAAGAAGAGTCCTAATTGGGGCAGTTATAATATTTAAATAATATGAATTAAGGTTATTTATGGGACTTCTCCTCCAAGTTTGCATAATTATAGCTTGCATCTCTCTAATTTTCAAAATCGCAATTACCCCTTCAATGTTTACATTTCATAATATCCCTGCACAAAATGACCCCCTTACAGATTTACTCCAAGGGGATACTTCTGTGTATGCATGTTATGAAATGTAAATATTAAGGGTATGTTTTTGTAATTTCAAAAGTTAGAGGGATGTAATCTGTAATAATATTTCAAAAGTTAGAGGGATTTACTCCAAGGTCGCACATCGGTTTGTTCTCGATCACTTGTGCGGCCCTCTCCCCCATCTCGCGTGTCTGTGATGTGAAACCCTAATCCCTCTATCGTCAATCCATCTCGCGTGCCAGAGTTAGCGGTGTCTCTACATTGTGATGTAATTCCAGCTCCACTTATGAATTGGAGTTAATGCTATGTCTCACATTTCTACTATTATATTCTGCACCTCCAAAAAACTACAAGATGATTTATATTGGATTCGTTCACAATGATCATTTCATTCGATTGTTGATAAAACAAAAATGTCCACTACCTCCAATATTCTCTTTGTGATTACTATATCATGAAAAGATTGCAGAAGACTGAACTGTACAAAAACAGCTGACTTCAATAAGTATGTAAAATTTTTCTTTTCCTCAATACTATAGCGATTATCAGGCAGATATCACACAAGAACTTGAGTTGGTTGTACACTGACTTCAATAAGTATGAAGTATTTTCACTTGCTTATTTCATGCTGCTTAACTTGTAGGTACCAATTCACTTTACTCTTGTGTAGCAATTCACTTTTTTTGAAAAAAATTATGTAAAAAATGGACTTCGATGTATCGGGTCATTATTGGGTTTATGTTTTGCTTTATTTGTTGGGTTTATCAACCTTATGCTAATAAGAAGATATTGTTTTTAAAAAAATTCAAATTGTGTGCACTTAAAAATGAATTACAAAGACAATTTTGAGATGTGCCAATATCAAAAATATGCGCATAGCTAAACTTGATGCGTCTTTCATAAACTGCATCTCTTTTGAAGTTTTGAGTAAAGAAAATGGAGTTTCTGTGAGACGGTGAAAGAGAAGCCCCTACTGATACTGATAGAATGGCCATCATGTTCGGTTAGGCCCGAATGCACCGGTATGACACCGACGGAGGGTGAAAGTCGACGTCGGCGTCGCCCATTTGCGCGGGGAACGCCAAGGGCTATTGTTTAAACGATTATGTACGTGGTTTATGTCCGGTTGCAGTGGCGCCAAATCTGTCAGAACATTCACAGCATTCGCGTGCCATTTCAGTCCCTTCACCCTTCCAATGCCAAAAGAGTGCTAATTTAGGCTCTGTTTAGTAGGGCGTCGGCAGCTGGAAACCTAGCAAATGCATCCGCCCTTCGGGACCGAAGGGGGAGGACTGCGGCTGGAAATCCAGCTTTTTCGGCGTTCGGCAGAGGGAGGGCGGGAGCAACGGCAACTACCACCCGCTTCTGCACATTTATTTTTCCGCCGTACGGTGGCGGTTGCTCCCGAGCTCCACCGGTGCGCCAAACAGAGACTTATTCTTTTCGGTCTTCATTAAGGATATGTTAGAGCCTTGGAGGAATGAAATTATGCTAGTAAAAGAAGTGCAAGTACTTCCGTGGATATATTCTCCGTGGATATCTTCTATTAAATGATTTGGCTTTGTTGAGAGGGGCTCCTGCAACAAAGAAGGTTGCTTTCTTGAACGGGTATATTTCTAAGACCAAACGGGTATATTTCTCAGCCCACAAGAGAATATATCCACGGAGACTATCCCTTAACAAGGTCATTAACAGAGAAGGCCAAAAAAGGTCTATCCCGTTGGTTTATTGCCTCCTACCCGGTTCAAGTGAACCGGGCCCCACATCATTTAATAGAAGAACCGCCACCTCCATTTTCTTCTCTTCCAAAAAACCGCCCGTGCCTCTTCTTTTTCTTCTCTCCCGAAACCGCCTGCACCCCTCCATATTCCTCTCTCCCGTAACCGCTCTCTCTCCCTCTCGCTGCCCAGCCCGCGCTGCCACTCCTGGAGGAGAAGAGCCGCCGTTGCCGTCCGTGGAGGAGCACCGCTGGTGGTCGCCCGGTTTGAGGTGAGGTGAGGGTCGGCTGTAGCCGTGGAAGGAAGAAGGCGAGGGCTGTTTTGAGGAGGCTTTGGAGAGGAGAAGTTTGCGCTGAGGACGGGCTACACGTTCGTGGCGAGGTCCGGGTCCGAACTTGGAGTTTTCTCTCCGGTGGTGGCGGTTGAACGTCGGAGATCGACGTTGAAGGTTCTGACGAACCTTGTGCGTCCGTTAGTCGGATTGCAGTCCAGTTTTCTACACTCACGCGGATTGTGCGCGTCCGGCGCATTCGCGGTTTTCATCGGACGGTCCATTTTCTCTCCCCTTATTTTCATGTGTATGCATCTATTCTGTTAATATACACTGCGTGGTTGTGCCTCGGTGGGATTGCCGAGTGTTTGCATTTAATTTCATATTGCTGTTGCTTGTATTTCCTGTATTAGTTATAACAGCGCCGGTTTTGCAGTGCCTGTCTCCCAGCAAGTGGTATCAGAGGGAGGTTCGGTAGACGACCGTGATTGGACGTTCTAGGAAGGGTTTGACTGCGGTGGTGAACGACTAGGTCCTCTTCCCACTCTTTCAGATCCGACCTTTGAACAAATCAGGTCTTCTAGTTTGTCGGGGACAGTCATGGCAGGGAAGAACGCAATTTTGGACAAATTTTCCGTTGAGAAGTTCGATGGCAGTGTGAATTTTAGCCTATAGCAGATTCAAGTTAAGGATATGTTGGTTCAACAAGGTTTGATTCGAGTTTTGCGGGGGAGCGACAAATTAACCACGGCAGTAAAAGATGAGGAATGAAAGGATCTTGATGAAAAAACCATGAGCACAATCAGGATGTGTGTTGCTGACCAGGTGCTCTTCAACATCGGGACTGAAGAGACGGCAGTCGAGCTTTGGGAGAAGCTGGAGCGACTGTACTTGGCAAAATCCGCGACGACAAGATTGTTGCTGAAGCAGCGCCTCTATGCTCTGAAGATGCAGGAAGGTGGCAACCTGCAAGAACACTTCAATGTATTCAATGGTCTTCTGAGCCAATTGCATGTGGTTGGCTCGAAGGTAGAGGAAGAAGACAAAGTCCTCCTGCTTCTTACCTCGCTCCCAGCGTCATACAAGCACATGGTGACTACGCTCCTGTATGGGAAGGATACGATGAGGTTGGAAGAAGTCACGTCAGCGCTGTTATCCAGTCAGATGTTAAAGGACCCCACTCCTAGGGGTGACAAGATCTTGGTAGCGCATGAACGCGGGAGGAGTTTTAACAAAGGATCGAGCAGTGCACGAGCTCGGTCGGCGTCGAAGAAGGCAGTGACGTGTTACCACTGCAGACAGGTTGGTCATATTAGGAGAAATTGTCCGCAGCGTGCAGGAAGTTCTGGAACTTCGAAGGATGTCCAAGATGCGGGCATGGTGACACTCGACCTGGAAGGAGATGACGGATTTTATTGCGTCACTGAGAGTCAGAATGACTCTGATAGCTGGATTTTGGATTCTGGTGCTTCGTAGCACATTTGCTCAGATGCGACGATGTTCAGTTCACTGGAGGCGACGTCTGGGTCGGTCTTTCTGGGTGACGGTTCAACATGTAAGGTCACAGTGATTGAGACGGTGAACTTACGGATGCATGACGGAGCTATGCGTAGATTTGATCAGGTACATCTGGTACCTAAGCTGCGCAGGAATCTGATATCGTTGGGCAGATTGGATTCCAGTGGTTGCAGTTTTGCAGCGAGAGATAGAGTTCTGACGGTGAGGCGAGGGCGCACCGTGCTCATGCGAGCTTTGCAGCACGGTAGTTTGTACCGGCTGATGGGGACCACGATGCGAGGTGGTGAGCTCATGTTTTCTGCGACCGACAGATGTGACAGTCGTGGTGCAGTGGATCGCCTTCCAGGGACTCGGGTTCGACGAGTCAGTTTTTGCGATCCGTTGGCGACGACGTTCAGAGATTGAGCCGAGCAGGGATGAGTCGACTGGAGCAGGTCGGCTGACGCCTCAAGTCGTTGAGGTGGTGTTTCGCGCAGTTGTGTGCTTCGTGCAGGTGGGGGTAGTGGAACCGGGGTATGAGCCAAGGTGGTGTTTGTTGATTTATTGGCTCCTACCCGGTTCAAGTGAACCGGGCCCCACATCATTTAATAGAAGAACTGCCACCTCCATTTCCTTCTCTTCCAAAAAACCGCCCGTGCCCCTTCTTTTTCTTCTCTCCCGAAACCGCCTGCACCCCTCCATATTCCTCTCTCCCGTAATCGCTCTCTCTCTCCCTCTCGCCGCCCAGCCCGCGCTGCCGGTCGTGGAGGAGAAGAGCCGCCGTTGCCGTCCATGGAGGAGCGCCGCCGGTGGTCGCCCGGTTTGAGGTGAGGTGGTGGTCGACTGTAGCCGTGGAAGGAAGAAGGCGAGGGCTGTTTTGAGGAGGCTTTTGGGAGGAGAAGTTTGCGCTGAGGACGGGCTACACGTTCGTGGCGAGGTCCGGGTCCGAACTTGGAGTTCTCTCCGGTGGTGGCGGTTGAACGTCGGAGATCGACGTTGAAGGTTCCGACGAACCTTGTGCGTCCGTTAGTCGGATTGCATTCCAGTTTTCTACACTCACGCCGATCGTGCGCGTCCGGCGCATTCGCGGTTTTCATCGGACGGTCCATTTTCTCTCCCCTTATTTTCATGTGTATGCATCTATTCTGTTAATATACACTGCGTGGTTGTGCCTCGGTAGGATTGCCGAGTGTCTGCATTTAATTTCATATTACTGTTGCTTGTATTTCCTGTATTAGTTATAGCAGCGCCGGTTTTGCAGTGCCCGTCTCCCAGCATATCCCTTAACAAGGTCATTTTGAAAGGCAAGGTGTGAAGAAGATGATAACCTATACTTAGAAACAAGTGAACGAAGCATTAAAAGAAGGTTCCTTTCTCATAATTTGCACAAGAAAAGAATCCCATGTCTTCTTCCTCCAGATGCTATATGAACACCAAATAAAATGCACAGAAACATCTCCATGAATAGGTAGAAGAAGAAGCTCAAACCAGACATGAATGTTATGTAGTTCCAGAAATAACAAGCTAACTAACAGCACCAACTCAGTTTCTAAAAGCAGAATGCAGGCCACCATACTCTAATGAAATTGGTAGCAGCTGGTTAACAGCTCTTGTTCTTCATAATACCATAATACAAGCAAGATCATCAGAACAACCAAACAAGATGGTGTCAATATGGCTAGAAAATGAATTAGAACAAGGCAGATGCTTGCATTTTGCTCCTTATTTACAGAAATCCAGCAAGATTTATAAATAATTCAGAAGATGCTTTCAGCCATGGGGATGTCGTCAAAGCTCCAAAGATTCATGGAGTCAATCCCATCCTGAGTCATCTCAGTACCAATAAGAGAACCAAATGAGCCATCTAAGCTCCCTTCAAACAATGGCATGAACTTCATAAATGACTCAAAATCTGATATTTCAGAAGAAAAGTGTACTGCTTCATCCTGATTATCCGCTAAAACGGCCTCACCTGAGTTGCTTTTAATTCTCTTTTCCGCCACAATTTCGTCCAAGTTTTCATATTTAGGATCCCAAACAGCTCGAGGTGTAATTGAGTTAATCTCAGGGTCTTTGAACTCGTGTTCCCGGCCATCAATCTCGCCGACAATGCCTAAACCGGAAGAAAGATTGTAATTTGCATTGCCCAAATGATCAAATTCTTGGGAGGGATTTGCTTTCCGTGTTTTCGGGGCAGCATTTTGTTCTTTATAATGAAACTGAGAAAGCTTGGGGGCTAATTCGACGAAATTCAGCTTCGCTTTCTTTCCTCGAATCTCACGGGCGGCGGCATCATAAGCTCCGGCAGCCTCTTCTGGCGTGTCGAACGTTCCTAGCCATACTCTCTCCCCTTTACGAGGATCTCTAATCTCGGCCGCCCATTTGCCCCACGGGCGCCGACGGATTCCTCTATACTGGTTCTTCTTCCTCTTCGCCGTCTTCCTTTTGGCAGATTTTTCAGCATCTCCGTCAAATTGGGGGTGTTTCAGAGCTTCTGAAATCTCTACAACACAGAGAAAACAAGAACTGGAAATCTGAACAGATTGTAGTTAGAGAGTGAAAGAAACTACAGCACCCTAAACTAGTAAATCAAAGTTTCAGAATACGAAGATGGACAATTTATGTAGAGTATACTATGAAAATTAGATATACATGAAGGAATTCAAATATAATTCTTCCTTCAATACCAAAATAAGTCAACATGAAGATCAAATTCATGCTCAAAAGTCAAAATAAAATCAATAAATTATAACATTCGAGCTTTAAATGCAGAGATAAGGTTTCAGGCTTTGGTTCAAGAAAGGAATTCTACTGAATGTTTCAAAATCAAGCTGGAGAACTCAAAATGCTGTTCTTCGGCTTCCAGTTTTACGCCCTAAACCAAAAAAACATCAAAAGTTGCGCGCAGAAACCCAAGTTTCCAAACAAGCAAAACGCACAAGCCATTTCTTCCTTTACTTGCTTACCTCGGGGTAAGCTTGCCGGCTTTGGCCGGAAAGTGACCGGCTTTATCTGAAAAAGCTCCTCCGCCGTAGCATCGTCCTCCTCTTCGAACTCCTCGAAGTCGGCTTCAAAATCATCGTCGAAATACCACGACCGTCTCTTCTTCTTCTTCTTCTTCACCGGATCCGCGGTAAGCCGCGACCTCGCCGACGGGATGAAATCGGAAATGATTGCTCCACCGCACATAATCAATGAACTGGCAGATAAAAATCCCACCTTTAAGCTTGTCCCCCCCAAAAAAACGCTAACTAAAAAAAATCTCACCTTTCTTTCTTCGGAGATCGATTTGTATGGAGCTGGGAATTTATATGGAGGAGATGGGTTTTTGAGGAAGGAAGCACCGACACCGTGAAAGGGATGAGAATTGAAGACCCGCGTTCGTGGGGCCTTCCACTTCTTGCACGTGCGCGATGAATAATAATTGAGTGTGGGTAGCGATTCTTCTCAAAATTGGATATCCGCAAGACTTCACCATAAATAAATAGGAAATTGATACACACACAACAAAATTGGATATCGGCAAAACATTAATTGGAGATCGCTTCCCACTTCTTATATGGAGATAGCTATCCGCGCTCTTTCCTCTGAGAGCAAGTAACAGACCCAAAAATTATTAGTGCGCGACAGATATTAAACAGAGAGAGGAAAATCCCAAGACTCCACCATAAATAAATAGGAAATTGATACACACACAACAAAATTGGATATCCGCAGGGCAATGAGCAAAATGCACCCTCGAAATATAGACTGTTGGCAAAATGCACCGAAAAGTTTAAAATTGGCAAAATGCACCCCTCAAAGTGGGTTTTCTTGGCAATGTGCACCCTCACTAGGCAAAAAATGAAATGACCAAAATGTACACTCTAGGGTGCACATTGCCAAGAAAACCCACTTTGGGGGTTGCATTTTGTCAATTTTAAACTTAGACTTTTGGCAAAATGCATCACAAAAGTTTAAAATTTGCAAAATGCACCCCCCAAAGTGGATTTTCTTGGCAATGTGCACCCTCACTAGGCAAAAAATGAAATGGCCAAAATGTTCACTCTAGAGTGCACATTGCCAAGAAAACCCACTTTGGGGGTGCATTTTGCCAATTTTAAACTTTCAGAGTGCATTTTGCCAAAACCGTATATTTCAAGGGTGCATTTTGCAAATTGCCCATATCCGCAAAACATTAATTGCTATTTTTTAGGGTCTCTGAAAATCATATCCGAACTCTTTCATCCGCCTTCCGCCCGCCCGCTTCAAATTCACGACTTTTCTTCTTCCTCCGGCCCCATTTCTCCGACCATCTCGAGTTCGCCATTTCTCTCCTTCTGCCGCCCGGAGTTCGTCGTTTGTAGCTTCCTTCCGCCACCTGAATAATATTGCATATTATTCAAGTTTTCTAGTTGAGATTTGCTAGTTTAGATTTCTTGTTTACGGGAAGTACAACCAATTACATAAACAATTACTTCGGGACACTTACACAGTTAGAGGTATGTAATTATTTTTACTTTTCTAACATATTGTTAATAAAAAATATTAACTATGTTTTTTTTTCAAAAAAAAAATTTCAGGTTACAATTTTTGATTACCTTAAAAACTGCATATTAGTTACTTTAAGTTAAGATTTTAGATTGTTTAAAGACTAGAAGTCATAATTGATTGCTTTTTTAAGTTGTTAAATTTCTCATTTTTTTTGTTTGAGAATATAATTATTTAAAAAACTGTAGTGGAGATATCTAATATTGTAATGCATATATCAAATGCCAATAAATATTTATTTATACACTCGTGTTCCTCCTTTGATTCTCCTCATTTCTGTGCAGTTTCATTTTGGTTATGTACATGCCATATAATTTGAAAACGATTATATGCAGACCAAATTCTGAACGGTTCATAGTTTTCAATAGGTTTGTAGTTTGATCTACATATATCGTTGGGCTGCATACAATCAAAACTGGACTGGATATAACATGACATAATTTATACGCCTGTTGCGATCTGCTCGGGGCTCCTGGTAGATCGGGCCTCTTGAACCGTCCTAGCCCGCTGAGCGTTCGAGCGTGCCAACAATCAAAAGTTCTTTAATCAAGGAGAGAGATTTGATTGCATGGAAAACCCGCAATCGGGATGAAAAACCACGCGATCGATTCGCTGTCGTCCTAACTTCCACTATTCCAAAGTTTGTTTCACAGATGTTCAGATGAAGGTAAGGGCGACAAACCCTTCCTCGTTACACTTTTATAGACGGGAGAGTTAGAGGCAGTCTGGAGCGTCGCGGGGTCTTTGCGCACTTCCAGGTTCACCACGTTCCACCTAGAGTCCTTCTCGATGACCGCTTCGGGACTCGTTGATTCCTTTAGCGTCCCGCACACGACCGTAAACAGTCAAATTTAGTGAATCGGAAAAAAGGTCCAAATGAAATAAAATGGAGTCTATTTATAGATTTTAAGTGGGGCGGTCCGGTAATTTTTCCTAATAACTACAGGACCGACCAATGAGAGCGCTCAGATTCAAGCACACATATCCCCATTTTTGGAAAATAGTGATCCTACCCCCGGGCTGAAAGAGAACCTGTCCGAAAAAAACGACGACCTGGACACGACGACGAGGGCGGCAACCACCCCCCTTACGCACGATCAGGAGGGGCGGCCGACCGCGACTAGGCGGCTGCTACCGGCCCTCGCGTAGGCCGGCCACGGCGAGGTCACTCGAGCATGGGGGCCTCGGCCGGCCCTCGCGAGGGCTGGCTACGCACGAGGCCTCCCGGATCCGGGCGACCTCAGTCGGCCCTCGTGGGGCCGGCTGCGGCGAGGTCGCTCGGGCATGGGCGACCTCGGTCGTCCCTCGTAGGGGGCGGCCGCAACAAGGCTGCCCGAATCCGGGTGGCCTCGACCAGTCTTCGTAGGGGCCGACCACGGCGAGGGCGTCAGGGCATAGGCAGCCTCGGTCGGCCCTCGGTCGACCCTCACTAGTTAAGCTGCAGCTCAATTAGTGATGAGAGTTGAAAGTACTTTATAGTTAAGTATGCTCGGGTTGGAGTAGTCTTGGGATGAGTGACTTCCTAGGAAATCCCTATGCAGCCCTCTTAACTTGACTTTCCCTCATCGAAGGGAGGTTGCGGCCTTCAACAACCCACCAGTGTACCGGAGACAGGTTGGGGTGCATGGTTTGCAGACCGGGTGAGGCTGAATCCTTTCGAGCTGGATGCTGGGGGTGCCGGCGATCGTCCTTTCGAGCTGTTTGCTGGGGAGGTTGTTATAGGGCGCTCCCTCCGCGTGAGTGCCCAACCCAGACCTGATTGATTTCTCTGGGACCTCACTTGCGACCGGTCGGTAACACCCCCATCTGTCACAAGTGATATAACAAAAGGTCCGGTCGGGGCCCTACGCTATATTCTACAAACAATTAGTGGAGTTACATATTGAAATCATAATCCGTAAACGCGCATCCTAACTCAGAATGCATTCTAGAGGATGTGAATTAAATACTTAGAACTCAACCATGAGAATGTCCACTAAAGAAAAACAGGAATGAAACCACAATACATAATTGTTACGGCCTTAAGGCCTTACAAGGTTTTCTTAAATAATAATGTCTTACATACTTCGTCACGCAGGTCGGATACATATGAAATGATAAATAAAGACGAGCAATTCACTTTGGCCTTCGAGGGCCGGCTTAGCAGTCATGGGCTCCAGCCCGCTATTTCCCGTTTGGCACCGTTGCACCTGGATGAAACATCCCACCCAACGGTGACAAACATAGTAACGGTTAGCATTAGATGACCAAATTATAACGACCTCACCGCTCACTCGGGGTGACGATGCTCCTTCCCTGCAGACATTAGGATAATTATACATTGACAATCAGAACGTGCAACTTAAGCACCATTCACCACAGACATTGGCACGACCGTCCAACGCCCCGTGCTCTCAGGGCACATTCTCGGTGCACAGGACCTCAAAGGTTCACACCTCCATTATCTGTGACGGTCAACAACACTTGAGCATTCTAGTCTTTCCGGGCCAAAGCCAAAGACAACACCCTTATGGCTACGACAAAGTCATGATGATCCGACTGATACACACTCTGACTCACTCCAAGTCGATTGGCATAGGGTTGGGTACAGTTCAACTTTTTTATCGGTGTTCAAATTGTCGGGCGCACCAAGCCACGACGCAGGTCAGCATCCCCTTTCCCGTCCGCACGACACATAATCCTATTGTGGTCCTAGGTTAGCACACACGGCCGCCTAAGCTGGGCCACAAAGGATCTCAGCTCAACACATTGACCCCATGTCTTCATGAGACAGGCCTCACCAAATGGCCCCTAGGTCTCCACGAGATAGGCCTCTCAAACAATGACCCTGAGATCTCCGCGAGACAGGCCTCACAATCAAACAATGCTCACTGGGAGCTACCGCCGGCGGTAGCGCTATCGCCGCGCGGTAGAGGACAAACTATTGGTTCTTCCCCTTAAACGGGTTTTTTTTCCTGAAGACCATCTCCAGTACTCTCATTGCAGCCATTTGCACACCCCATGACTCCGAAATCTACGCGATTACCACGGAGTTTTCTCCGGCATACATACTGTTAGAAACCAGGTTAGGGGTCATACACGGGTAAAGGCCTGGCCCTGGCCGACTGCAGTCTAACCCATCCCCAACCAAATCTCCGTGCAAGGCTCCGAATTCACACACGGGAATATTGCACGGCAGGTTGTTGAGAGCTGGTCTCGACCATAACACCTCCTTTATCAACCCTTATTCAGGGACTAGATACCCAACTGAGCTGCATCACCCCCAGCACCACGCTCGAAATGGTTCAGCCTCAACCGGTCTGCAGACCATGCACCCCAACGACCCAACCCCTCTCCAACTATGGGCAGGTTGTTGGTGGTCACAGCTCTCCCTTTGATGAGAAGCGATCCAATTAAGCGCCCCTACGAGGACTTTCTAGGAGGTCACCCATCCCAGGACTACTCCAGTACGAACACGCTTAACTATAATGTACCTATCCATCGAGAAAGATAATATTTAAACATTAAGCGATCAAACTAATTTGAATTATCCAAATAACTTTAAAATAAATTAAATTATACTAAAGAAACATAAAATAAAATAAAAATAAATAAATTAAAAATATAAATACAGAATGATGTAAGGAAACATTTATATTATAAACAAATAAAAACGTAAAATGATTTTTTAAAAAAAACAACAAAAGTTTAAAAAAATTAAAGAAGTATTTAAATTTAATAGACGTGCAATGTGCAAATAAGGCTTATTGGGCACAACCCCCCTTGAGCCTGGGCTTTTTTGCTGCCGGGCCCATGCCAAGCCTAACATACATTAGGCCCATGCCCTTTCAATATATGGGGCCTATTAAGCCCACAAAATTGGGCCCATGCACAGCCCACAAAATTTGACCCACTGATGACCTATGGATCTTAACCCCTCTGGCCCCAAGAGCAGCCCATGACAGCGGCGAACATCACTTCCCAAACATACCAAGGAATTTTCTGGGACTGCGCCATCGAAATGGATTTTTATCCATGGGGCAAAACAGTTACGTCATCCCTCCGGTTCATCCTACTTGAGCAAAAACATCAATAAAAATAGATGTCGCCCTAATATTCATATGTTGTATGCTACTTTATTCAAGGAATTTGGGAAGAAGTTTTTTTGCTTTGTTCATGCGGGCAAGGGACAAGCATAACGACACGTTACATATATTTCTTGGCATTTTGCATCCCTGAATTAGCTTGTTTTAGCGCTTTGGATCTTGAATTTTTAAAATTGACACTATGCACCCCCAAATTACAGATTTTTGGCACTTTGCACTCCAAGGCTGAAACTTAAGGAGTATTTAGGTTCGGACATCATCCAAAATACTTATTTTGGCACTTTGCAAATACCCAAAATAAGATAGTTCGGGGTGCAAAGTGTCAAAATGAGCATCTTGAGTAGAGCGCAGACCTAAATACCCCTTAAATTTCAGCCTTGGGGGTGCAAAGTGTCAATAATCTGTAATTAGAGAGTTCAAAGTGTCAATTTAAGAATTTTGGGATCCAAAGTGTCAAAATAGTATAATTCAGGGATGCAAAGTGTCAAAAGCCCGTTATTTTGCAAGTAATAATCTCTATTGTAACGAGTTTTTAAAGAACCGTAAATGTTCCTTTGTGAATATGTACGGATTAGGTCGCAAGGGACAAGCATATTAGGGCTTATTTTTGTCAAGTAATCACAAAAATTTTGAACTTAGATTATTTCATGAAGCTTAAAAAAAGTATTATAAATAAATCGTAATTAACTAATCACATGCTAGATGTTTAATTTGGTCGAAAATCATTCCAATTTTAGGTTTGAGACAATAACTAATGGCAAAACTATTTTCATAGTGTTTAATATATATTAGAAAAACATTCTTTTTGGTGCATAAGTTTGAAATTGGATTGATGCGGGCCCAACAAATTTGGATCGAGCCGGTTTGAAAAACATGCGCAACAAAGCTCAACCAACCAGTTTTCGCACAGCCGATCCAAGCGCTAGTTGATTTTTCTTATTACAAGGTTTTCATTAAGATTCATCCACAAAAGCATTGAGAAGATGCAAAGTTATAAAGATTGTAGAGATGCATTTTGGTCGTGCTCCTTGGAAGATTATTCCCGCGTGTTATCAGCTTTTTCTTGAGATTGTTCGCGGTTTCTGTTGAAAGTTGGGTCAAGTCATTCGAGTACGACATGCATGCATAAGCGTCACTCATGAGCCATATAGGCAACCCAACAGTCGGGCTGCAGCCTGTGCACCCAAACCTTTTATCCTCCCAAATATTGGGAGGTAGGGTGTTGGGTCTGGGATAGAACCCAAGACCTCCTTTATGAGTGGTGGTGTTAAAATCCTCATGTTGGTCAAAGTCAAATGGGGGTCCAGGTAATCGGGATCGGGTCAAAGTTGGGGTGTCGTGTCACAATTGGTGTGCGCACGCATTTTGGTGCACGGTTGTGCTTGATTTGACCACGAGTTGACCACCAGTCACCAAAATTGACCGGGACAACTTCTGTTGACTTTGTATCAATCATACGAGTCCAATGCCACTAACCGGGGTCGAATCAGTGTTCGTTTGGTAAACGTCCAAAATCTGCGCGTTGCAGCGCACTAAAACGGTCAAAATGTCTATATTCGTTGTTAGACCTCAGATTGTGACTCAACAAGTTCGGACCTGATTGTATTGACTATATGAGCCCACAGGAACTGACAGAACTCAAATCGGAGTTCTCCAGACCGATATTCAAAATCATGTTTTCGCGACGTTTTACAAAGAATGGTCATATCCATCATATGACCTTAGGGTCCAACGGAACGAGTTCCGATGCGCTCGTGTTAACTATACGAGATCACAGGAACTGACATAACTCAAATCAGAGTTCTCTAGCTCCATTTCCCGCTTAGAGTTACCTTCTACCAGGTCGCGAGTAGAGGTTCATGTCACTTTTATTGGGCCCACTAGGGTTCTAGTGACCCAATAAAAATCGGGATGTTACACAAAGATCACTAAAAAACCTTTTAGTATGGTTACTAGGAGCACAACACCTCTAGAGCTTATACATTTCGATATATGTGACTTTAAAAGTTTTGTTGCTAGAGGGGGAAGAAAGTATATGGTTATATTTATAGATGACTTCTCTAGGTTCTGTCACATCTATCTTCTGAAAACTAATGATGAAGTGTTTGAAAAATTCTATCTTTTCAAAATCAGGGTAGAAAACCAACTAAACATGGAGATAAAAAGGTTTAGAAGTGATAGAGGAGAGGAATACGTGTCTAGTGAGTTCAGATGTTTCCTTGTCTCTCAAAAATTATGGCAGAAACCACTACTCCTTACTCACCCCAATCGAATGGTATAGACGAGAGAAAAAATAGAATGTTAATAGAGATGTTGAATTCTATACTCCTCACTGCTGGCATGCCTAGTGCTTATTGGGGAGAAGCAGTTTTAACTGCAAACCGCATTCTGAACTAAGTCTCTCATGCTAAGTTAAAGGTCACACCCTATGAGCTGTAGTTTAAGAGACCTCCGACAATAACTAGACTTAAGACCTTGGATTGTATAGCCTATGTTATGGTTTCCGACCCTAGAAGGACTAAGATTGGACCTAGGACCAACACATGTCTCTACTTAGGTTGTGCTGAGGATCGTGTTGTAGATAGATTCTTAGACATTTTCAATAATATAATTATAGAATCTAGGGATGCAGTGTTTTTTGAAGATAAATTCCTCAAAGATAAGAACTTATTATTTGCAGGTATGCAAACAACTATTACTGAGGAAGATCCTGAATCAGTATCGAACACCTCCTATTCAGTTCTAGTAGACAATAGTGGCCTAGAGTCTAGAAAGATTTCGGTGAGTGAGTGTCACAGTCTCACGGCCCACATTTTCTCCGCATAAAAGGATATATCAGAGTAATGGGAAAACACGCGTCGTGATTGTTGAAGCCAGGAAAATCCTAACCTCAGAATTCGGACCAAAGCTACCTAAGGTTACTGCCTCAGAAGCTAGATAAGACGGCCAAGAAGACTGGTACAAAGAAATAGCTCAAACAAGACCCCAGATGTTGCGGCAGGAAGGACCCACCACGTACCCGGATGCTCGAAAGGAGCAACCCCTTCTCAACCAAAAATGGCCGAACTGAGTACGAGAGAAGCTAGCTGGCAAAGGCGCAAAGTCGCGAGTTGCTCTAAGGAAAAGGAATCCGAAGATTAAGCTAGTATCTCGAAGCTGAAGCGCGCGAGTATCCTGCTGAGGATTTCAAGTGCTTCACCTCGTACCCCTGGGGTCCTATTTATAGGCAAATGCAAGGGGAGAGGGGGGGGGGTCATATTTATACCCCACCCCTGACGACTAGGCGACTTCCAGGAGAACTCGCACGGGCTGGGCGAGTATCTCGCCTAGTCGCCTACCTGGCGAGTATTAAAGGTGCAAAAACATCAATAAAAATGGTGCGAAATTAAAGGTGCAAAACAGTTACCGTCATCCCTCCGGTTCAACCTACTTGAGCAAAAACATCAATAAAAATGGTTGTCGCCCTAATATTCATATGTTGTATGCTACTTTATTCAAGGAATTTGGGAAGAAGTTATTTTGCTTTGTTCATGCGGGCAAGGGACAAACATAACGACATGTTACATATATTTCTTGGCATTTTGCATCCCTGAATTATCTTATTTTAGCGCTTTGGATCTTGAATTTTTAAAATTGACACTTTGTGTGACATTCGACATATTTTGGTATGTAATGTATGCGTGAACTTCACAATTCGACATATTTTGGTATGTAATTTATGCGTGAACTTATTAAGTATCCCTTTTGATGATAAAGTAAATAAAATCAGTGTTGAGTTAGCATCGCCTTCATATACGTTCTATTGAAGTTTGTGGCCCTTGGTTATCTCCGTGGCATAGTTCTTTTGTTAAATTTTTCGGGACGAATCGACTTCACCTTATATTAAAGTTATTGTATAGTTTTGCGGCGCTTGGTTCGTGTTGGTAAAATACATATGCCCTTATTGGAAAGGATGGCGGTGTGTTGTCTAATTCTCTATATATAAATATATATGTACAGGAATAGTGGAATTCTTAAACGGTGGTATTCTTTTATATTCTCATTCCTTATCCTCCCCATTTACCTCATTTCTCACGTCTGGAGCTTTATTGAGCGGACTTGACGCTAGGGTTCACAGAGCTGGTATCTCCTTCATTCCTGCATATCGGGCATGATCCTCCTTCCTGTCGCTGGAAACAGAGTTTTGTTTGGCTTTGTTTGAGCTGGGGGTGCTTCGACTCGGTTTATTTTGACTGGAGGTAATGCCGAGATCCCCTTCTTTTCATTGTGAGTACAATTTTCCTGTTTTTCTTTGGTTCTTTGGTATTTTTGGAGTTCGAATCTCTCAGTTTTATTCACTGGGTGTTCTTGACCGGGTAGTTTGATACTTGGGGTTATAGCAGCGAAGTTGGTTGGATTTTTGCTTACTTACCATGAGATCATTTTGGGCTTTTGTTGCTTGACCTATATTACTCGATTTCTGTAGTTTATGTGCTTAAAAGTTACTGATCATTTGGGAAAAATCTTTTCCCCCTGGAGAGGTTGTTGCTTCTTCCTGATGTTGTTCTTTTGGCCGGCCATGACTACAATTACTATTCTTAGTGAAAGATATAATTATTGCATGATCTAGTATGGTTTGTTTTGTCTTTTTTTTAAGCCGATTGGGCGGTGGATGAGGTTGGGTTGCCGGTTTATGGAGGTTCTTTTTTCATGTTGAGTTTTGGTCTTTGTTTGGCCAGCATATATTGTTTCTTAGAAGTCCAACTTCAGTATTGTTTGGGGGGTTACCATTGCTGTCAGTTGATTGCTTTTGGAACTTCATTAATTTGTATATGGGTCGGTTACTATAGTGACACAAAAGATTTGTCAACCCTAAGTATCAATATCGTAGTTCTAATGTGGTGCAACCCCGATACAAATGACCCCTAATGAATCGATTTCAAAACAGTTATCGCGAAGGATGACATCTCACGGTAGACATGACGATGATTTGGGGCGTGACATTGGAAAGGAAACAATGAAGGTGAGACTTATCTTTTTAATTTATGCTTATTTCAAGTATTGTAATTGAATTGCATTGTACTTCAAAGATGGAAATAAGATTTATATGATATGTGCCAGCATGAATATATTGCATGTCACTGAAAAACCAAACAATTCTCGCTAAGATGTATGGCCTTGGTATAAGGCAAACAGGCGAATGAAAAATCTGAGGGGATCCACTAAAATTTACACATTTTTCTATTAACGTGTCGACACGAGGTTCTATTACGGGCGAATAAACTGCATGCACAGGAAAGAAGGATATGAATTGCCAAACCAGTCGAGCCGAAAGGCATAAACGCGGGTTGACCGTACTGGTTTTGGAACATGATGACCCTACGAGGTCGGCCCAAAACAGGAAACAGGATGGAAAATGTATATAAATGAATATAGATTCACTCGCCCCTAATAGTACTGAATGGATGAAACTCATGAAATTTAAGTGCATATGTTTTGTTTTCTCTCTTTTATGATGCTCTCAATGCCTTTTGTTATACATACATACCTCACTTATTGCATGTATTGCAGGTTAAGAAGATATTGTCTCGCTTAGTCTTTAAGAAAGACTAATGGTTTCAAATGTTAACATTTTAGGTACAGGCAAATCGCAAACGGGACAACGCTAAAGAAAGGATGAGGGCCTTTTCTCGCTATATATCTATATATATATGTTTCACTCTTTCAGGTGACATGCAGAATATCCCATGTGGAATAGGGTTTTTCCGAAATCATACCCAATATAGTCGAAGAAAGAAACGAATGGCTAGCACCAGTATCAAATAAAACTTTCATCAATTTGCCGCAAACATAAAGCATACATGTCACCACCGTGTCATCTGCCTTCGCCTCTTGCTGATTCAAATTAAACACACGAGGCTGTACGTGACGTTCTTCCACTGTAGTTCCACCAGGGGCTGAAGTGGAGGCAAGAGATTCACTTTCTCTAGAAATACCCATCTGATACATTTTTGGGCCCTGCTGAGCTGGGAACCTCCTGGAAATGTTTTCTCCTTCCTTCCTCTTTGGGCATTCTCGTTGATGATGTCCAGGCTGATGGCACAAATAACATACATTACTTCCAGCTAAACACTGCCCCTTATGGTTTCTCCCACACTTTCCACACTTTTGCTCCTGTACTTGCGATTGCCCTACACTGCGACTTTCTGTCGGACGAGGTCGCTTTCCAGCATCACCAGACTTCCAAGATGTACCAGATTTAGTTGAGGACTCCTTACTATGAGTCCACTGCAACCAGCCTGTAAACTCCTGCACAAACGTGGTCCAAGGGATGCTGACTTGTCCTCTACCAGCCAAACGACCACGAACATTGACCCACCATCGTTTAGCCTCCCCTTCAAGGAGAAAAGTAGCTAAGCTCACTTTTCGGTCATCTGGGCAAAGCATCACTTCAAAGATTGTCTCGATACGTGAAATCCAGTCCTCTGTCTCCAACGGGGAAAGACCACCTCGAAATGTGGGCGGCTTCAACTCTAAAAACTGTTTCAAATCTACATCACGATGTCTCTGTTGTACTGAGTCCGTCAGCTCTGTCGGAGAAACAACAGGAGGAACATCTCGTACCATCTTAATAGCTTCTGCTAACACACGAGCAAGATCTGTCAATTGTGGTTGGGCCTGCTGTTCAACCAGTGGACATACAGCTTGCTCTATTGGTTCCTGCTGCAGATGTTATTGGTGTGCCGCATCACCGCCTACTGACATAGTTTCTCGCACCAATGATGAAGAAGCCTAACCAAATTACACCACAATATAATCAATTAACATGTTTCCAAAAGATGTCAAAGAAATGTTGGACTTGGACGTATGTACACACTCATTGTGGCCAGGCTTTGGGGAAACCTGGCTCTGATACCACTAAATTGTAACGGCCCGTAGTCCGCCACAATTAACAAATTCATCCTATCGATATATCATAAAACTATGCAATATTTTCATTATTTTCACAATGAGCACATACCTACATATAAGTCCAAAGAAAAGTATGTACATCCAAGTCAAACTACGTATCTACATGAGTATTTTCCATTCGTACAATATTTAACCGTTAACAAAGTCTTTGCAACGTAAGTGCATAAAACATTTTAGTGGATCCCCTCAGATTTTTCATTCGCCTGTTTGCCTTATACCAAGACCATACATCTTAGCGAGAATTGTTTGGTTTTTCAGTGACATGCAATATATTCATGCTGGCACATATCATATAAATCTTATTTCCATCTTTGAAGTACAATGCAATTCAATTACAATACTTGAAATAAGCATAAATTAAAAAGATAAGTCTCACCTTCATTGTTTCCTTTCCAATGTCACGCCCCAAATCATCGTCATGTCTACCGTGAGATGTCATCCTTCGCGATAACTGTTTTGAAATCGATTCATTAGGGGTCATTTGTATCGGGGTTGCACCACATTAGAACTACGATATTGATACTTAGGGTTGACAAATCTTTTGTGTCACTATAGTAACCGGCCCATATACAAATTAATGAAGTTCCAAAAGCAATCAACTGACAGCAATGGTAACCCCCCAAACAATACTGAAGTTGGACTTCTAAGAAACAATATATGCTGGCCAAACAAAGACCAAAACTCAACATGAAAAAAGAACCTCCATAAACCGGCAACCCAACCTCATCCACCGCCCAATCGGCTTAAAAAAAAGACAAAACAAACCATACTAGATCATGCAATAATTATATCTTTCACTAAGAATAGTAATTGTAGTCATGGCCGGCCAAAAGAACAACATCAGGAAGAAGCAACAACCTCTCCAGGGGGAAAAGATTTTTCCCAAATGATCAGGAACGTTTAAGCACATAAACTATAGAAATCGAGTAATATAGGTCAAGCAACAAAAGCCCAAAATGATCTCATGGTACGTAAGCAAAAATCCAACCAACTTCGCTGCTATAACCCCAAGTATCAAACTACCCGGTCAAGAATACCCAGTGAATAAAACTGAGAGATTCGAACTCCAAAAATACCAAAGAACCAAAGAAAAACAGGAAAATTGTACTCACAATGAAAAGAAGGGGATCTCGGCATTACCTCCAGTCAAAATAAACCGAGTCGAAGCACCCCCAGCTCAAACAAAGCCAAACAAAACTCTGTTTCCAGCGACATGAAGGAGGATCATGCCCGATATGCAGGAATGAAGGAGATACCAGCTCTGTGAACCCTAGCGTCAAGTCCGCTCAATAAAGCGCCAGACGTGAGAAATGAGGTAAATGGGGAGGATAAGGAATGAGAATATAAAAGAATACCACCGTTTAAGAATTCCACTATTCCTGTACATATATATTTATATAGAGAGAATTAGACAACACACCGCCATCCTTTCCAATAAGGGCATATGTATTTTACCAACACGAACCAAGCGCCGCAAAACTATACAATAACTTTAATATAAGGTGAAGTCGATTCGTCCCGAAAAATTTAACAAAAGAACTATGCCACGGAGATAACCAAGGGCCACAAACTTCAATAGAACGTATATGAAGGCGATGCTAACTCAACACTGATTTTATTTACTTTATCATCAAAAGGGATACTTAATAAGTTCACGCATAAATTACATACCAAAATATGTCGAATTGTGAAGTTCACGCATACATTACATACCAAAATATGTCGAATGTCACAATTCTTCCCTCCTTAGACATTTTCGTCCTCGAAAATGTTAAATTGTATGTTCGTGAAACAGTAGAGGGAAAACATCGCGCATTGCGTCTTCTCGTTCCCATGTCGCTTCCTCTCGCGGGTGGCCCTTCCACCATACCTGCACAAAGTTTACATCCCGGTTGCGTAATTTCTTGCGTTGCTGATCAATAATCTGGTATGGTTTCGTCGGGCTGGACAGATCATCTTCAATTTGTATATTCTCAGTTGGGACGATCGTTTTAGGATCCCGGACATACTTACGAAGTGCCGATACATGAAAAACATCATGTAAACGTTGTAAGTCCTCCGATAATGCCAAGCGGTACGCGACTTCGCCCACTCTTTCAATAACAGGGAATGGTCCTACATAACGTGGACTTAATTTGCCAAGACGTCGAAGTCGTGTAACTCCTTTAAATGGTTTAATCTTTAAACACACGAGATCACCAACTTGAAACTCTACGAGACGATGTTTTGCATTGTAGTACTTTTGTTGTCGATCCTGGGCTACCTTCATTCTTTGTTGGATAAGTACAATTTTCTCGTGCCACTTATCCACTTTCTCTTTATTGTATAACTGTCTTTCCCCGTCTTCAGCCCAACTTAATGGTGTACGACAGCGACGACCATATAATGCTTCAAAAGGTGCCATCTGAATGGAAGACTGATAACTATTATTATAAGCAAACTCAACCATTGCCAAGTATTTCTCCTAGGAGCCCTTTCGATCAAGTACTACCATACGTAATAGATCCTCTAATACTTGGATAGCTCGTTCTGACTGTCCATCAGTTTGAGGGTGAAACGCAGTACTGAATAGTAATTTCGTTCCCAAGCGTTTATGAATCTGTCTCCAGTTTCCCGATGTGAATCGCCCATCACGATCAGATATAATTGTTTGAGGAATTCCATGTAACTTCACAATAACATCAATATATAATTCATTTAATTTTTCAGGTGGTCCGTCTTGTCGTACGGCTATAAAGTGTGCACTTTTTGTTAATCGATCTATGATAACCCATATACCATCATGACCTAACTTACTACGAGGCAAACCAAAGACGAAGTCCATGACAATGTCGTCCCACTTCCATTCTGGTATGGGTAACGAGCGTAAATAACCGCCAGGTTTTTGATGTTCAGCCTTAACCACTTGGCAAGTATGACAGGAGGCGATGTATGTACTTACATCCTTCTTCAACCCAGGCCACCAGAAGTCTTCTTTTAGATTTTGATACATTTTCGTTCGGCCAGGATGAATTGACAAGGGAGTGTTATGCGCTTCATACAAAATATCGTTTCGTAAACTGTCTGCATCTGGAACACATAGTCTTTCATTCATCAGTAACAACCCATTCTGTTCTGTAAAACTTGTAGATTTCCCTGTTTTTACTTTTTCCATTACAGCCATCAAAAAGACATCTTTCGGCAAAGCTTCTCGGATTTTATCCTTTAAGGTATAACGAATTTGCATTTGACATAATTGATACTGCTTCTCTTCGGTCGTAACAACTGGAATGATTTCCATCTTCCCAAGTTCACGTATTAACTGTGGGTTATAACTTTTCAAAGCTGCCAATCCAACAACACTTTTGCGACTTAACGCGTCAGCAACCACATTGGCCTTCCCGGGATGATACTGAATATCCACATCATAATCTTTGATAAACTCTAACCAACGTCGCTGGCGCATGTTTAATTCCTTCTGCGTAAAGATGTATTTCAAACTTTTGTGATCGGTGAAAATTTCACATCTTACGCCATACAAATAGTGGCGCCAGATCTTTAAAGCAAAGATAACTGCTGCTAATTCCAGATCGTGAATTGGATAGTTCCTTTCAGCATCCTTTAATTGACGTGACGCATAGGCGATTACCTTCCCATGTTGCATTAATACACAACCCAAACCATTAAACGAAGCGTCACTATAGATTTGAAATCCTTCTGTGCCTGATGGAAGTATTAACACAGGGGCAGTAGTTAATCTTTCCTTTAATACTTCAAACATGAGTTGACAGTTTTCATTCCAGTGAAAAGGAACATTTTTCCGGGTTAACTGTGTTAAAGGCGATGAGATCTTTGAGAAATCTTTGACGAATCTCCGGTAATATCCTGCTAATCCAAGGAAACTTCGGATTTCTGTCACATTTGTGGGTTGTGGCCAGTTGAGAATCGTATCAATTTTGGTAGGATCTACTGATAAACCGTGTTCCGTAATTACATGTCCCAAAAATGACACTTCCTTTAACCAAAACTGGCATTTCAAAAATTTCGCATATAGTTGGTTGTCCTTCAAGCGCTGTAATGTCAGTTGTAAATGTCGAGTGTGTTCTTTCTCAGATGCTGAATAAATTAGAATATCATCAATAAACACAATAACAAATTTGTCTATGTAATCCCTGAAAATTCGATTCATCATATCCATGAAAGCTGCAGGAGCATTTGTTAATCTGAATGGCATTACCATAAACTCATAATGCCCATACCTTGTGCTAAAGGCAGTTTTACAAATATCTTCTTCTTTAATTCGCAGTTGGTGATATCCCGATCTTAAATCCATTTTTGAAAACACTTTTGAATTTACTAGTTGATCGAAAAGATCATCGATGCGTGGTAGAGGATATTTATTCTTCACCGTTAATTTATTCAGTTCTCGATAGTCCACACATAATCGTAATGTCCCCTCTTTTTTCTTTACAAATACACGAGGTTCTATTACGGGCGAATGAACTGCATGCACAGGAAAGAAGGATATGAATTGCCAAACCAGTCGAGCCGAAAGGCATAAACGCGGGTTGACCGTACTGGTTTTGGAACATGATGACCCTACGAGGTCGGCCCAAAACAGGAAACAGGATGAAAAATGTATATGAATGAATATAGATTCACTCGCCCCTAATAGTACTGAATGGATGAAACTCATGAAATTTAAGTGCATATGTTTTGTTTTCTCTCTTTTATGATGCTCTCAATGCTTTTTGTTATACATACATACCTCACTTATTGCATGTATTGCATGTTAAGAAGATATTGTCTCGCTTAGTCTTTAAGAAAGACTAATGGTTTCAAATGTTAACATTTTAGGTACAGGCAAATCGCAAACATGACAACGCTAAAGAAAGGATGGGGGCCTTTTCTCGCTATATATCTATATATATGTTTCACTCTTTCTGGTGTAGGTTTAGTGTTTTATGCACTTACGTTGCAAAGACTTTGTTAACGGTTAAATATTGTACGAATGGAAAATACTCATGTAGATACGTAGTTTGACTTGGATGTACATACTTTTCTTTGGACTTATATGTAGGTATGTGCTCATTGTGAAAATAATGAAAATATTGCATAGTTTTATGATATATCGATAGGATGAATTTGTTAATTGTGGCGGACTACGGGCCGTTACACTTTGCACCCCCAAATTACAGATTTTTGGCACTTTGCACTTCAAGACTGTAATTTAAGGAGTATTTAGGTTCGGACATCATCCAAAATACTTATTTTGGCACTTTGTAAATAGCGAAAATAAGATAGTTCGGGGTGCAAAGTGTCAAAATGAGCATTTTAAGTAGAGCCCGGACCTAAATACCCCTTAAATTTCAGCCTTGGTGTTGCAAAGTCTCAATAATCTGTAATTAGACAGTTCAAAGTGTCAATTTAAAATTTTTGAGATCCAAAGTGTCAAAATAGTATAATTCAGGAATACAAAGTGTCAAAAGCCCGTTATTTTGCAAGAAATAATCTCTATTGTAATGAGTTTTTAAAGAACCGTCGATGTTTCTTTGTGAATATGTACAGATTAGGTCGCAAGTGACAAGCATATTAGGGCTTATTTTTGTCAAGTAATCACAAAAATTGTGAACTTAGATTATTTCATGAAGCTTAAAAAAAGTACTATAAATAAATCATAATTAACTAATCACATGCTAGATGTTTAATTTGGTCGCAAAATCATTCCAATTTTAGGTTTGAGACAATAACTAATGGCAAAACTATTTTCACAGTGTTTAATATATATTAGAAAAACATTATTTTTGTTGCATAAGTTTGAAATTGGATTGATGCGGGCCCAACAAATTTGGATCGAGCCGGTTTGAAAAACATGCGCAACAAAGCTCAACCAACAAGTTTTCGCGCAGCCGATCCAAGCGCTAGTTGATTTTCTTATTGCAAGGTTTTCATTAAGATTCATCCACAAAAGCATTGAGATGTAAGATGCATAGTTATAAAGATTGTAGAGATGCATTTTGGTCGTGCTCCTTGGAAGATTATTCCCGCGTGTTATCAGCTTTTTCTTGAGATTGTTCGCGGTTTCTGTTGAAAGCTGGGTCAAGTCATTCGAGTACGGCATGCATGCATAAGCGTCACTCATGAGCCATATAGGCAATCCAACAGTCGGGCTGCAACCCGTGCACCCCAACCTTTTATCCTCCCAAATATTGGGAGGTAGGGTGTTGAGGTCTGGGATAGAACCCAAGACCTCCTTTATGAGTAGTGGTGTTAAAATCCTCATGTTGGTCAAAGTCAAATGGGGGTCCAGGTAATCGGGATCGGGTCAAAGTTGGGGTGTCGTGTCACAATTAGTGTGCGCACGCATTTCGGTGCACGGTTGTGCTTGATTTGACCACGAGTTGACCAACAGTCATCAAAATTGACCGGGACAACTTCTGTTGACTTTGTATCAATCATACGAGTCCAATGCCACTGACCGGGGTCGAATCAGTGTTCGTTTGGTAAAAGTCCAAAATCTGCGCGTTGTAGCGCACTAAAACGGTCAAAATATCTATATTCGTTGTTAGACTTCAGATTGTGACTCAACGAGTTCCGACCTGATTGTATTGACTATATGAGCCCACAAGAACTGACAGAACTCAAATCGGAGTTCTCCAAACCGATATTCAAAATCCTGTTTTCATGGCGTTTTACGAAGAATGGTCATATCCATCATATGACCTTAGGGTCCAACGGAACGAGTTCCGATGCGCTCGTATTAACTATATGAGACCACAGGAACTGACATAACTCAAATCGGAGTTCTCTAGCTCCATTTCCCGCTTAGAGTTACCTTCTACCAGGTCGCGAGTAGGGGTTCAGGTCACTTTTATTGGGCCCACTAGGGTTCTATCGCACAATAAAAGTCGGGATGTTACACTAAGATCACTAGGAAACCTTTTGATGTAGTTACTAGGAGCACAACACCTTTAGAGCTTATATATTTCGATATATGTAACTTTAAAAGTTTTGTCACTAGAGGAGGAAGAAAGTATATGATCATATTTATAGATGACTTTTCTAAGTTCTGTCGCATTTATCTTCTGAAAACTAATGATGAAGCATTTGAAAAATTCTATCTTTTCAAAAGCAGGGTAGAAAACCAACTAAACATGAAGATAAAAAAGTTTAGAAGTGATAGAGAAGAGGAATACGTGTCTAGTGAGTTCAGATGTTGCTTTGTCTCCAAGAAATAATGACAGAAACCACTACTCCTTACTCACCCCAATCGAATGGTATAAACGAGAGAAAAAATAGAACGTTAATAGAGATGTTGAATTTTATACTCCTCACTACTGACATGCCTATTGCTTATTGGGGAGAAGCAGTTTTAACTACAAACCGCATTCTGAAATAAGTCTCTCATGCTAAGTTAAATGTCACACCCTATGAGCTTTTGTTTAAAAGACCTCCGACAATAATTAGACTTAAGACCTGAGGTTGTATAGCATATGTTATGGTTTCCGACCCTAGAAGGACTAAGATTGGACCCAAGACCAACACGTGTGTCTACTTAGGTTGTGCTGAAGATAGTGTTGCAGATACATTCTTAGACATTTATAATAATATAATTATAGAATCTAGGGATGCAATGTTTTTTGAAGATAAATTCCTCAAAGATAAGAACTTGTTACTCGCAGGTATGCAAGCAACTATTACTGAGGAAGATCCTGAATCAGTACCGAGCACCTCCTCTTCAGTTCTAGTAGATAATAGTGGCCTAGAGTCTAGAAAGATTTCGGTGAGTGAGTGTCATAACCCATATTTTCTCCGCATAAAAGGATATATCAGAGTAAGTGGAAAACACACGTCGTGATGCCACGTCGGCAGGGGATATCTGCAGACCTTCAGGCGAGACCACAACCAAACACCTTTCAAAAGATTTATGAGTTATTTAAGGAAAATCCGGTTTTAAGTTAAACAGTTAGCCGTATCACTCGGCTTAGTGGATCAACTAGTGCACGATTAAAAATATTGTTATACGTTGTGGAAAATACTTTGATTAAGTTGATTTTAACATCCTACATGAGTATAAACGTCCTCGAAGGACAACTCACATTATGCAAGACTCTAGGTTTATAATAAGTATATGAAAAGTTTTCATGCTAACTAGAAAGTATTGTTTTGGTTTGAAAGAGATGACAAATATAAAGTACTAATAGTAGAGTTTTATAAGTTAAAATATCTAACATGCAAGCTAGTATAAAGCCTTCCCAGAGAGCAAGTATAAACAACCACCAAAAACATGCACTCAGCAGCTTATCAAAGTACTCAGCATTTCAAAAGAAAACCACCAGTGAGCACCAACAACCTGACACGAACCCACCGGTGGGCATATATGTATGTACTAAAGTAAACAACCCAAGAAAATACCTCATAAAGGTGAGGAAAACTCCTGCAACAAGCAGTCCATTAGTAAGCTCCCAAACTTACCCGCTCAACCGGCTACTGCCCTGAACCTGAGGAATTCAAAGAAAAAACACCTCAACAAGAAATAAAATATAAGTGGTAAAGGAAAATAATCAGGTAAAAGTGCAAAGTAAAAGATGGGTTTACCAAACCCGAGTACAAAATGCTGAAAATCACAGCTGGATAACCAAATAATTATAAGTATAGTAAAATCAGTAGTAACCGAGTCAATTGAACAAATGCACCAAGTGTGGAACGAAGTAATGCTTCAATATTATCTGAAAGAATTAGCATAAACAACATAGATTGATTCTGAAGCAAACTGAGCATAAAACAGTTCGAATAGAACGTGAATCATTAACACTTGACAAAAACAACCGGGCGGAGTCGGTGACCAATTGTCCCAAACCAGGCTCCCAAGCCCAAATTATCTCAAAAAACAGAGGCCCTGCGGTGGTGTCCACTTATCCAAACCCAAACCAGCAGTCCTCAAAAATAGAGACCAAACATCTACCAAGTGCAACGATCCACAACCGACGTCCAATTGGTGGTCCTTTATCCACTGTCAACCTTCATAGCCGAAGATACATCAGAACCTACCCAAATCCCAAGTTTAAACCTTAAGATAAACTAAAACTATGCCTAAAACCATCCTAAGAACTAAACCCGCTGAAATTGGACAAAAACGGCGAAAAATTATAAGTTCCAACAAATTCGGCGAGTATACCCGTCGAAACTCAAGCATACTCGTCGAACTTGACAGCGATACTCTGCGAATCACTCGATACTCGGCGAAATTGCCTTGTGAAATCCGACGATACTCGACGATTCCTATCGATACTCGACAAACAGCACTCGACATTCGTCGAACTGTGTTCGACTAACCTGCGATACTCGCCGAATAAACTGGCGATACTCGTCGAAAACGACTTAACCTAAATTCAGCGATATTCACCGAATTCCTACCCGATACCCACCGAATTCTACTTTGGCTACCTATCGTAACTCGGCGATAATTCCTTACCGAAACCTAACGATACTCGACGAATCACTACATGAAATTCGCCGAATTTTACTTATCTCATATTTTTCCTAATCCCTATGATTTGACTGAACATCAAGATCTAACTTAGAGGGATCTTGCATGCTTCCTATTATACTCCTATTCTCTAAGGGAGGAAGAAAAAGATCAAGTAAACGAACAAGCAAGGGGAAAAAGATCCACTTTCCTCAAAACTTTGGAGAAACGCCGCCCACTCGCGCCGCTTCGAGGATCGTTCGTAGAAAGCCCTAAACAACGTTTCCTGAAACTTTTGGAGGAGGAAGAAGGTCAAAATCTCAAACCCTAACGTACAAAAATTGGGGAAACGGGAAGTTCTTACCACGATCGCGAAGCCCTCACCGAGAGTTTTCCAAATCTCTACTCAAACGTCGGAACCGGCCACTAAAGCTCCCGAAATCACCGGCCGAAAGCTCCGCTCCGTCCGCCGCACGATCCCTTCCGTTTCACGAAAAAAGACCGTCGGGTAGGGGAAGATGAACAGTAGGGTTTGACTATTACACACACATATATAAGTATTATAATAATAATAATTAATTTACAATACATCACAATAAATATTAATATCTTCCAAAACACATCCGAAATCCATAACAACTCGAAACTTAACAAAATTCGCACTGTAGATAAATACCGACGCTACGAAACAACGACGAAGTCGAAACTCAAATTCGATAAACAAAACTCGGGCAAACACCTCCCGAAGCCAAAATACAAGCATTCCCAAAAAAGCTCTACCGAGTCACCAAAACAGACCCGACTCGCAAGGGAATGTTGCAAACAGGCTAAACCCAGCCACACAGAAAACTCAAAGAGCAAAACCATGCTCTAACCACGACACAAGCCAAACATGAGTTAACGTAACGCCCTGACGTCAAAATTACTCCATTCAGGAATAAAATAAATACCCAAAATCAGGGACGTTACAGTGAGAGAACTCTTAGAACCTTTGGTAGTGATTTTGTCACTTATCACGTCGAGGCTGATCCATCTACCTATAAGGAAGTGATGAGATTAAAGAATTCACTACTCTGAAAAGAAGTCATTGATGAAGAGATGAACTCTCTACTTCGGAATAACACTTGGACGTTAGTTGATAAGTCAAAAAGGGCTAAAACTATAGGGTGTAAGTGGGTTCTGAAAAGAAACTTAATCCTGATGGTAGCATAGCTAAGTATAAAACACATCTGGTGGCTAAATATTTCACACAAGTTAGTGGGGAGGATTAATTTGACGTATATTCACCAGTGTGTCACTTAACAACCATTAGGATCCTCCCTACTATTGCATATATTGAGAACTTTATTGTTTATCAAATGGATGTTAAGACTGCGTTCTTGAATGGAGATCTAACCAAAGAGATATACATGAGCCAACTTGAAGGCTTCATAGTAGAAGATCACGAAAGTAAGGTCTGTAAGTTAATCAAGTCACTATACGGACTAAAACAAGCACCAAAATTATGACATAAGAAGTTTGACTATAGTTTAAAGAACATGAGATTCATGTCGAGTCTCTCTGATAAATGTCTTTATATATGTCATAGATCAAATAAAGTCATTATAATATGCTTGTATGTGAATGATATCCTGATTCTTGATTCTGATCAATCCGAAGTGGATGACGTTAAGTCAGGACTAATGAAAGAGTTTAGCATTAAAGACCTCGGTATTGCTGAAACTATATTATGCATGGAAATGAGCTTTGGGAAAAATGATATTTTCCTAAGTCAAAGCCACTATATAAAATCCATGTTGGATACGTGAGGAGACATAAAAAGTAGAGCCTTAGAGACATCAAATGATTATAACAACCGCTTAAAGCCCAATGAAAAAGCTGCAGTTAGACAGTCAGATTATGCTAAACTGATTGGTAGTCTTATGTATGCTTTGGTCTACATTAAACCTGACATAGCTTTTACGGTCGACATGTTAAGTAGATTCACTAGTAATCCTACCCAAGACCATTGAGATGCCCTCGATATACTAATGTGATACCTAAAACACACCCAAAAGTATGCTTTATGTTACTATGGACATCCTCCAATCCTAGAAGGATATTCTGATGCATCATAGTGCTCAGAAATAAACGACAGCAAGTCCACTGGTGGATTTATATTCACATTAGGAGGAGCATGTGTAGTATGGAATTCCAAGAGACAATCATGTATTGCACTATCTTCTATAGAATCCGAACTCTATGCTCTATCTTCAGCGGGAGAAGAAATAGAGTGGATAAGAGATTTGGTGATGGACATTCCATAGTCGAGCCTGAAATTGGGTTCTATTGCAGTTTACTATGACAATCAGGTTATTAAAATAATTGCTACGAACACTTTGTTCAATAGCAAAAGAAGGCAATTAATGATGAAACAAGTCTTGTTGACCTCTCTCACGAGTCAAGGGATTGTGACCCTAATTGATGTGAGGTCGAAAGATAATGTTGCAGACGCCTTAACAAAAGGCTTAAATAGAGCTCTCACAATCAAAATATCGGGAGATATGAGATTAAAATTCATAAAAATATGAAACTTTTCTCTTATGTTTATGTTTTAATAGTAAGAGTCTATAGCTGCAACATTCAAACATCTAATAACAGACTGAAAACTCCAAATAATTTCTTGATGAAAGCCCAAGATGGTTGGATGCTAGTCATTCCACATTTGATGACTTAACATCTTTCTCATTGTAAGTTGATTCGAGAATTATTCAACCGAAAATAGAAAGTCGTTGTACGAGTTAATCTAACATTAGTGATCTTAGCACATTATTTTACATCTGATAATATTACAAATGACGGTGTGGCAAGTCATATGATAAGATACATAGTGGTCACTGATGAGTGAGATAATAATGTGTGATTTATTAAAATCATAACTTGACTAGTCCTACTTAGACTGGATAAAGATGCTGACAATGTTACTTCAATACTGCTACAAGTACTAAACTCATTTAGGTAGAGCTAGTTTACTTTGATACGTCAATGCATATGCTTATGAATTCATAGAGTCTAACTCATGAAATTTCTTGCAGGCACCGATGAAGATGGGGGAGAGAAAGTAGACTTTGACATGAATGCTGATAATCTACTCTCTGAATAGAATTATTATACGTTTTGATCCACTGTTATTTTGTTTTCAGACTTATTTATTGCTGAGTAGTACTTTATGTTTTGATGTTTATATTACCGTTTTGAAAACTCCAATATATACTCTACATGTGCTAACTATTCTGAAAATGTGTAAAGTTGAAAAGTTTTCTTTTGGTACTATCTACTTTCTGCACTCCGAAACGTACGCGTTATTTATCACAAATATATGAGAAAGTTGTTAGAATATATTTGAACAATTAACGGGTTCAGAGGCTTAATTGGTCGGTTCAGAGGCTTAACGGGTCGGTTCGGATACACGAATATCTGATACCTGTAGATACTCCTAGGATTTGCCTATTTATACTCATCTAGGGACAACAAAGAAGGGATTCCACTTTGATCACCATCCGGATGTTTCGAGCAAACTTAGCAATAACATCGCTCTACGTCAAGTTAAGTTTGCATATGAAAGTCTTCTCTCGCTCCTCGACGGTGAAGTAAAATCTAGCTCATGATATTAATGCTTTTTTACGTTCCCATGTCACTGCACGGGAGGGACATGGGATGTACAAACACTTTTTGCATAACAAACCTCCCCCAGAGAAGCCTACACAACAAGTATTAGCTTAGTTTTAAAGCGCACCCATGATAACTGTGATGTTGTGTCTAGGTTGTGAGAGCTCTCATCTATATAAATAGTTAAATGTGCTCGATCATCAACGCCTGACCCTGAGATGTGGATCAACAAGGCTCATTAGCATGGCACACTCCTCAGGTTCTAATAGGAGTTTGAAACAAAATTTCTCCCGAGAAGATGATGCAAAACATGCCCACCCTAGAGGATTGATGGGGTGATTCAGGTGAGATTCAATGAAGATCGAACTTTTTATTCACTCGTGGGATTCAGGCAGTCATTCAATTCGATCAGGGGGTCATCCAAGGCTCATTAGTTGTAAGGGGTCGCTCCCACCGGTGAACCCGAGAGCAACAATCATGGAAGAATAAAAATCTCGCGCCTATCAGGGTTGAGGGAGACGGAAAAAACTATTAAACGCGATTTTTGAACCGCCGGAGTTGACCCCTTACAGCTTCTCAAAAACAGCTCTACCAAACGTGATTTTCGAGAAGTTAGGCACGCAGAGCTGCCCCAAATAGTAAAGAAAATAGTTCTGGCTGTTGGAATATAGCTTTTCCATCCGCCAAAGTTATCTTAAACAGAGCCTAAGCTTGTTTATGCAAGTCTTCTCTCGCTTCTCGGCGGGGAAGTAAGACCAAGCTCATGATAGTATCTCTTAAGTAGTACTCGTTAACTACTTATTTTTAGGTGATTGTTAACCGCAACCCGTCATTTTGTTAGTCGCACCCCAAAATCTCACAAGTTTTCACGCCTTTTCGAAATACGCTTTGTACATGGAATATCAGGAAAAGTGTTCAACACGAAAGTTGTAGATATCGACGAGATCTACAACTTTCGTGTTGATCACTTTTCCTAAAAATGCATGTACAAGGCGTACTTTGGAAATATGCTCAGTTTTTGCGTCTTTTCGAAATACGCCTTGTACATGCAATTTCAGGAAAAGTGTTCAACACGAAAGTTGTAGATCTCGTAGATATCTACAACTTACGTGTTGAACACTTTTCCTGAAATTACATGTACAAGACGTATTTTTAAAAGGCGCGAATAATTAGGAGATTTTGGAGTGCGACTAGCTAATTACGGGTTGCGGTTAACAATCACCTATTTTTATTACTGTTTCTGGACTTTTCTGTACGGGTATATTTATTTATACCCGATGGTTGTATGTTTTTGAAATCAATGAAATTTGTTGGTTGTTCTCTTCTTTCCATTTGAATCATCTACCTGTAAAACATTTTATTTTCATACAAATCAGTTTCTATCAACAACAAGCATTAACTTAGTTTTAGAGCGCACCCTGATAATTGTGATGTTGTGTCTGGGTTGTGAGGGCTCTCAGCTATATCCAAGGTTGTCAGGATCGATATCCTAGATGAGATCGTGTTGAGGTAAGATCAGATCTAATAGTAGGGTCAGATCGAGGATCGCTTTATAAAATCAGGATCGATTTACAAAATCTGGATCGTAGGTATATCCCTATATGAATAGTTAAATGTGCTCATCGGCGCCTACTTCTAAGATGTGAATCATCCAAGGCACATTAGCATGACACACTCCTTGTGTTCCACTGGAGTTTGAACCAAAATTTCTCCAGAGGAGGTGATGCAGAACATGCCCGCCCTAAAGGATGGATGGGGCGAATCAGGTGAGATTCAATGGAGATCGAACTTTCAATTCGCTGGTGGGATCCGGGCAGTCATTCGATCAGGGGGTCAAAGGAGCATGGGGTTGATTCACTCAAGATCCACTCGAACAATTTCCACCCAAACTTGAGAACTGGTTCACATCATTCACAGCACTCAGAACATGAACTCCCCAGTAAAATTCAAACATGGAACTTTATTTCTCATGATCCTCTTCCAGGTTCTCAAACATCATAGGCTCATCTACTAAATGAAATAATATTTGGGCACAAAAATGCTTAATTAATCATCAGTAGATCAGCTTGACATCATCCACCTTCTCTTTTACTGTTCTTACCTTCTCAACATTTCCTTCCTTTGCTTTCCAATTCCTGTTTTTTGTCTGCAGAGATAATGCAGAAGATTTAAAATCAAAAACGAAATCCGACCGTTATGAATCTTAGAATATAAATATTCAACCTCTGCATCTTCAAGCCTTGGGAGAATCTAGGCCCTTCATCATATCCCTCGCAGATTAGCTCCCCCTTCTCATCTCTATAGCATATCACACCATTCTCTCTGTCCTCAAAAACCTGCTTGCAGAAAGTTTGCAGCATCTCAACAGATTTAAAATGGATTTTTATGGGAGAAAGATCTTACCTTGTTGTGTAAGGTGAGTTTCTTCCATTTGCTTGCTGAAATCTCAGCCTCGGCATGATGATTCCGAAGAGTGGAGACTCTGAATTTGGCAGCAGAATCATTCAACTTCGCCGGAATGGCAACGGCCATGAAGGAGCATCTGCTTGCCATGGACATGATGCTGAATCGCTGAATTCTTTGAAGTTCTGTAAGGTGAGGTGCGAGGAAGAAGACGATGTATAGAAAAGTCGGTTGTGGCTTTTATCAGTAGTACTTTGTATGCACTGTCATTGTTTTTAACATTAAATCGCGGTTCTTTTTGTTTGATTGAAAGCTATTTCGTCCATGGCTTTCATTAATAGGAAAAAACGGTCTCGTTTGGCGCGGGCAGTTTGGAGCAAATGCCGCCGGACGGCGGGTAAACAAGCGCTCTTCGATGGCGTTTGCTCCGTTTCAACCCGCAGGAATGAGGAAACGGCCCTGATTCGCTTCGTTTCGACCCCCGCCTCTTTTCCCCCGGTTCCAAAGTCCCATTTTGACCCGCCAATTGCACCCACCACCACCGAACCAAATGTAGAGGAATTCGGTTTAGTGGCAGAGAGAGACCAAATATATTATTTATGTGTCGGATGGTGAGTGGGCCAATAGAATTCAAGGGGTTTGGTTGAAGTGGAAAGACGCATCAGGGATTTTATATGATCGTAAAGTACCACTAAAACTTAAGGGGAAGTTTTACCGTACTGCAATTGGACCCGCGATGCTCTATATTCCTGGGTGTTGGCAGTAAATTGTGTACATGGGCAAAAAATGAAAGTTGCGGAGATGAGAATGCTTAGGTGGATGAGGGGACACACGAGACTGAATAAAATTAGGAAATAATGTATCAGGAGTAACACCAATTGCAGAGAAGCTCAATTAAGATGGTTTGGACACATACAACGGAGACTATAAGAGCCACCTGTTAGGCATTGTGAGAGTCTAGTCATTAGGCATGTTAAATGAGGGACGGGTAGACCAATAAAGACTTGGAGCGAAACTACAAGGAAAGACATGATGTACTTAAACATTAGTGAGATTATGACAAAAGATTGAGCATAATGGCGACAAAGGATTCATATAGCTGACCCCACTATAATAAGATAAAGGCTTCAATGTTGATGTTGTGTATACAGAGTGGGCCACTGGAGATGGTTAACAACTCAGCTAGCAGAAGCCGAATTATTGCTGGGACGGGTGAGGATAAGATTTCTTATGATTTTTGTTTTTGTTTTTGAATGCTCTTGAAAATGAAGATTTTGCAGAGCCCCTCTCTGTTTTTATAGCTATTTACTTCAAATTCTATCCGCCATTACACACAAATCCGGATTCTTTGGAGTTCGTGCGGGAATTTCAGGATGGAGTCCAATCCAACGGCGCCATTACACACTGGTAGAGAGATTCCATTGACAGCGCAGATATAATTCACTATGAAATAATAGAGATGTTGATTGAGCGGCTGGCTCTGATGAATTCACTGTTAGAACACTTTTTGAGAGATTATTGGAACTGAATAATTGATGTTTTTGAATGCTCTTGATGAATCGAATTTCAGGGTTTATGTGACGGGGGATATGTTGGTTATTGCGGCCGCACGCACGCTGCGGTAGCGTGTGCTACCGTGCACGTGACCGCACATGCTTCGGGACGCGCTGGTGCGCTTGAGTCCCCGGCGGTCGTGAGTGATTTTGGCGGTAGTTGTGGGCGGTTTCTATTTCCTCGTGATGAGCACTCCTCATAATGGAGTGATTCCGCTATGCGTAGCCCCATTTCGATGGGTATTGTGTTATCCACAATTCACATTAGCTTACAAATAAAAGAGATACCCATCAAATCTTAAGAGGAGGAGAAAACTATTTGAAGAAGAAAGAGAATGAGATTTACAGCTAGTAGAGGAGAAGAAATGAAGGCACGTTCTAGCCTGGAGGAGGAAGGCTGCTTTAGTCGTTCTTTGCCTAAGATTGCAATGTTATCCTACATTTCTAAGTTCTTATATTTTTAATTTCCTTTGGTTAATGTTATTTTTATTTTATTTTTTAATTTCAATTTATTGGTTCCCCTTAGTTTTCGGGCACCTCACTATAAGAGTCGAGAATCCAAATGAACTGCACATTTTACTATTTTTAGACCAATATCAGAACCAAGTTACATAGGAACCCGCTCGAACCACCTGGTTCGATTTCAATTCGATTCTCAATTTTCCGCATACTTTTGCACGTGCACATACACACCCACACATCCAGCAACAAACACACACTCACGCCCATGCGCACAAACCCACGCCCATGCCCACACCCACACACACCCACTCCCACCCACATGCCCACACCCACCCACGCCCACCCACGCCCACCCACGCCCACCCACGCCCACCCACATGCCACACCCACACGCACGCCCACACCCACACCCACCCACATGCCACTCTCACACACGCCCACCCACACGCCCGCGACACTCGCACTCACACACACATACATGCACCCACGCACATCCACACGCACGCACACACGCGAGCACCCACACGCACGCACGTGAGCACGCACCCACAGACGTATCCAACCACGCACACATTCGTGCGCTAAGGGGCTGCGAGCGGTGGGAGTGTCGTCGCACCGTGACACTGTTGATACAAGTATGCATGTTGAGTTATTTTCTTCATACATGATTTATCCACCATCAAATTTAAGAGATCAATAGATCATTGACAATCAATTTTCATAATAAAAGTAATATGATTAGTCTTAACAATCAAATTCATGATATTTTTGTTGGGGAAGAAGGGATCTGATGAGAGGAAACAATCCGCAGCGGCATCACAAAAAAAACCTTCCCCTACCTATGCAAGCAACAGAGGAAAATAGGAACAAAAAAAAAAAAATAAACAACCATAAAACCCGCAGATTTTTACATGAAAAATCTCTCCAATATGAAAAAGAAAAAAATCACAGGTCCGGAGACCACTCAAACCTTCCACTATAATCTTGGTTGAGTTACTGTTTTTCTTCCATGGATAAAACTAGAGGAACACCTTCAAGAGAACAACCTCTCCTGGAATACAAGCCTTCAATAGACAAGCCTCTCTTGGACAAACTCCGAATCTTCACAGCCCGAAAGATTCCACCACGAATGGTCTTCACTGATGGCATCGATGGATCACCTTCTCCAAAACCTGGAGGCAAGCCTTCTTCTTTTTATGATATGAATAGAATAGAGCAACACAAACTCTTGATTTGGCTCTCCCTGAAGTGACAACTTAACAACTACCTCTCAATTACTGTGTACCTCCTTGGAAGTTGACTCTGCCTATTTAGGGCACAAGGACGAAACTATCTTAACCCTTAGATCAGCCTCAAAACAATCTGACGGCTGAAGAGCCCCGTATCAGTCGACAGAACGACATTTTCATGTCCACACATCAAGTTATAGGTCACAAAACGATGTTGACATGTCACAAAATGGTATAGAGGTCACAAGACACCTCAAAACGACATTACATGGTCACACGACGATATCGTCGAGACCATGCAGAAAAACCGCTACTGTCGGCGGTAGCAAACTGCCCTGCACACACTCCTGCTTCTGAGCCCAATTGTGCCTGCCCCTGCTAGATCATTACTTCAACAAACTCCAGACCAAGTCCACCTTCACATAAGAGGGATGAACCCAACAATTTCAATCATATTAACGTTGTTAGATATATTAGTATATGTCCGCACGTGCCGAAAATGACTCAGAGCGTGTCTATGGGTTCGTGTCGTTCTAGTGTTCGGCTCTGCGCTAGAGGTAATATATATACATATTCCAAATTATTGAAAATTGTGAAGTGAGAGTGGGGGGGGGTTGATCAGGCAGAACGCGCGGCCTGGGCGGACTGATGGTGCGGACTGAGCTGACTGATGATGTGGTCTGGGCGGCCTGGTTATTTGTGACCTGGTGGCGATGTTCAGTCAGCTCGGCTTGTGGTTCTGCTGTTGGCTTGTTCTCCTATAGTAACCGGGCGGATTGATGGTGTATCCGCAGGAATGTGGCGGAATCTGTTCGAGTTCGCGGAGTCTGATATGGCGGACTGTGTTTGGAGATCGCGAGATCGGCATTGGTCTATGCCCTTGATCTCTGGTGATGCGGTTGGTGATAACCACATTCATGGTGGCAGACTGTCTTTGGAGCTGGCGATCTGGCTTCGTGTCCGCCGAGCTCGCACCAAGTTTTTGGTGGATTGCTGGACTTGGTCACATACTGTGATAAGTCCAGGGTATTTGCAGATCCCGCGGTGTCCGCTGGTTGAACGAGCGATCTGTGCGTGTTGGTCGTGGACTCGTGTGCCAGGCTGGTGCGGTGTTCGCGAGCTGTGTGGGTTGGTGCTGTGTCCTCGTGTAGCGTGCGGACTGGTGCAGTATGTGGGTTGTTGTGTCTGCATGATGTGCAACGTGCGGACTGGTGCGGTGTCCGCCATGTAGCGGACTGGCTTCCTGACTTGGTGCCTGGCGAATCGGCTGATGTCCGGCCTTGTCCTTGCGGACTCGGCGGACTGCGTTGTGCTAACTGCGAGCTGGGGTGGTGATTCTATCCACTAGGGTGATAACCACACTCCTCACCCCGCCTATAAATATGACCCTCCGTCACTTCAACAGTAACTGATTGAATAGTAAGTTGAGCGCAGATTAATTGATGCGGCCTCAGTTTTCTAGTCTGCGTGGATTGAGAAGGATCCACTGGTTGCTGTTTGTAGGTTGTCCGGTTAGCACTATGAAGCCAGAAGTCTTGTTCTTATTGCGGTCAGGAAGTAGTGGAGCTTGCGGTTACAATCAGCGGTTTGCAACATGTCGCACTTTACGGCCAGCCTATCTTCTCTTCAGCAATTAAAGTTCAAGTTCAATAACATGTTCGCCGGTCTCGGCGGAATAGGCAGTCTGTTCTTTCAGTTCAGCGGCGGCTTGCAGAGCAGTCGTCTCAGCAGAATAACGGGTAGTCCGCGGACTTCACGTGGACTCCGTAGATCAGTGGTGCAGCAGTAGCGGCTTGGCGGTCTCAGCGGACTCGACGGAACTTGACAGTCTCTTGAGGCAGTCCGCCCGACCTTGAAGTTTCTTGTTTGCTTGTATGCTTCTCCATTGTACTTGGCGAAATCATGTCTTGTCCATGTATACCTAGCCTTGTAAAGTTGATAGTTGATAATACAAGATCTGTGGTTGCTCTCTGTTATTTTTGATTACTTAGCTCAGTTTATGGTTGGAGTGTTTCTGCTCCTGGTTCCTCGCTTTCCACTTGATCAAGGTGGTCAGCCTGATAGCTCTGGAAGTTTTTGCGTGGTACCAGAACTACCGGTTGATCAGCTTGTGAGATTTTCAACACAAACTTGATAGCTGTTTACGTAAAATAGTTTGAGTAGAGCCCTTCAACATTCTCAGAGTATCTGTTCCGCTTCGCTAGGTTTCTTGGCGATTTCTCGATTTCGCTCGTCTTCCCCGTCTTCGTGAATCGAGAGGCTGGTCTTCCTGTCGCCGCTGGTTTTAGATCCGTCGCCTTTTGAAGAAGATCGATCAGGACGGAAAAAGGCTCGCCGCTACTCTGCTCCAGCGATTCGTCGTCCTTTGCCGTTCGCAGATCCGTCGCCGCCCAGTGTCGTCACCGGATGGATCTAAGCCCTCAAGGGTGTCGTGTAGATCTCGTCGATACTAATTTGGTGGTCCGACCACCTCTGTGCTGATCCCGTTCTCAGATCTAGGGCAACCGCAGTTTCCTTTTGTAGATCGTGGTTTCCTTCTGTTCTCGTCGCACTTCGATCGTTGTCAAATCAGATTTTCCCGATCTAAAGGATAAAATCCCGATCTTGAAGCATAACAATGGATATGCAAGTTTGTCTTTCTGGACTCTCCTTTCAAGGCAGATCAAGGGGCTTTCCTCATCTTCTGAGGTCAAGAGAGAAAACTAATCCAGTGGATCTGTTAGTTTCCTTGGCCAATACTGATAAGGAATCGGCTGGTGTCTTCATCCAGATCACTGCTGATCTGATTTTGTTTTCAAGAGAAATTCCTGTGCAAATCAGTGCAGGAGAGTGATACTTGGAGTGCAAACAACTTTGGTTGGATCTGAAGACCCGCGTCTCGTCTTCCACGCGCATCTAGGTGACTTCTTACTAGGTTTTTTGTTCAAGCTAAATTGAGAAGTCGGGGTGTAACTCACTCGACATCATGGAGCTTCAGTCGTTTGCTCCCACTGATTTTCCATGTTTGGAAACTGCACGTCTAATAAGTCAATATTTATAGTTATTTTAGTATAGTTTTTGTTGAATGAATAATTATATTCTAGTTAGATTTTACTAAAATTTATAATTAATTACTTAGTTTTCTTATTTCAGGTAAATCTGTGGCGGCCACTATCAAATTTGGAGCTTACAGGACTGATCAGGAGATGAAACTGAAGATTGCTGGAGAAATCAACTTTACACGGCCCGGACACGTGCGTGACCCTTAGGGCACGGGCGTGACCCGTGGCCGTGACCCATAAAGGAGCTCTAGAGCAAACTCCACGTCGGATTAAAATTACACGCCCAGGTCACGGGCGTGACCGTTGGGTCACGGGCGTGACCGTTGGGTCACGGGCGTGACCGTTGGGTCACGGGCGTGACCGTTGGGTCACGGGCGTGACCGTTGGGTCACGGGCGTGACCGTTGGGTCACGGGCGTGACCGTTGGGTCACGGGCGTGACTATCAGACGTGATATCCAGGCGTGTAGTGTGTTATGAAGACAGTTTTCGGATCCAGACGGTTTTCAGCTTACACGTGCCTTAGGTCACAGGACGTGACCTAGGGGCGTGACTTCCCGCAACAGCTAGAGTTTAAGTCTCCCGCCGTTTCTCCTTCCCACCGTTTCTAGTAATAGACTTGACACACCCTAGGTCACGGGCGTGACCTAGGTGCGTGACCCGCAAAATGACGAATTTTGGCGGTTTTCTCCCAACGTTCTTGAGCTTTTAAGACCACGGTTCTGAGCCTTACATGCCCTAGGTCACGGTCGTGACCTAGGGGCGTGACCTTCCAGAAATTTTCCTATAAATTCCAAACAAAGCCAAGTGCAGAGGGACATCTAGGGAGTTATCTATGAATAGTTTTAATAGCTTATTTTTCTGTTTTCATGCATTTACTTATGCGTGCATATTATTTGTATAGGCATTTAGGGCCTACGCTTTTGTTGTACCCGAGATTGTACCCGAGATTTTTCTTTGTTGCAGCTGAGTTTTGTTTTACTTATGCGTGCATATTATTTGTGTTTAAGTCCAATATGTATGAGCAGGTGCTGGACACGGTTGTGAATGATTCACATTTACATTGAACGTTGCACAAACCATCGTTTATCCGAAGTCAGGGTTCACGACAGACATATGAGGAGATTGTTAGATATATTAGTATATGTCCGCACGTGTCGAGACCGGCTCAGAGCGTGTCTACGGATTCGTGTCGTTTTAGGGTTAGACTCTACGTTGGAGGTACTATATATATATCTATTCCAAACTTGATAGGTGTACGTAGAATACTTTGAGCGGAGCGTTTCAATAAACGCTACTCAATAAACACCCACAATGTAATGTGCATTATGTTTCGCCAGGAGTAGGGGAATGTTGTACTGCACCGTGCTTTGCGTCATCCAATAACTGTCAGTGCGTCAGCACTCGCACCGAAATACGTATGCAAGATTAATGCACTTACAGCCGCTGGATATGCTGCACGACAAGATGCAGTACAGCACACCCTGCTTCTCTTTCGCCTGTGAAAAAGATAAAATATTGGCCGGAAAAAACCATTGATTCCGGTGAGGGATTATTATGCTCATCGAAAACATATGTGGGAACTGGGAAGGGAATCTAGCGGGGTGCGTTGAGTAATGGGAAGTGACAGCAGAACTGCAGAAGCATAGAGATGGGTGATGACTTTTTGAGATCGCCGCTGTAGCTCTGCGCTCTGATCTGTATTAGACACAGAGACAGAGACGTAGAGACAGAGATAGGGGGGCAGTAGGATCCACAGTAAACGACAAGAAGCAAAGCCAAAATGATCGCAATTAGCGGCTTTTTATTAAAGGATGGAACTACAAACACCTAAAATCCACCTAAAAACCACAAAAAGTGAGCCCCACACAATAAAATAAATTAAATTTTGCTGAGTTTGCATAGTTTGGAATAGTGATCGTTGTTTTTGCTATGAAAATATGAGTGTGGGCCCCATTTTTTTGTGGTATTTAGGTAAAATTTAGGTGTACATAGAATTATCCTTTATTAAAACATCTTCTTCCTCCTGCAGTCTACAGCATTATTATGAACTTGTAAAAAATCCTCATGGCCGCTTGGTCTCTGTTTTTTTGACTTGCGCTAAAGCCTGAAACTGGATGCAGACATCCCTCCCCCACCACCCACGGGGCGCTAGCTGCTGCCTGCTGGCATCCTTCCTTCTCTTTCATCCTAGAGAGAGAAAAAGAGAATCTCCCAACCGAGGCCATTATTATTATTATTATTATTATTATTATTATTTAATAAAGAGAAATCTGACTGGAAAGAGACAGGGGAGAACGGAACAGAGCAGTGCGGGGGGAAGACTGAGGGTCTGTTTGGGAAATCTTTTCAGAAAGGAGAGCGAGTGGTGACAAAAGGATGGTAGAAAAAGGAGCTTTTGAAAAATGTCTATTAGAAAAGGAGAACTGTTTGGGTAAACTCAATTTATAGAGCTTTTCAGAAAAAGAAGTATTTTATAAACCGTTTGGCAAATCTCCGCGGCGGTAACTTTTTTTTATTAAAAAACTGCGTCCGGGGGAAAATGAGCGCGCGGGCCAAAAATGTGCTTCCAAGCGGAAAATGCGCCCCCGACCAAAAATATGCGTTGGGGGCCAAAAGACGTCATTTTTTCGCCCTGACACGTTTTTTTTCGAGCGGGAGCTGTTTTTTAGCCCGTGAGCGGTTTTTTCGAACGAGCGCGATTTTTTCGCCCGGGCGCGATTTTTTCGCTTAGACGCGATTTTTTGGCCTGAGCGTAGTTTTTTCGCCGGGACGCGGTTTTTTCGCCGCGACGCTGTTTTTTTCACCCGGACACGGTTTTTTCGCCCGACAGTGAATTTTTCGCCCGGGTGTGATATTTTCCGCCCGGGCGCAAATTTTTCGGGCGGGCGCAATATTTTTGCCGGAGCGCCAATTTTTCATTCGGACGTGAATTTTTCGCCCGGGCGCGAATATTTCGCCCGGAGGTGAATTTTTTGCACGGGCATGAATTTTTTGCCCGGACACGATATTTTCTCACAGACTTGATATTTTTGCCCGAAAGCGAAAAAATGCATTCGAGCGAAAAAATAGCATCCGGGCGAAAAAACACGCGGCTGGGGAAAGAAATCACGAACGAGCGAAAAAATCACATCTCGGCAAAAAATTCGCGCCCGAGCAAAAAATTCGCAACGGGGGCGCTCAGGCGACAAAATCTCGGCCGGGCAAAAAAAATGAGCGCAGACAAAAAAATATAGCTCATTGGAGAAAAATTCGCGCCCGGTCGAAAAATACACGACCGGGCGAAAAAAGCAGCTCCCGGCGCAAAAATACGTTCCCTGGCGAAAAAAACGCGCTCCGGCGAAAAATTGCGTCTGGGAGAAAAAACCGCTCACCGGCGAAAAAAACAAGCTTCGATGAAAAAATATCGCTCTTGGGCGAAAAATTCGAGCCCGGACGAAAAATTCGCTCCCGGGCAAAAAATTGCGCTCGGACGAAAAAAGTCGCGTCCGGGAAAAAAATCTCGTCCGGGTGAAAAAATCACGCCTGGGCAAAAAAATGTCGCCCTGGCGAAAAATTTGCGCCGGTGCAAAAAAAATCACTATAGGGAGAAAAAATCGGCTCGGGCGAATAAAATGCATCCGGGCAAAAAAAATCGTGCACGGGCTAAAAAACTGCACTCGGGCGAAAAAAACGCACTCATGCAAAAAATCCTGTGCCCGGAATAAAAAATCTGGTCAAGGCGAAAAATTCGTGTCCGGGCAAAAAATTTGCGCTCAGACGAAAAAATTCGCACTCGTGCAAAAAACCCGCCCGGGCGAAAAAAACCCGCCCGGGCGATAAATATCATGCACGGACGAAAAAACCGCACTCGGGCGAAAAAAGCGCACCCGGGCGAAAAACCCCGCACTTGGGCGAAAAATGCCTGCCCGGACGAAAATTTCGTGCCCGGGCAAAAAATTTGCGCCCGGGCGTAAATTTTGTGATGAAGAAGTGCTTTTCAAAAAGGTAAAAGTAGGTGGCAAGTGACTTTTCAAAAGATGAGAAAATGGAGTTTTCCGCGGTAGCTTTTCCCACCGGTAGACAATCCAAACGGTTTCTTAAGTATAGTGGCTAAAGAGAAGGGGCGTGCACTATCACGTGTATATTTATTATAATTTTAAATTTTTTTTGTTGGTTAAATTTAATTTGAAATTGATAAGTTTTTATCATAAAAATAGGGAGTTGTTAAGGTCACTGCAGTTTTGGCTAGTCACTTTCTCATAATTTTTCGTGCTTTTTGGAAATACACATTGTACATGCATTTTTAGAAAAAGTGTTCAACACGAAAGTTGAAGATCTCGACAAGGTCTACAACTTTTGTGTTGAACACTTTTCCTAAAAATGCATGTACAGGGCATACTTTAGAAATACACTCATATTTCGCGCCTTTTAGAAATACACATTGTACATGTATTTTTAGGAAAATTGTTCAACACAAAAGTTGTAGATCTTGTCGAGATATACAACTTTCGTGTTGAACACTTTTTCTAAAAATGCATGTACAAAACATATTTCCAAAAAATGCGAAAAATTAGGAGAAAATGCGGTGCACCTACCCAAAACTGCGGTGTCCTTAACAACTCCCAAAATTTTGAACATAAAAGCGAATAAAGTTCCTGGGTGTGGTCAGATGTTCACAAACTGCCACCACTGTGCCAAACTATTTTTTTGGTGCGTCCGATACAAGCAGAACTGCCAGTTAGAGGAAATCTGACTGTATAAATTGGCAATCGAGCGGTCGAAATACAAACCGGGAATTACAACCGTATTTTAAATATGGTTGTAATTCCCGGTTGGTGTTTCAACCGGTGGATTGCCGATCATAATTCTTCTAGCACACACTTCTGTGTGGGTCGAGTGCACAGAAAAATGATTCGTGCCATACCGAGCCTTAGGCCCCGTTTGAGAGGGGTTTTTTTTCTCATTTTAGTTTTTTGCAAAACGTCACCGTCCATAATATTGTGTTTGATTTTGAGACGGGTGATTTTCTAAAAAGATAAAATAACTTCTTTTATATGAGCTGTGTTTTCCGTTGATAAAGAAAACATTATGAGCCGTGACGTTTTCCCAAAAAAGAAAAGGAGGAAAAAAAATCCTCCCAAACCGGGTCGGGGAGGGTAAAGTGCAGGTGATCGGACGGCTGCGAGTCCATCTTAGCTCGCGCGGGGATGCATGTACATCTTAACTCACTTTGAGATGTGTGCGCTGAGATGTGCACGCAACTCCACTTACTCGCATCCATCGGACCAGTAGAGTGCTGTGGCTCGCATCGGTCGGAACGCGCTGCAATTTACCCTTCCATGTTGCTCGCAAACCGGGCCTTAAACGCCCATGCCAGAACATTTTGGGGCAGATTTTTCTATTCAAAGGGGCATTTTCGGAATTTCATAAAAACGCATCGACGGCCACAGTTAATTACATATTTACCCTTGATCTTCTGCTCCGTGTGTCAGCGGTGTGGTCACATGCACATCTGCTCCGGGCCCGAAGGCCTGACCCTCTAATTTCTTATTATTCTCCATCATCCTCTGTTTTTGTCTGGTAGATTCTCAAGCTCTCCTCCGCCATGGCTTTGGGCTCCGCTTCTTCTATTTAGGCTTTCTTCCTTCCCCATTTCCCCCTTCTCCTTCTATGTCAACGCATACGAAAAGTCCTCTCTTTCACCAACTTTCCTCCTCAACCCCCATTCTTTCTTCTCCTCTCCCCGCCATTACCAGCCCTCTGCTCCCTTTCTGAAGTTTTACAGGTAACTTCTTTAGCAGTCGACTCTTCCGAGGCATTTTACTCTGAATTAGTTTTCATTAATTTACTCCGGCCGGTTTCTTGATGACTTGCTTTTTTATGCTAGGAATCATGTTCACCCTTTCAATGCAGATTTTTTCTTCTTTTTGCTGCATATTTTTTGTAATCAGATAGCGATTTTACAGCTATTTTTGTTCTCCGGGACAGTTGTCTAATGAGAGCTGGTGATTTGAATTTGTCATTTTTAGAATCCATCAATACACTGTAGTTTCCCCTTTAGCTGGATTTTAATTCTAGCTTCTGTTGTTTCTCGTACCCTTGTTTTATTCCCTGTTTTTCATTCACATTGCTTCTTGTTACTGAAGAGTATTTGATCTCCTCCATAAAATCTTAGAAAAACGCTGTTAATCTCAACCGGAAGTTGCAAAACAGAGTAATATTTCTTCTTCCCCGTTTAATCCTCTGTTAATCAACCTGCAGATGGAGATAAATGGCTGCTCTCCGGTTCATGAAAGGATGAAGAAGAGAAAGGCTTCCGAAGAGTTGAATGAGCTGAGTCAAGACTTGCTTGAACGGGTTCTTTCACATCTCCCACCGTCAAGCTTTCTCCGCCTGCGTTCAGTGTGCAAAAAATGGAGTTTTGCGTCTGCCTCTGCAACATTTCAAATCGCCTGCTCGCAGATCCCTTTTAGAGATCCATGGTTCCTCATGGTTGATCGTGATCTCAATCGATCCGTAATTTTTGATACAAGTGAAGGGAATTGGAAGCGTCTCCTTCACCATGCCATCTTCAACCAGAGCATCCCAAGTAAGCAAATCGCCGTCGCGTCCAACGACGGCCTTGTGTGCTTTCGCAGCAGCTCCGGCGAACTCGCCGTCTGTAATCCGGTCACCGGAGCCCGTCGAGAGCTCGCTCTCCCCGACTCTTCCCACCCTCTACAGGCCATTGCCATGAGCTCCTTCCATAAAGCCCCATCTTTCTCATCATATAAAGTTGTTTTAGTTTCCGGCGAACTGCCGAACCTCTGTTTCAGAACTTTCAGTTCAAACCTGAATAGGTGGGAGGAGGAGGTAACATTGTCCCAAAATGCAGGGGATTCGTCGGACACCGTTATCTCCGGCGGTGAGACGGTCTACTTTCTCAGCAAATCCGGCGAGGTGGTGGCGACGAACATGGTGAGAAGCCCATCCAAGGAGTTCTCCGCAGTTCTCGCCGTAGAAGACGGCGACGAGATTCTGTATTTTCTAAACAACTCCGGCAGAGTTATGTCATGCAATCTCAGCCGAAAGATCTTCTCCCAGCACCCGAGACTGCTGCCGTTCTACTCCGAGCACTCCATTGACGTCGTCGTCTGCGGCGGGGAGATGATGGTGGTGGTGCTGTCGGAGTTCCTCGACACCGCCAGCCTCCGAGTGTGGAGATTCTGCAAGGCGGGCCGGTCGTGGATGCAGGCGGCGGCGATGCCGCCAGCAATGTCGCACGAGCTCTACGGGAAGAAGGCCGACATAAACTGCGACGGCCGCGGGGATGTGATTCTTGTATGCCTGAACTCGGCCGAATTCAGCCGCTGCGTGATGTGCGTCGTGACGGCGAACACGTGGGTGGAGCTGCCGGAGTGCGTGGTGAATGGAATGGTGAAGGAGTTTGTGTCTGCCTTCTCCTTTGAGCCAAGATTGGAGGCTTGTGTATGAGTGAAGATGATCTTTGTAATGAATCGCTTTGTATCTTGAAATTTCACTGTGTGTGATGATTCATGAATGGTGTGTTGAGTCCTCTTTTATGCACACAATTGCATTTTAGTATTCTGGCTCTTTGGGAATGAGCTTTCCCGAGCTTGGGAGACCGCTCGAGTAGTTTGGAAGGAGCGAAAAACTGATTGTTTGTGGTTTTGGTAAGTTATTGCGCCCTAACGATATTTTGAAACCTTGATGAATGCGTGGAGGTGTGAGGAGATGAGGGTCAAAAACATTGTGTGATTGATTGTGTTGGAAAAGCTCATATAACAAAGGCTCAATAGTCCATTTCTTTGTATTTTATTATTATTTTCTCACCTCTTTTTAGTCTCACATCATGTATAAGACTTTCATCTCTCTCTTTCTCCCTCCTATAAATATGTACTCATACTTTGTATTTGATACAAGAGAAATTACATACAAGATTTACGTTTTTCTACATGACATCAAAGCGACCGGTTCTCCTTGGGCGGCCTCTATTTTCTTAACCGACAACCTTGGGCGGTCTCCTTCCCGTCGGCAAGCGAGCTCCTCCTCTCTATTCGCCTATACCGGTACTACTCAGTGTCGGATAGCTATTTTCTATCCGCCTGCTACTCGGCAAGCTCCTCTCTTTGTCTCTCTCCTTTTTCTCTCCTTCCTCTGTTGCTTTTATAGCCCTCCCTCTTGGGACCCAGCCTCGGCATTGTTGCGGTCTGTCTCCTTGATACCCGCTGCGACCTGCTCCATATTCTGCGGCCTCGTCTTGCCGCTTGACTTCTTCTGCTCGTGGCTTCTAGTCACTGCTCTCCGCGCGACCTCCTTTGTCGATGTTTCTTACGCGATCGCTTCTAGTCGCCTCTCTCCGTGCGACTGTCTCTAGTCGCCGCGTATTTCTCACCGCAGCTCTTTCTAGTCGCTGTTCTTTGCTCACCGCGTCTTCTCTTGTTGCTGGCGGCTTCTCTTCTTCTCGGCACGCTCTGCATCTAGGTCGTGGCATTTCTCCTTTGCCGCTAGTGTACTCACCTTGACCGTGCAAATTCCTGCCTAGTCGTTGTGATCTGCCTGTTCGCTAGCGGTTTCTCCTCCGTGGCTCCACCTTCTCCTTTCTTCTCCTCCCTCTTATAATCTTATCTTACGTGGCCAACTCCTCTTTGACCGGCAGCCTCTTCCGGTTTCTGTCTGCGTGGCCTTCTGCTTCCCGCGTACTTATCTTGCACTGCGGTGTTCCTGGCGGTCTCCCTTGTGGTGCCTGCGGTCTGCTGGTTCCAAGGCGTTTTCTTTCTATTTGCCACAGGCTCCCTTTTCTATCCGTTGTCGTCTCTGCTTCTTCTTGGTCGTGGCGTCTCTTGTCGCTGGTGCTTTGTCGTCGATGCTTTGTCGTCGTGACCGCTGCAGAGCTTTCCTGTCTACTCTGCAGTCTCCTTTTCCATTACAGCCTGCCTTTGTCCGCTGCGATCTCTTCACGCGGATTGTCTCTGTCCGCTGCGGTCTCTTCGCGCGACTTGTCTCTGTCCGCTGCGTTCTTCTTGTTGCAGCCTCCTTTCCTTTCGGGCTCTGCACTTCGGTCGCGACTTCTTTCTTATCGTTGGTGCGACCACACCGTGACCGTGCGACCTGCGAACTTCTGCCCTGACCTTCTCCTTCTCGCCGCTACCTCTCTCTGGTCGCTGTGACTTCGCTATGTTCCTCTGGGCTCCGCATTTTGTTCGCGGCTTCGTTCTTGCCACTGGTGTGTTCACACCGTGACCGTGCGACCTCGCCTTTGTTCGCGCGGTCTCGCCTACTCGTGCGGCCTCCTCTCTAACCGGGGTTCTTGCTCGTCTGAGTGGTTCGTGTGGCCTTCTTCTTCTATTCACTGGACTTCTCGCCTAACCGTTGTTTTTCTATATGGATTCTTCTTCTGACTCTCGGGGACGAGGTCGGGGTGGCCGCCTGCAACCGAAGTGTTCCTTCTGTGGCAAGGACTGACACCTTGAAGCTACGTGCTATTGTAAGCATGGCTGTCCTCCTCGTCCGCTGGCCTCTGCTGCTGCCACCGACTCCTCTACCTCTTGTACTAACCTTGACGAGGTTCGTCTTCAGCTCCAGCATCTCCAGGGCCTGCTCAGCCGCTCGCCTGCCTCAGTTACCTCTGCTTCCTACATCTCCAATGATGGTATCACCTGCCTCTCCGCTGACACGCGATGGATTGTGAATTCTGGTGTCACTCATCACATCACCTCTATTCGACCGCCTCAGTACTTGTCCTCTCCTCATCCGAAGTACATTATTGTGGCCAATGGGGCAGCAGTCTCTGTCTCTGGCTGTGCTGATATTCCTCTCACCTCCTCGCTTTCCCCGCGTTCGGTTCTTCATGTCCCGGGCTCTCCATTCAATTTACTTTCTGTTGCTTGCCTCACTGCTGACTTACGTTGCTATGTGACATTTACTTCTTCCTTTCTGATATAGGATCAGCAGACGCAGACTATCATTGGTAGGGGCGACTACAGGACGGGTTCTACCTTCTTGATGACTCTCCTACTCTCCTCGCATCTGTCTCCTCCGAGGATTGGCATCGACGTCTTGGTTATGCTTCTCTCCCTGTTCTCCAGAAGGCTCTCCCTGATATCTCTCTTCCTGCTTTTCAGTGTGAAACATGTATTTTTGACAAACAGCCTCGTTCAACTTTTTCATCTCATGTACTCAGAGCTCTGCTCCTTTTCTTTTGATACACTCCGATATATGGGGTCCGTACAAGATGCCTAGTATTTTTGGTTACCGTTATTTTCTTACTTTTATAGATGACTATTACCGCATGACATGGTTGTATCTCCTTCGTGATCGTTCCAAGCTTCCCCGTGTATTTCGGGCCTTCTTACTTGAGACTTGCACTCAATTCTCCGTGCCCATCAAAACACTTCACACTGATAATGCACGTGAGTACACTGGCCATGATTTCGCGACCCTATGCTTTGAGTTTGGGGTCATTCACCAAACGTCTTGTGCTTAAACTCCTTAGTAGAACGATGTTGCAGAGGGTAAAAATCGTCATCACCTTGATGTGGCTCGCTCTCTTATGCTTCAAATGCGGGTTCCTAAACCTTATTGGCACTTTGCGCTTTGCACAGCCTGTTTTCTCATCAATCATCTCCTGTCCTCCACAATGCTACTCCGTTCAGCCTCCTATTTCCCTCCACTCTGGCCTTCTCTCTTACTCACTGCATCTTTGGGTGTACGTGCTACGTTCACACCCTAGGGTAATCTACAGACAAGTTGGATCCCCGTGCGGCCAAATATGTTTTTGTGGGCTATTCGCGCACTCAAAAAGGCTACATGTGCTATTTGCCCATTACCCGCAAGGTGACTGCTTCTGCTGATGTCACCTTCCGGGAGAATCTTCCTTTCTTCTCTGCTCCGGATCCATCACCTTTTCCCGAGCCCGTCGTGCGCCCTGTCCTACCTGTTCATGATCCCGTTGTGCACCTTTCTCCACCATCTCTCCCCATGCCCAGCCTCCAGCTCTTCCCAAGCCTCATGTCATTCAGGTCTATTCTCGCCGCTCTTCTCATCCCGTTGCCCCACTACAGTCGGCTTCAACCTCTGACGCTCCGCGGCCCGCTGCTCCGACTCCAGTCTCCACCGCTCATCCCATGACGAATTATGTCTCTCTTCATCGTCTCTCTCCGCCACTGTCACTTTTCCACATCATTATCCTCTATTTCTGTGCCTAATTCTGTGCAGGTGTCTCTCATCTTCAAGCTGTTGAACGTATTTTTCGATACCTTAAAGCAACTCCGGGTCACGGATTGGTTTCAACAAGCAAAACGTATTGTTACTGTCCTAAAAAAATTGCATCATCCCCAAATAGATCTTTCAACCAAATCTCACTTTTGAAAATAAAAGACGTAGTAAGAAAATTATTTTGAACAAAGTAAATAATTCAATTGATCAATTATTGCTAGAATCCAGGTTTGGCGCGTGCGAGTGGACGCACACGCATGTGTGCGGCGTACGAATTCTATGTTTTTTCAACATAATTATGCTGAGATATAAAGTAAAAGAGTTTGATAATATGAGAGTAAAACATTCATCTTTTCAAGAAAGAAATTTTCTCTATAGATTTGAGTCCCTTCCAAATGACTTTGACCTTTTCATATCAATTGATGTAGAGCTTAAGCATCAACCACCCTAAAACTCTATTAAAATTCTATAATCTGAATAAAAAATATGCTAAGTCCACTAGCATATTACTAACCCTTGCTATGCTCATCATTATTCAAATAAATCAATACAAAATCCATGAAATTCAAACCTCTCATGGCCCAACACCATTATACCATTGAACTTTTATTGGTTCCCACATTACAAAAATCAAAGTTTAGATTCTATTTGTTTAATCAACAAGTGTATAGTTTTCAACAACAAGACATCTACATCTAGGTGACACACACTCCATCATTAGAACAATACTAAATTCCCACTTACCATTAAGTGCCAAACACTAAGCAAATTATATGACAAACTTAAAATAAAATACACATAAAATAGAAGATTTAATGCATTGTTTGTAGTTTATATCACAAAATTCATTTTATTTTGATTAGATTTTGCATTTGAGACCCTTATCTCATGTCTTTCATCAAATAAAAGTCCCCAAACTTTGTTTTCTCATCATTTCAAATTCAATATATTTCAGAGGTAAACTTATTACATTTAAAAAGGCGATTGTTAACCACAACCCGCAATTGGCTAGTCGCACCCCAAAATCTCCCAATTTTTCACGTTTTTTCGAAATACGCCTTGTACATGCTGATGGGGGAAAAGTGTTCAACATGAAAGTTGTACATATCGACGAGATCTACAACTTTCGTGATGAACACATTTCCTGAAATTGCATGTACAAGGCGTATTTCGAAAAGGAGCAAAACCTTGGTATATTTCCAAAGTACGTCTTGTACATGCATTTTTAGGAAAAGTGATCACCACAAAAGTTGTAGATCTCGTCGATATCTACAACTTTCATGTTGAACACTTGTTCTGATATTACATGTACAAGGCGTATTTTGAAAAGCCGCAAAAAATCGGGAGATTTTGGGGTGCGACTAGCAAAATAACGGGTTGCGGTTAACAATCACCTTTAAAAAAGGGTAAAGTAATAATGACACCCTTATATTGTAGATGAAATATATTTGACCCTCTACAAAATTTAAAAGTACTGTTATAACCGCTAATTTTTCATTATCGAGACATTTATCCCATGTTGAAAGATTTTGTAGGAGGTCAAATGCCTTAGTTATGAATAATTAGGAAGCATGTATATCAAATATCTTTCCTCTACAATATAGGTTGTCATAGATACTTTACCCTAAAAAAATTACTTCTGCATTACTATTTTCGCCGAAGGCCTTCATTATAGATTTAGATAAATTTGAAATTTATGCTCCAGTAAACATAAGATTCGCGAAGATGTGAATGAATGGTAGTGCAACATCGATTGAATTCTCATTAAGGACCGTAGTGAGAACTTAAATGGCGAGGATGTTGATCCAGGTAGCCGAAATAGAGCGACATCTTTCACCAGCACAAATTCCGCCCCGAGACAATTACTAGCATATCCCTCCAGAAAACTATAAATAGACTCTCAGGCCTTCATTTGAAAACAAGCAACTCCAGAGGCTAGAAAGTGCTCTTAGGTTTTCTGGCGAGAACGTGAGACTTAGGCTCTGTTTGGGACAGCTCTGGCGGATTGAAAAGCTGCTGTCCGGATAGAGCTGTTTTAAAATAGATTTCTGGGGAGCAGTTTTGAAAAGCTGCAGAGTGTTTGGGTATTCTGTGCAGAAGTGCGCTCGGAATCGCCCGAGGAAGGACGTCGGGGGCTCGGAATCGCCGGAGGAAGGCCGTCAGGGGCTCGGAATCGCCGGAGGAAGGCCGTCCGACCTCTAAGCATGTTCCATCTGAAGAAACCATTAGATTTCCAAAACCTGTGAGAGAGAAAGCTATTTTGCAAGATCAGAAGCTGGGGGGAGGGAGATTTCTGAAAAGCTGCAAAACAGCTCTGGCGGATTGAAAAGCTCTTCACAGGGAGCTGTCCCAAACACATATAAAACAGCTCTGGCGGCTGGAATAGAGATTTTCCAGCCGCCAGAGCTGCGCCAAACAGACCCTTAGATTGTTTCTTCGCTCGGAATTTTCTTCGCTCCCTCTTTAGCACGAAGACATCTTGAAACTTCAAGAACGTGGTTTTTCCTTCTCCAAAGGAGCGCTCTCATCAAGGCTCCGACTCAACAGGAGTGCTTCCATCGAGGCACCGGGGACTTAGATATTTTCACCACCGGAGCGCTTCCATCGAGGCACCAGTGACTTAGATATTTTCACCACCGGAGCGCTTCCACCCACGCTCCAAAGACATAATTTTTTCTTCATTCTTTTCATATTCGCACTTGTAACAGAGATGTGACCTATCACCCTCCGAGGAATTGTCTCAACACTTGTAATCTCCAGCGAAATAGTGAATTTTGGCCCAACATAGATCCTACCACGCGGTTTTTCACCATTTCCCGGTTTTCCACGTCAAAAAAAGCCTTCTGTCATTTGCTATTGTTTTTCTTTGACTGTTTGCGCTCCCGATCCGATTCCGAGCTAAGGCGGTCCGATTCCCCGGACCGGGAAAAACCGGGTGACACGCAACACCCCTTAAGCTCTAAAATTATTACACTTAGGCTCTGCTAAGGAGAGAGGTTGGAGAGGCTTAGTGATTGTGAATGCAGTTATGAACAACACAAGTCAGAACAAAAATCAAAATCATGTAGGTATGATCAAGCGTTATCGGTCAAGAAATATAAAGTAGAATTTGGGTCGGAAATGCTGTTACATGAATTCCAAAAGCAACTAAAGCATAACCACTGTGTTTACTACCATCGTTTCACACATCCACCTCAAACGCCACAGCTATCCCAAACATAGCCTTTTAGCGAACACCACAAGATCTAAAGCAACTTGCTTTCAAGCAAGTTCTATTGAATTTGAATCATTCTTTCAATAATTTTAAGTGGAGCATGTCTAACTCTAGAACGAGGAGTTTATGGGCACTGCGTGCGTGAAAAACATCATCTTCCTTATAAATTTTTTTGAACAATGTTTCGTCCTTCCGACTGTGATTTCATGGTGATGAGTACCGTGCATATTGTCGTTAGCTACTTTGAAATCCGACTACACCGGGATGATCAGAGTCTTAAAGTCATAAATATATAGTCAGTGTTGGAATTTCGCACCGCTTCGTTAGTCTTTGTAACACCTCTCCACTCAATCATAGTTGTCTCTTAGCGAGCATCTTACAGGGCTGCAGCCCGAGCACCCAAAAGTCTCTTTGCGCCTGTTTCTCGGCCGCGGCGCGTTGTTGAGGCCGGGTCTCAAACCCGCAACGTGCTTGATAAGGAGCCTTTCAAACCACTTCTCATCACCAATTGAGTTGCAGCTCAATTGGTGATGAGCAGTGGTTTGAAGGCTCCTTTGGTGATTACGAGTGGTTTATGGAATTCATTGATTGACAAGAATATATGTTTGTATTCTTCGTATGGGCTTCTGAAGGATCCCAAGCGTTTGATAAAGCTTGGAGTTTTTGGAGGAAGATATATAGAGAACGAAGGGCCGCTCCGCCGCCATTAAGGGTCATGGCGCAGCCGGCTGTTTCCGGCGAGTAGGGGCAAGGTCAGCAACCACCCCCTTCAACTCCCTGTCCAACCTAGACCGACACATTTAATGAGCTTTGAATCAAGTTCTAGTACTTCAAAAGAGGTGCCCAACAATTGTATTTTAATTGAAAAAAAAAATAATGTTTTGCTTTCAATTTCCCTAGAAAGCAGGCTTGCACCAAAAGTTTTTTGTTTCACAATAGTGGGAGACAACAGACATTAGAAAAATATAGTTCTTTGCTGATTGTCTCTGGTTCCAGTCAAACCAGAGAAGGATAATCATACAAAACTACTACTCTAAGGCAACATTCCACTTGGGAAAACTCAATAAAACAGCAATTTCTCCCTCTCCCTTTTTATATACATATACATCTTTTTCTGTTTCTCTTTAGGATTAAGAAGCAGCTGCAGGAGTCGCCATGATCAGAGAGAAGAGAGCTTTGATGGCCTCTTGTCCTCTGAGCTTGCTGTGGTGCTTTTTGGATGTGCTGTGAGTGATGGAGCCGGAATTCCGCTCTCTGCTCTTCACATTGTCATTTTGTTCATCAACTTCTCCTCCAATTTTGATCTCATCTTCTGAATCTTCACTTGTGTAGGAATTCAATCATTATGTTGATGAAGAAATAAGTCATCTAGCCTGTATCTGAGTTGCTAATTCTAGTATTCAGGCAGAACAAAGGTCTTTTTGGCACGATGTTTTTGTGCGCATTCAGACAAAAACATCACCTTCAAAAGGCACAAGTTTGTCACGACAATTGTTGCCACCGCTATGCAGAAGAAGCCCGTTTTTAACATAAACATGGGCGCGGTTCCACTGGTAAAGTCGGGCTTTCACAAAGCATCCCCAGTGCAGTGAGGGTCCAAGGAAGTTCCTCCCATCGCAAAGGTGAAATATAAGCAAACCTTAGCCTGCATTTTTGCTAGACTACTTCCTGGAATCAAAGCCGTAATCACAAGATCACACAACACCTTAACAGGCGCGCCGAGGCACCCCTTGCACAATCATAAGATCTTTATAAAAAACTTAAAAGCTGTGAAAACAGAGTATTACAATTTTACTAGAATTGTTTAAAATATAGCACAAGATTATACCAAATTCCATAGAAATTCATGGTAATATATTGCAACATACTATAGACGGTATACATCAATTATAAGCTCCCCTTCCCCGCAAACTGTGTTAAATCTGTTGCTAATTACTCTAACTGCATACATAGAGGGATATATGCACAGATAAGTTGCTTTGGTTCATTTATCGACCTAAAAAACCGATCCAGAACTCAATTGTAATTTTGGAACAAAATTGAAAGTCCTACAGGAAATAGGCGGGGGGGGGGGGGGGGGGGGGGGGGGGGGGGGGGGGGGGGGTCTTGATTGAAAGAATCCCTCACCCATAAGCATGAGATCCCCAAAGTTATAAACGACTGACCACCAAATCACAAATAAATCCAGAAAGACCGTTCAATAATTTGCCATAAAGGAAACACAAATATGATCTTTGCTCTCGCGGGCGTGCGCCGACCATCTCGTCTTAGTTGTACACCATGTATTTCGGCGTAGCGCTGAACTTCTGATAGCCTTTGATGACCTTGTTCACAGCGTCGAGGAAGTCTTTCTCCGTGACCGTCTTTCTTCTCGCTCGAATGGCGAACATTCCGGCTTCGGTGCACACGCTCCTTATATCGGCTCCTGCGGCGCAAATGGGTAAAAGTTGAGTGAAATGGAAAAGACAATCGCAAATAAAATGTTCCCTGTTACCTGTGGAATTGGGGCAGAGGCGCGCGAGGAGCTCGAATCGAACGTCCCTCTCGCAGTTCATCGTCCTGGTGTGGATTTTGAATATCTGTGTTCTGCTCTCGAGGTCGGGCAATCCGAACTCGACCTTGCGGTCCAATCGTCCGGGGCGAAGAAGAGCTGGGTCCAAAGTATCGGGCCTGCATTATAATCACGGGCAGTGAAAGTTGAAATATTAGTGTCTTCATGGAACTCCCTCACATTATTGATAAATTTTAAGTTCTGTAACAACAGTGTTACAATATAGAAGCTCTAAATGATGTCTTGTGAATTTTCATTCATCACATAAGGTCAAAGAAATCTCAGCTCTTTGTTTTAGAAATACAAAATCACAACCGAAAAAAATGATAATATATTGACTAAATTGGTGATAAACCCCTAATCTTTTATGTTATTGTCAATAACACATCTAAACTTTAGAAATATGCAAATAACCTCCCTTAATTTTATTTAAATTGTTGATAACCACCCTAAAGTTCTATGTTATTGTCAATAACTCCCTAAAATTTAGAAATAGTTAAATAACCCCCTTAACTTTATTTAAATTATTGATAACCCCCCTAAAGTTTTATGTTATTGTCAATAACCCCCCCTAAACTTTAGAAATAGATAAATAACCCCCTTAACTTTATTTTTCACTATACTCATCATACAACTTATTTGCCCATATCCGGTAGTGTTATCCATTTGGTAAACAGAGCGGGAGTTTCTGTACATTGTAAAGATTCTGTCAATTCTACCTGTCTATCTCTTCCGACAAAGAAAAGTCAAGCTTTGCAAAAAAAGACCTTGAAGTTTTGTATTATTTTCCGACAATTTATGGGAACTAACATAGCCAAAATTGTAGTGCGGATAACAAAAACTGTAGTACGGTCATCATCTTTTGAAAGGGGAAAAACACTCAAAATAATGTGCGAAAAATCAAAACTGTAGTGCGGATAACAATCGTCTATTTAAAACTCTTACATTTTTTATCTTTAATTAATGGAATACACAAATTTTATTTTAACTTTAATTATACTTAACGTATTTAAACATTTTATTTAATCAATATGTAACAATTCTTATTTTAGATATTTTAGTTAGAAAATTAGTTTAACCTCATAATTAACTTAAATCTTTATTTTTAGGCGATTATTGACCGCAACCGTTATTGGCTAGTCGCACCCCAAAATCTCTTAATTTTTCGCGCTTTTTTGAAATAAGTCGTGTACATGCAATTTTAGAAAAAGTACTCAACACGAAAGTTGTAGATCTCGTCGAGATCTACAACTTTTGTGTTGAGCACTTTTCTGAAACTGCATCTACAAAACGTATTTCAAAAAGGCGAGAAAAGTTAGGAGATTTTGGGGTGCGACTAGCCAATAACGGGTTGTGGTTAACAATCGCATATTTTTAACATATTTGGAATGAGTAGGATGAAAAAATAAAATTAAGGGGGGTTATCCACCTATTTTTGAAGTATAGGGAGGTTATTGAAAATAACATAAAACTTTAGGGGGGTTATCAACAATTTAAATAAAGTTAAGGGGGGTTATTTACCTATTTCTAAAGTTTAGGGAGGTTATTGACAATAACATAAAACTTTAGGGGGGTTATTTACCTATTTCTAAAGTTTAGGGGGGTTATTGACAATAACATAAAACATTAGGGGGGTTATCAACAATTTAGTCTAATATATTATAATTCACAGTAGATTCTCACTAGTATAATGAAGAATTCATACAAGTCTTTTGGTGACGCAGGATGAATCTAGAGGCGGCAGAAAATTGGTGACCTAACCCTACATGTTTTGCAAAAGTCCAACGGTTAAATCACAATTGGATAATAAATTTAAACATCACATGACGATAAATTCAAAGCAAGACACAATAATTAATTTGGGTGAAACAAACTTTCCTCCGCGTGGAGGGCCAAAGCAGGAGCGTGCGGCAAATGAACTCTGCAAATCACGATAATTATCTAACAGATCACCACAATACAAGATATCCAAACTAATATAGTGACCCAATCCAATATAAAATTACTGAAAATAATAATCAATTACAACAAAAACTCACCAAATAGTGGACTGACCAAGACACTGAAGAATTCGGAGCCGGAGATGCATGTGCGACGATCTGAGGTGGAACCGGAGGCGTGGAAAGCGATGTAGGTGGCTGTCCTCGGTGATGGATGTGGAATCAGACTGAAAATAGATAGATCCGACCACCTAGGGGTAGATCCGGGCGAGGGGTGAATGGATCCGATATTTGGTGGCGGATCCGGGCTAAGGGATGAAGTGTGGGTGGACGGGTGACAGATCGGGGTTCGACAGTCCGGATCAAAACTGTTTTAGACAGGGGCGGCAGCGGGGAAGTGGATCCACAGAAAGAAGGGAGTGGGGAAGACGGCTGGAGCTGCAGTTTTTTTTGAGGGGGGCGGTTGGTTGCAGCAAGATAGATGGGGGCCTGAAGGGAAGGGCAAAACAGAGCCCAGATGGCGGCTTGAATAGGTATGATTTTCTCCTGAACCATCTTTTCTAATTTATTCTGCCTCACAGATCTTATTCAGACTGTTAAGTCTACCTTTGAGCAACCTCGCTTTGATACCACTTGAAAGAATTAGTTTCAAGATAACCTAAATACTAGAGGGGGGGTGAAAACAAAATTAACAGCAACCCAGATTGCTTTATATGCTTGGAATAACGAATTTCAGTATTGAACAGTGATATGAAAAAAAAATTAACAGAAGTGGAATCTGGACAGCAAGAAGAAGTGACTGGAATTGGGGGAAAACGGCTACTGTTTGGGGGTTGTGGAGATTGAGAGAGGGCCGTGGGAGGGGGAAGAAGGGGCCTCGTGTTAGGGCAAATCTTGGGGAGGGAGATACAAGCCTAGGAGTCGTCACCTAGGGTTCCACGGAGTCGGCACCGTGGCTTGATCGCCGGAATCCGGGATTTCTTTTCACCAAATTCTGCAATGACATAAATCAGCTCACAAACCATCTATTTATAATAAAAGGAGGATTAGGACATCCCACCATCGCCTACGATTGACCGGAGGTGGGGCTACCTAAATACATCAAAATAAAATGCAAAATAGTGAAATGATATATCAAATCGATTCGCAACGCAAATCCGAACACATCTGCGGAGTCCGATCGTCGATTCGAGCACACCATATATGGAAAATTGCCAAATCAGCCCCGAATGGGCGCAAAACTCGTCATCCACTGCAAATCCTCGTCTATGCTCCGCATCAATCTCCCGGGCTTAAAAGAAGTCATTTCCCGATGAATTGGGATTGAAATTCTCTCGTTGTATGACAAGTAAAACTCGAACAGGCCTACCGGAGGTCGTACAAGTGTCGTCGATGGAAGAGTGTCCTCGCCAATCGACTTCCCCCTTCTGAAAAGTTGTCATCTCCGGTAAATGGAGATTGTTGTACTGAATTCGAAGTCCAGCGGTGAATCGATCACGATCTGCCGCAAATACCCAGATGTCAACATATGTTGTAGGAATGCACTGGTGGAGTCTGGTCTCTATGAAGCTCTCAACGCTCAACTCACAAGTAGTGGATCCCGATGCGATCGGCGACGCCGTAGGCAGAACCAAAGAAAATGAATCCCCATGTGGGTGGGTGTCAGAAGTGGGTGAGTAGTGATGGTCATCAAACGTGGGTGGGCTATGAGGCTAGTAAGACAACGGGAGTGAAGGTGTGGGCGGTTGGAAGTCTCCACTGCTTGGGTCCACATACTAGCGAGGCTCGTAGTATGGCGTCAGATGTTTAACATTAAATACAAGGTGGATACCCATACTTCCAGGGATACCAAGATCGTAGGTGTTTGCTTCGATCCGTCTCATGATTATATAGGGATCCATTCGCTTAACACTCAAGCTTTTAGTAAGCCTCGCACGGAGCCTCACAACGCAGATTCTTACCATCACCTGCTCGCCTTCATGAAGTACTTGCACTTGCCAATAAAAATCACATGTGATTTACAAGATTTATTACCAATATGGATTATTCGTCGGATCGACTGATGACACGCATGCAAATGATGAACATACAACACAACAGACTCATGCAAAAGATGACGAAACGACTCAACAGGCTCATGCAAATGATGCAAATGACACATGACCGACACAACATGCTCTCTATGAGAGAATCTAATAATGACCTGAAAACGTATCAAAGGTGGCCTATTAAGGCGGAATTTTTCTGTCGGGTTCCCGGATGGAACCAGAACCAATAGAAAGGTGTGAATGCATGAGCCCCGCTTAAAATGTATGTCAGACTCCCAAAATGCATGGGTCTCACATGCATTTTAATGGTGATTTGTAGCTCCCAGATCCAGATTTGGAACCAGGGCTCGGACCCAATAATTTGCCCCTATTAAGAGGCTCTTTCGGTAGAGTGTAGAAAAACTCATCTCGTGTGTGCCGAGTGCTCAAATGTCCGTAAGAGGCATCTATACTCAAATACGAGCTCGTAAAGAGTCAAATGTCTCTTGAAGAACGTAACACGTCAGGGGGCTCACCAGGAGGTGTGTACAAAAAGTCATCACGAATAAGATGACCACCTGAGTGAAAATCGTGTACGTCGATTAGAAGACGTGACACTCGAGTGTGGTGCGTGTTCCCAAAAAGAAAGAGCGCGTCTGGTGGGCCAGCAGGTGGCGCGTCCTAAAACTCATTGAGGGTGCGATGCGCCATAAGGTAGACCCTCAAAATATGAGTATGCTCAAGCGTACTCAAGGAATTCCCTACATACGTTATACTGCACGCAAGATCAATTATCTGGGGCAAGGCTATAGATGATAACGAATGAGACGTCAATAACTCAAAGCTCAAAAACGAGCATCTCACCCATATCGCTTCCTCAACAGGATGTGACGGCTCATCAGGAGGCACATGGGGGGTCATCGTAAAACTCGTCACTCAGGGTCATGATCCTCCATATGAGTACCATTGTAAGGGGTAGTGTCCCCGTAAATGGGTGACATAGTGACTACGAGAGTAACACCAGACTCAGGGCCCTCAGTCGTGATGTGACTGGGTAATGACAATGAGAGAGCGATATAAACCTACGCTCAAGAATGTATCTGTGGGTGCGGTGTCAGGAAATGTGTCTATGGTTGGGGTGCAAACTAACCCGCTGTATGACAGATGAGGTGTGGGTGAGGGACACAACACTACAAACTCAGTAGGTCGCTCAGGCTCGCTCTCAATCGAGATCATAAGAGAAGGGTCAGAAACAAGCGATAGGTAACTTACTGGGCTAAGCACCTCATTGGGGTGAGAGTAATCCGCATCAGGTATCACTTTTGTTGTGGCAGACATAACAGTGATAGGTGTCGTGGTGACCTCAATATGGGAGGGACTCATACTGCAGAGGACAGGGTGAGAATCTCATCGACCAACTCTTGCGGATCTCAATGATTGTTCATAACAAAGGGTGAGCTGATATGTCTGCTCGAGGGATTCCGAGGTATGATAAACTACCGTAGTACGAATGTCAGATCGAAGCCCATACCGAAATCTGGCAGTGGTCATGGTTGGATCCTCTCGGATATCGCTCCTCACAACAAACTCATCAAAGTGATCCATGTACCAACGACAGACATGAATCCTTGCTGAATGGAAAATAATTGGTCGAACAAGCGACTCCGATACGAAAAAGGAAGATACTCTAACACAATGTACGCTTCATGTCCACTCAACTGGTGATGCGATGTAGATGGTCTCGCTCGCAGGTCCTCTCTACGCTGGCCCAATATGCTCTCATCTGATCTAAAAGTCTAAGTCTCGCAAACTTGACGTGACACTCACCGAATAGCTCAAAATGATCAAGATAATACTTCATATCCATGAACCAATAACTGAAAGACTCGGGACTCGATGAGCCGTCAAAGGAAGGAACAGCAGTACGAAACTGACTCTCAAGATCTCTCTTGAAACAACTATCCTCATTATAATCATTCCTAAGGTAACCGAGTCGTGTCGAAGGATCAACACGATCCGCTCGCGTGTATGGATAAGAACGACGACAATCATCATACTGATCGTCTCTAGCATAGTGAGGTCGTGTCGGTGGGTCAACACGATCTTTGAAAGTGGTGTACTGCGATTGAGAATGATCGTCATAATAATGTGAGGATCTCCCTGACGGGGTTCTGTAAGAGCGGGTGCAAGTGTGTTCGAGATCTCTAAATTGAGGAGAATAATTGTGACACCTAGACATAATGAAAAACCTATAGACTTTACGACTGCGTATCGAAAAGTGTGCGAAACATCGCTCTGATACCAATTGAAGCAAGATGAATCTATAGGTGACAGAAAATCGGCGACCTAACCCTACATGCTATGCAAAAGTTCGACGGTTAGATCACAATTGAATAATAAATTAAAACCTCCAACGCAGATAAATTCACAGCAAGACACAATAATTAATTTGGGCGAAACAAGCTTAGGCTTTCCTCTGCGTAGAGAGGCAAAGCAGGAGCGCGCGGCGAATGAACCGGCAAATCACGATAATTATCTAATAGACCACCACAATACAAGATATCCAAACTAATATAGTGATCCAATCCAATATAAAAATGTTAAAAATAATAATGCAGTACAACAAAATCTCACCAAATAGTGGGCTGAGCAAGGTACTGAAGAATTCAGAGCCGAAGATAGGTGTGCGACAATCTGAGGTGGAACGGAGGTGTGGAAAGCAATGCAGGTGGCTGTCCTCGGCGATGGATGCCGAATCAGACCGGAAATAGATCTGACCACGTAGGGATAGATGCGGGCGAGGGGTGAATGGATCGATATTTAGTGGTGGATCCGGGCTAAGGGATGAAGTATGGATGGACGGGATGACGAACGGGGCTGGACAGTCCGGATCAGAACTATTTTGGACAGGGGCGGTAGCGGGGAAGTGGGGAAGCCGGCCGGAGCTACAGCTTTTTTTTGAGGGGGCGACCGGCTGCAGCAAGATAGATGGGGGAGGCGGACGGCTGAAGGGAAGGAGGAAACAGAGTCCAGGTGGCGGCTTGAATAGGTGGGGGGATATAAACTATATGTCTGGAATAGTATTTTCATTATTGCATAGTGATATGAAAAAATTTAACAGAAGTGAAATCTGGACAAAAAGGAGAAGTGTCCGGAATTGGGGGAAATCGGCTGTTGTTTGGGGGTTGTGGAGATTGAGAGAGAGGGCGTGGGAGGGGGAAGAAGGGGCCTAGGGTTAGGGCAAACCTTGGGGAGGGAGATACAAGCCTAGGAGTCGTCACTTAGGGTTCCACGGAATCGGCATCGTGGCTTGATCAATGGAATCCGGGATTTCTTTTCACCAAATTCTGCGATGACATAAACCAGCCCACAAACCATATATTTATAATAAAAGGAGGATTGAGACATCCCAACATCGACGACTATGATTGGTCGAAGGTGGGGCCACCTAAATACATCAAAATAAAATGTAAAATAGTGAAATAATATATCAAATCGATTTGCAACGCGAATCCGAACACATCTGTGGAGTCTGATCGTCAATCCGGGCACGTCATATATGGAAAGTCGTCAAATCAGTCCAAAATGGGCCCAAACTCGTCATCCACTTCAGGTCCTCGTCTATGCTCCGCATCAATTGGAAGTCAAAAATACACTAACAATCAATCTACCGCCAGAATACAAGGCTAGGCGTAAATAGTAATGGAACCAAGTGATCTAGGAACAATCTCCATGCTGTATTTCCTAAATCTATTTTACTTGCAGTTGCAATTTGGAATACTCCTAATAACACGAACAGAGAATCGAACACTGCAAATGGAATTATCACAACAAAGCAAAATCCTTTAATAATGAAAATAATGAATACAATAGTAATCGTCTATGCTTCTGTGCCTTAATGGGGGCCTATGCTGCACGGGATGGAAACATGATACCAGATGCAATAAACACATGATTCGTAAATGTCAACAAATTTAGGAGACAGGATAGGTTTTTTGTTGTTTTAAAATGTTTAAATATAAATAAAATTGATATAAAGGCGTGTCATCACATCTTTATTTTTTAAACATTACATTTCCTATATCATATATTAAATAAAAACAAAACAATAAGTTACAAAATCATACTATATCATAGATAGGAGCTGTGCAATTAATTAACTCTCATCGTTTATCAACTGGCACTTTCTTTTTCACATCTTTTTCTCCAGAACATGGTCACGATATAAATTTTGTTTGAGTATTTTCAAGCATATCCAACAAATTTTTTATTTAGTATAAAAGGCAAAATTTCCATGAGTTAACCAATTCCAAAATGCTCAATATATGTACAGGAGTACATTGCATAGTCCATAGCTACACTAAAGTCAAATTAAAGACCTACGAGAAATTTTAAAAATAACTGTATAGAGAATGTGGTCATTCAAAAACATAGATGGGTAGCAAGTTGTTCAAACTTTAGACACAGCAGATCACATCCTGAAGGTAATAAAGCAATAATAAATCTGTGATATATAGATAACAAAACGTAGAACACTGATATCACCATGAAAAATATAAATTGCATCTGAAAAATTAAGCACACCTATTAGTAGCCATTAGAACTTTGATGTTCCCCCGAGCATCAAAACCATCTAGTTGATTAACTATTTCAAGCATAGTGCGCTGAACTTCATTATCCCCTCAACACCATCATCAAAACGAGCACCACCAATGGCATCTACTTCATCAAAAAACACAATGCATGCTTTTTTCGACCGTGCCATCTGAGAAAAGACAGTTTTTTTAATGTCAAGAATGGGGAAAAATCAAAAGGACAGGACAATCATGAAAGCGGGTGATACGGAAAAACCTGGAATAGCTCTCGGACCATCCGAGCACTTCTCCAATATTTATGAACAAGCTCGCTCCCAATAACACGAATGAAGCATGCATCTGTTCTATTGGCTACAGCCTGGCTAGAAGAGTTTTTCCAGTTCCTGGAGGGCCATAACAGAGAACTCCTTCGGAGGGTCAATGCCTAGCTTCACAAATTTTTTCTGGATGAAGCATGGGAAGTTCTACAACCTATATATAATAAGAGGAAACTGTATGAAAGTTAGTAGTAAAATGAAAAATGTTCCTCGCCCATCATCATATTGGACAGTATTATGATAAAGATAAATGGAAAAAACGCACTTCTCGCATTTTGTCTATTTGGTCTTTACATCCACCAACATCATTGTAAGTGACATCAGGCTTCTCTTCCACAGTCATCATTGTGACACTCGGGTCAATCTTTGGAGGCAAAGGAATCTGAATTTGGTATTTGTTTCTAATCAACCTAGAAATTAAGAAAGAAGGCCATTATACTTTTAGCAGAAAAATAAATGATGCTCTCAATCTGACAACAATAAAAAAAAATTATGATGCGTGCCAGAAACTTGAAAAGAAAACACTCCAAAAGATATTTTCATTTTCTTGCAATTGCTTATAAATTATAGTGATAGCACCAAACCAACACAGAAGAGAATCAAGAGAATAATAACTTATCTATAGTTCAAGCACATGAACGTAAGAAATCAACATATTATTTTGAATAAGCGATCAGAATGTAACATTGGGGTCTAATCTTCAATACACAACTGCAGCTATGTATTGCAATGGTAAAAGCAAAAAAGAGTTTGTAATGAAACAAACTGTCGAATACAAATGGTCAGAGGATAGATTGGCCCATATTTGTGTCACTTTATCGATCCCGTGGAAAACTGGCTAGAGCTTGCTCGCAGAATGCCATATCTAAGCAAGCATGTACAACAGGATGTTGAATCATTCATTGATCATGTAAATTTTAACAAAGCTCAACCCCTTATTTTTCAATAATTTGACGAGCTCCCAAATTTTGGTGATTATTAGCACTTAAATGTTTCAGATTTAGCCAACCTAATATTTAAAACTTATTATTTCAGTGGTGTTTAATGCTACCAGAATATTGCAAGAAAAGTGACTACCTGCACACCTAGGGAATCTAATGCTGAAGTTTACAACATGCAGAAAAAGATTTAAACTCTGGCATGCAGTGCGAGGAGTTTTTAACAAACAGACAAAATTATATTAAAATTAAGAGGTATAACTAATGCCAGATTATAGTTAATATCTAGTAGATTAACAAAATATTTACTGGATTATAATGTGGTAAAAATAAGGATCACATGTGAGTAGATGGATGAAATGCAGTACTGCTACCGAACAGACCCGTTGAAATTGCAAAGAAACTATTTAGAAATTATAAGTGAATTTACCCCACACGCATTCCTCCTCAATATCCGTTGGAGAAACTCTATCACCCAAGCCAACCACAAACTACAATAAATATAAATCAAGTTCAAGTACCAAAATAAATGCTTCACAGATACTCAAGAACTAGAAATTAAAGTTAAAGTCAGAGAACCTTGGCAATTTGCTTAACATTTATCACATATTTAGCATCCTCGGTGTTTGGGCTGATGATTTTAGTACACCTTGCAACCTTAAAGAGAAACAACTAAATAAGTAAACTAGGCACATGAAAAAGAGCAATCATTGAAAAAAAACAAACTAATAAGAAAAATCCCATGATATTAAACTAATTGAATAGCAACATAATAAGGTAAGGTAATGTTCATGTATACCTGAAGTGGCTGCTCCTCCTGCATCATTTGCTTGTCAGAGACTAAATCCCACTGGCTTGGTGCAGCAAGTCCTGTGTCAGATTCTTTAATTCCTGTTTGTTCAGTATGAGAAGCATGTTAGATAAAGTCGGAGCAAAAAAGTAGTAAAATGGGGACAAAGAGTTAAGAACTGATTGTTTGGCAACTTAACAAAGAAATAGAGCTGTAACAACATTACAAAAGTTTGTATCAATTGCCAGAAGTAAATGGAGACACATGTACGATAAATTTATGGAAAAAAGTAATGAAAAAAAAACGATGTTCATAAATGCAAGGCATTCCGGCAATTATAACTCATCTGTATGCAGCAGACTTTACTTAGTGAGCACAAGATATATACACTTATATAAAAATACTAAAACAATTCTGAGCTGTCTATCCCATTCAAAAGGGAGAAGCGAGGATTTGAAAATCGGACCAAACCAGATGTTTGGACCAGTTACACCATGAACAATTAAGTACCTGTTTCTGTCCAGCCAAGAAAACCGATTCAGTAAAAACTAATAATGAAAGTGTGGGAAGGCTGTCAAACCGGAAACAGGGGTGGGGTTTCTGAAAACAATCTCTCTCTCTCTCCCTGCACCAGTAAGCTGATTAGAAAATAATGATAATGGAATTAAAATATATCATAGAATATTACTGATAATACGCACGTGCGCGCACACACACACCATTGGAATGCCCTTGAGGATGGAGAATATCAGAAGTAGGAAACCACGTCCTAGTGCCACGTCTCCTGTCAAAGAATTCTCCATCCACAACAACCCATCTAATAAATCTTCTTTCCCATTAAATTGCATGAGCACTTCCCACTTTCCGTCATAGCGGATTCACAATGTTGCCATCTATCACAACTCCCATTAGAGGCCGTTAGATACTAAACAACTAATGGCCACTACCTGCACTGGTTTTCTACTCTGAGGAAGATTCAGTCAAAACCTTGCTCCACCCAAGGATATTGTCGAGAATGGACACTTGGAGTTCCAACTCATGATGCACAGTGACCACGCCTTCATGAGTCGACAACCACATACCACACCACCGCCTAGTAGTCCTTGACCTTCAACTTGTTGATGACCCTTCCTCTGCCTCTGAAGGCACGACCACACTTCACGTCACCTTTGGTGCCAACCCGAGTCATTTGTGTCACTTGTACATTTAGGTGGGTTTTTCGGGGGGGGGGGGGGGGGGTGACAGTTGAATCGCTCAGGATGAACAGTTTTTTTGAGTTACAAGGGAAGCAGCCTCTAATGATCCCACTCCATCCATTTGGTTCATTGGGTTCATCAAACAAACCCTCATCAAACGAACCATGCACTCCAGGTTGCTCTTGAAGGAAGCACTGGTTTGTGCTATATAACTATGACCACCACAACCAGAATCTCCCATTCAACTCTCACTTTTCCATCTTCACCAACAATCATCACCAAACGTGTACTCCAACAGTTACACTTGCCCAAATTGAGAACATGTCAAGCTCTAGAGTAACAAACTGTGTTTTCGCTACAAGCAACCCAACTCAACTACACATAAATACCCCCAAATCCAAAATATGTATGCTAATTGGAGGGAAGAATGATTAGATTTACACGGTTGACTTTAAAGGCCTAGAATTGGATGATAGATTCCCACCTCCATAAATCGTGGCTCACCTGACCTGTTTCAAGATATCACTGTACTAAATGGGTGGCATTCCCTTGTATACAATAAAGATTTTGGGGTCTCCAACAACATCATGTGATGGCTTTTATGATTGACGGTGGTGCTAACCAAAACTTCATTTCCCATAAACTAGCTACCGTGTTCTGCCTCGACGATGGTCATCGTGTGACTGCAATCCATGACTCGACAATATTGATGCAATCCTTGGCGTTGCATGGATTCAAACTCCGAGTGAGGTCAAGGTCAACTGACCCACCTCAGCATGACCTTTGACTCCAAGGAAATCATCTTGCATTTAGGGTGAGCATTATTTTATTCTGCAACTTATGGCTCTTTGATTCATTCCGGAAACCGTGGACTTAGCACTAACCATTCGGAGAACTACATTCCCATGACACCTCTCCACCACCACAATTGAGTAAATCGTACATAGCTTTGTAGATATATTTGACTCTCAATCCTCATGGGCTTCACAACCTCAACACTCAGAACACCAAGTAATCCATTTTGAACAAAAGTACCATTATAGTCGTGCCAAAAGCATGCCATGGTCAAGATGGTGTTCAACATGTTACATGCAAACATTAATCATTATTCAACCAAATTGTACTCTCATCCTACTTGTGCGGAAAATAGGTGGAAGCTTATGTTTCTATGTGGACTACATGTAACTCAAGTTACTCAACAAGGTCACAATTCCAGATAATATTGTATTCTCTTGATTCTGGAGTTGTTGAATGAATTGTATGGGGTGTTTATTACTCCAGATTGGACCACAGTCTAATATCAAATCAAGGTGTTTGATGGAAGATTTGTCCAAGATCGCCTTCCGCACTCACGGCTATCACTAATTTCTCATCATGAAATTTGACTTGGTCAACACTTTTACCACCTTCTAGACGACGATGTAGTTGATGATGGATGATATTTTACCACTCATACCTATGTATGTTGATTTTGGTATTCTTCAATGACATTCTTATTTATAGTGATAACTGGCAACCTCACTTCGTCGTTCGTCCAAGCATCATTTCCAGGTAAATTGGAATAAATTATACCTTCAGTTCCACACAAATTGTGTATTTGTGTATGCCATCTCAGTGGAGGATCTCTCTCGTCCAAGCATCATTTCCAGGTAAATTGGAATAAATATACTTCAGTTCCACACAAATTGTGTATTTGTGTTATGCCATCTCAGTGGAGGATCTCTCTATAGATTTGTCCAATGCATTGCCCTACCAAGTGGCTACCCCTAACGATAGTTTTGTGCAGTACACAATGGAACCCTGTTTTCCTTTTATCAACATGGGTAGTTCGACGTCAGCCCATTCTAGCGGAAGTGTGTCAGGACAGTTATTCGGAATCTTAATCAGAAGTCCCAATTTACACATCATACCTTCTCGTCATGCAACCTAACACTACCATATTTGTCAGATTGTTTCTAATAATTTATCGTGGATACTTGTTTACTCCTGGGAATCGACATAGTGCCACCATGCAACCACCCTATATATTGTGATGGCAGAAGCTACACAGTTCAACAAATTGTGAGAAATTTCCTAGTTTACTTGGAGCCAAATATGAGGCCCTTTCTTCAGCATGACTATTGCAGCCTCATTTAATACTGAAAGCCATTTGGAATGATATTTTCATAGAGCTTATTATTGTACTGTCTAGATCAAGTGGCTATGGAAGCATCTTTGTGGTTGTTAATCAGTTGTCCAAGTATGTCACTTCATCTCAGACTTAGTCGAGCCCTCATACATACCCAACTCCATCTCTCAAATGCTATTCAGGAGATGCTCTGTCTATAAAAATTTTCGATCAATTGTGAGTGACTGTTATTTTCATCAACAGCTTCTAGCAAGAGTTATTCAAAGCTCCACGGTACAGTTGCGCATGAGCACTTGAAGATGTACCTGCAGTGATTTGCTTGAAAAAGAACTCACTAGTCACACTGGATCTCTTGGGCGGACTATTTGTAACAAAACATTTCATCATTTTGTAGACACCACCACTCCCTTGCAGAGAGTTTTATAGTCTCCCCCAACTCACATTCTCAATCACACACCCAAAGAATGTCATGTGAAACCTTTGGGCAAATCTTACAAGAACGTAATGAAGCCATCGGCCAATTGAAATACGATTTTAGAAAGAGCTAAACATTGAATAGTGCACAAAGTGGAAAAACATCAAATGTGTCCTCCACACGGGATTCTTGCCAAGCTCTACCTCGCCTCCAATCTACATGTTAGCTTGCCTAAACCACAAGCTTTCCACAAGACTTCGCCCCTTTCTCAAACTCGAGCATATTGTCCAAGTGGCTTACAAACTCCACTTCCTCCTTAGAGTAAGTTCATCATGTCTTTCGTGTCTCATATTTGAAATGAGTTCAAACTCTCCAGCCTATCTTACCAACAAATGTTGTTGATTCAATACTCAACTATGAGCCAATCACGATATCCTCCCGCTTAGTTCACATCCAAAGGGCCTCTGTACACAATTTTTCATTCAATGGGAAAAGCTATTACCTTCGTTCTTTAGGATCCACAAATAAAATTAAAACCTCAGTTGAAGTCCTAGCAAAAATTAAAAAAGGAAGATGAGCAGGAATCGACCACCATGTTGGAATTGGAAGAGGGTGTGGCAATGTGGAAGGGAGAAATAATACAGCGGTTACTCATCTACACCAGACCCATCACCCATTTCTTTGTTTCATCAAGTGCTGGTATAATTTTAAGTATCCATCAATTTATTCTAGTTTATAGAGCTCACTAATTATTACCTTTTAAATGTACTTTTGTTTCGGAAGGTCAATTAACTTTTTTATCCTAAATTCACAAATCTTTCGTCGCCACTAAAATATTCTTTTTTAGTTTACCATAAATATTGTATTAATATAAGATTATTTTGATATTTATCAATTAAATAATTCATCAATGTCCTTAAAAAGATCTCTAATAAAAAACTATACATAAAGACGTTTCAGATATTTGGGTTTTAAACAGTCACTACACAATTGTTCTACATAAAATTTAATATTAGTTGCCTATTCTAAATAGTTTCAGCAAATAGAATCTATCCAAAAAATATTCTTTACAACCAAGGATTGACACCCCTCCCTTTACCACTCCATCTGTTTACACCATTCTCTCAAAAATGGCCATAGTTGGAGATTAACTACATCTCCGATCAATGTTTAGTATGTGTAACAAACTCATTACGGACTAAATAATGATTATCAAAATTGAAACTAAGTTATCACACTCCATGCTACAACAAACAAAAATATCTTGTCAAACCGAATGCAAAACTAAAATTTTTGACAATGCCACAACAAAGCAAATATAAGTCGTCTTAATAAGAACTTATTATGTGAGAGTAGGGGTTACTCGACAATATACTCCACCGGAACTCAAACTTGAGTTCTATACCAGAGGGGGGGGGGGGGGATGATGTGCATGAGCATCCGAACAAGTATTGCAACTGGACATGAGGTTTTCTCACCAAGAGGAAGGGTTTAAAAAGAGCAAGTATAATGTGGACAACGTCATCACAGAAGCATCGGTCACAAAGGACTTAAGCTGAAGAGCGTTGTCTTGGTCTTTACTTGTCAAGACCAAGTAGCATAAAAATTTGATGAGATGTTGGACAAAGAACTACTATTAAAAGTTTTTTTTACAACGAGAATCTCCTTTCTAAAGAATTTAAAACCAAAACCTTAGTTTATTAAGGTATGATCATATATGACAAGCAACCATAAAGAGTTACTTCATTACGGTATAGAGCTTATGCTCCTTGTCGTCATCTATAACCATCTAAAAAGAAGTTATCGTGCGAATAGCAGCACCCGTCTGTATGTTCGTTCTTTTTTTTTTGCTTAAACGTTTTATATAAAACTGTTTATATAGAAACGTTTTATATAGAAGAGTTTTATATAAAACTGTTTATATAGAAACGTTTTATATAGAAGAGTTTTATATAAAACTGTTTATATAGCAACATTATATATAAAACTGTTTAATTTAATTTACTATAAAATCTATTTGTAATCAAATCATACATTTTAGCTGTAATCAAATTAATTTAATTTTACTTTTAATTGTAATTAAAATTAAAACTTAATTGTAATTAAAATTAAAACCTAATTGTAATGTGATAAAATATAATATATACGAGCATTCTTGCCCGGCTTGCTTGCCCTAAGGCGCACAAGCTGCACATGTGCATGATAGTACTCCCGCTTACAGTCCCGCGAGCACAATAGGGGTCGAGTGACAACTAGAATCACATTAGGGGGACTGCGAGCAACGAGAGTCCCGTCGTGCATGGGTGCAGTGCATGTGCCTGAGAGTAAGCAAACACGGGCGAAGCCCGTGCGAGCATTCGCCCGTGTGAGCATGCTCGCTTTTATTATATCTCAACATTGCCCTCTTCAACATCATCAACATTACTAGCTTTATTTCCTTGAGGGAACAAGAATAATGTTACAAGATGACACTAAGAAAAAGAATAGTATATTAAAAAAAATTGGGAAAGAAAATGAAAGAAGCTAATTATAAGTAGAGAGTAGAAGCCTAACACTTGTATGCAACTTCCGTCCCAACATTACACTTCACACAATTCCAAAATATAAGAATCACTCAAAATTAAGTAAAAAACTCACTTTTATTTCAAGCACTCGGAACAAAAGCCAAAGGCATTCATCAAAGATTATAAACACATAGAGCTTACACACTGACCCAATTCAAAATCCACTCACTACCATCGTGGCACCATATGGTAGGAAATCTTTGAAACAACTCAAAAAATGGGAAATTGTATTAAGGTAGGAAGATTTGGTGATTAATCCAAACAATAAGATTTTAAGGAGAAACACGGTCCAAATTAGAGATGTGATAATTTTTACAACAGACAGTAAACATTATTGGGTAGGAATCTACTTCTACTTCATTTCTGAAAAGTTGAATGCAAGTAGAGGGAATATTTTGTGTTTTGGGATAAATGCTGAGTTGCTTAAATTTGCTTATCTTCAGTTAGGAGAATACAAAATATTGAAAGACGTTCATCACTGACCACATAAATCATTGACCTTCTTCGCCATTTCCTTAATCTCCTTCTCTGCTTTCTTATGCTAGCTGAATAAGGTCCCAAACCCTGCCAACAAGTGAATGCAAGAAAACATGTAATTATGCTTGTGAGACACCATGAAATTAAAGACAATCATCACAAAGATTAACAAAAAAGTTTGATAACTAGGCAATACAACCATCTCTGAAAATAAGAAAGAAAACAAGACGGTTCATCATCTTGCAAGAAAAAATTGAGGAAAATGAGACAATCTGTGACAGACACTAAAAATCAACCATTTATAATACAAACATAAAGTGAATGTGACTATTTGTACCTAAAGCAGAAGTTACTGTTGGAGGAGAAAAGTTAATTGAGTTTATTCATCCACATGGGGTATTTATACAAATACAACGATATGACACGTCACTGATTCGTGTGCTCTCGTATTTCCTAAATAGGAATCGATCTATTTAGGAAACAAATAACGTAATCAATACAAAGATTATATGCAATATCCACACCCCCCCTCAAGTTGGGCGTGTGATGTCAGCCATGCTGGAACTTAGACCCTTTGTGAGAACATCGGCCAACTGTTGGTCAGATGGTATGAATGAGATAACGGTTCCTCGGTTGATATTTTCCTTGATGAAATGTCTGTCAATCTCAATGTGTTTCGTACGATCATGTTGTACCGGATTGTGGGCAATGGAGATTGCAGCTTTGTTGTCACAATACAATCTGATGGGCTCACTTCCTTTAAGCCCAAGTTCCTTCAGGATAGTGGAGACCCATAATCCTTCACAAATGCCATGTGTGATTGCTCTAAACTCGGCCTCAGCACTGGACCTAGCAACAACATGTTGCTTCTTGCTTCTCCAGCTGACCAAATTCTCACCAATCATGGAACAATATCCGGTTGTGGAGCGCCTATCGGTGGGCGATCCAGCCCAGTCCGCGTCAGTGTAAACTTCAATAATCAACTCCTTATTTGGTGAGAACAGGATGCCCTTCCCTGGTGAGGACTTGAGGTATCGGAGGACACGATGCATCAATATGACGGGCCTTTGGAGAGTGCATAAACTGGCTGAGAACTCCCACAGCATAAGAGATATCTGGTCGAGTGTGAGATAAGTAGATTAATTTCCCTACCAGCCTCTGGTAACTGGGAATGTCATCGATCACATCGCCATCTTCTCTGCCTAGCTTGTGATTGGCTTCGATTGGGGTGTCGGCATGCCGACACCCGCTCATCCCAGTGGCTTCAAGAAGGTCGAGCACATACTTCCTTTGTGATAGGAAAATGTCATGCTTTGATCTTGCAACTTCAATGTCGAGAAAGTATTTGAGATTTCCCAAATCTTTCACTTCAAATTCTTTTGCCAATTTCTCCTTCAGTGCTTGAATCTCCTCCTTGTCATCCCCAGTGATTATGATATCATCCACGTAGACAATTAGGACGGTTAACTTCCCCTTGTTGATTCTGATAAAGAGGGTGTGGTCGGCATTGCTCTGACGGTACCCAAACCTGTTCATGGCTTTGTGGAATCTTCCAAACCAGGCCCTGGCTGATTGTTTCAGGCCATAGAGTGGCCTCCGTAATCTGCACACTTTCCCTTTTGATCCGCTAGGGCTGAGTCCCGGAGGGAGAGCCATGTAGATCTCTTCTTCCAGGTCGCCATGAAGATAAGCATTCTTCACATCCAATTGGCAGAGTTGCCAATACTTGCAGGCAGCACAAGATATGAGGATTCTGAACGAATTCATTTTTGCAACAGGAGCAAAGGTCTCCTGGTAGTCTATGCCCTCTGTCTGAGTATAGCCTCTTGCCACGAGTCGTGCCTTGTATCTTTCTACAATGTCCGAGGGGTTCTGTTTGACGGTGAATACCCATTTGCATCCAACAACCTTTTTTCCTGGTGGCAGTTGTACCAGGTCCCATGTGCCGTTTTTTTCCAGGGCACTCATTTCTTCGAGCATTGCTAACTTCCACCTGTCGTCGGAAAGGGCATCCTGCCATGAAGTGGGGATGGAGACAGAGGACAAAGAGGAAACAAATGCTCCATGGGAAGCTGTTAGGGATGAGTAAGAAACAAACTGAGATAATAGATGTTGAGTGGAGATACCTTCCGTAGGGATGATGGATCCCGACGACGGGTCAGGTGGGTGGTCTGATATCCAGATGTTGGGCCGCGTGTTCGATCCCTTGGGTCGACGAGAGTAAAGCTGCGGAGGTTTAGTAACAGGGACCTTGACAGGAGGGGCGCAAGGAGTAGGAGGTGTAGACTGAGAGGGATGATATACCTGAGGAATAGGTAGAGGGGTGTCAGAGTAAGGTAAGGTACTCACTTCCGTTGTGGAAAGAGACCCCCACTGAAGTGAACCCATAGTAGCTTTCAGATTCCCGGAAGGTAACGTCCATGGTAACGTAAACCTTCTTGTTGACTGGGTCAAAACATTTATATCCCTTCTGAGTAGGGGAGTAGCCAATGAATACGCACTTGTGCGCACGAGCATCAAGTTTCGGGCGGTGGTGGATATGGACGAAACAAACACATCCAAAAACACGTGGTGGGAGAGTGGTAGGTGGAACCCCAAGTGTGGTGAGGGGAGTTTTGAAACCGAGAACACGGGATGACATACGGTTTATAAGGTACGCTGCGGTGAGTACAAATCCCCCCAGTAGTATTTAGGGAGTTGCATGTGGAGGAGGAGACACCGAGCAACTTCCAATAGGTGGCGGTTCTTACGCTCAGCCACCCCATTTTCATTCGGGGAGTAGGCGAAGGATGTCTGATGGATAATCCCCCAGTTGGCGAGAAACTGCTCGAAAGTGGAATCAATGAATTCACGGCCATTATCAGTGCGGAGAATCTTGATGGGGGTCGAAAACTGTGTAGAGACCATGTTGTAGAATCGCTGGAACAAGGGAAAGACCTCATTTTTTGCTTTCATAAGGTAAACCCAGGTGGTACGTGAAAAACAGTCGATAAAAGTTACAAACCAAAAACAACCCGAAATAGATGCAACCCGGCAAGGACCCCAAACATCACTATGTATCAAATGAAAAGGAGCAGGACTTGGAAACGAAATATGATTAAAAGAGGTACGATGATTTTTACCACGATCACATGCATCACAACGAAATTTATCAACTAACCCAGACGGGAAATTAGGAAATAAACGTTTCATAGAATGGATAGACGGATGTCCCAGCCGACAGTGCCAGGACTCCAAAGTAGTTGTCTGATCCACATGGAGAGCTCAGGGAGGAGAGGCCGGGTGGAAGAATCGAACACATATAGCCCGTCCACCAGACTACCAGTTCCAATCACCGTTCCCGTCTTCAGGTCCTGAAAAATGCAAGAAGAAGGAAAGAAAGTTACTGAGCAGTGCATAGAATTGGTTATATGATTAATATAAAGGAGATTGCGGGTAAAGTTCGGAACATGAAGAACAGAGGAAAGAGTTAGGGAGGAGCACGGGATGGAGCCTTTCCGGCAATGGGAGAGAGGGAACCATCTGCGATGCTCACTTTGTCCCGACCAGACAACGGAAGGTAGGACACAAAACCTGAGGAGGAGCCAGTCATATGGTCTGTTGCTCCAGAATCAATGATCCAGTGAGTAGAGGGACGGGTGGAGGCAGCATGAGCACCGGAAGGTCCCTGATGGGCATATGAGGACGAAGAGGCATGTGGCTCTGGTGATGGGCCCTGCATCAGGCGTCGGAAAGCAAGGACCTCCTCATCAGGCGTCAGAGTCAATGTGGGAGTTGTCGGAAGCTGTGGCTCGCCAAAAAACATCAGACAGGCGCGCGGAGCGAGGCTGGGTAGAGCGACCCGAAGTCCGACCAGGACCGCAACCGCCACGAGAGGAAGATCCACCACGGGGTGTAGGGAACCCGTGAAGCCGAAAGCAAGTCTCCCGTGTATGACGGTTCTTCCCGCAATAGTCACAGAGGAGGTGATCCTTGTCAGTTGACTTCGGCCGAGAATCACAAGCCGCTCGTAGCCCAACCGGGGCCGTCAAGGCCGAACCATCTGGAGGAGGCTCGGGAGTCCAAGTTTGCCTCCGATCAAATTCCTGCTGAACGAGACTGAAAACCTCTGGAATAGAGGGTAAGGGTGAGCGGCCAAGTATCTGCACACTGATTTGGTCAAAGTCCCTATGTAGCCCATGAAGGAACTCGAAAACTCGGTTGCGATCTTCCCGTGCGCGAACAAGGAGCTCATCCTCAGGCGATGCCAAAGTAATGGAGTCAAAGTGATCGTACTCTTGATATAGCTGGGTGAACTCGAGGTAGTAGGCAGACGGAGGGCGATCTCCTTGGCGAAGAAGGAAGATCTTTCGTCGTAGCTGAAAGATCTGGGCCGCGTTGCCGCGACAGGAGTAGGTAGTTTCTGCCATTCGCCAACTGTCTGCAGCCGTATCCAGAAAGAGATAGTTGCGAGCGATGGATTCGACCATGGAGTTAGTCAGCCAGGACATGAAGAAGGAGTTCTCTGATTCTCATTGCACCCAATCTGGGAATCTGAACGAGGTATGGGTGTAGTGCCCATGACATATCCAAACAGCCTCCTGCTCTTCAAAGCAAGAGTAATAGCCCGAGACCACGGGAGATAGTTGGTACCATCCAGACGAATCGTCGTGATTTGAGGCGTATTGTGGTCATGTCCCGGGCGAGGGAAGCCGCTGGACGTCACGGTAGTTGGGGGTGTACTGGTGGTGGAAGATTCGGTAGGGGAGCCATCGGTCCGGGCCATGGTGAGCAAGCATACAAAGCAAGATCCTCCGGGAGAGCAAAGAGCAGCCTAGATAGAAACTAGGTCGGCCTCATAGAAAGAGGAAGGAACCAAAAAAATGGTGTAGGCACCGGAAAGGACATTAGGAGGAGCACCGCATGTGCGGTATCAAGGAGACGACGCAGGACAGGGGCCGGAGGTGCTGGCGGTGGCCGAGGGGCCGCTGGAAGAGGGCCGAAGCCCGACAGGCGCGGGCGCGGGAGGCGCGGCGTGCGTACAGCGTCTGGAGGCGGGTGCAGGGTGCGGCGGAGGAGCGGGAGGGGGAATTGGTCGTGGCTAGGTGGGGCTAGGGGCCGCCGGAGCCAGCGGGTCGGGAGTTGCTCGCGGAGGTCGGCGGAGTTGCGGGCGGAGTTCGGCGGGTTGTTCGTGCGGGAGAAAGAAGAAAAACGTACGGGAGAGGTATTTTAGCCCTAAGGCTCTGATACCATGTTTGAGGAGAAAAGTTAATTGAGTTTATTCATCCACATAGGGGTATTTATACAAATACAACGATACGACACGTCACTGATCCGTGTGCTCTCATATTTCCTAAATAGGAATCGATCAATTTAGGAAACAAATAACGTAATCAATACAAATATTATATGCAATATCCAACAGTTACTACAGAGGCCTTAACCTAGACATTCATGTGACACATTTCAATTACTAAATTAAGGTTCATTAGTTTTTTCCTAGAGATTTACCACTTTAGTAGATGCATAAATCCCACTTCGCGATCAAAAAACCTATAGAAAATAACGTAAAGCTACCCTGCAAAGAAAACAAAGAAGCATTAAAGCTATGTTTCAAAACCATTTTTCTACTACCTCTATCCAAAGTTGCCTTATGTCTACACCTTTCCCTTATTTACTCCGACACTAATTTCATCATTGCATCTACTTGTTACACTTCCATCCTCTTTCATACATGTCCAAAATACACCGTCCTATTTCATACATCTTTATCTTCAACATATATCACTTACATAATCATGACTTAGTTAACCCTCCCCATTTTTTCAAAACATCCACCTTAACATAATAACGTTCATCAAGCACAACTTAGCTATCAAAGAAATGTTGATGTCCCAACACTCAAGTTTAAACCATATAACCAACAAAACTAGTGTCACAAATATCAATACTACAAGAATCATCACTCTTCCCAAAATGATAAATTAAGATAACACTTAAGAGGTCATCTTGTTGAATAGCACAGTTATCAAAGATTAGGGAATACTAATATTAGTGTTTATATTACTTCCATGCACTCTAAGGGTCTGTTTGGGATACCGTTTTGGGCCCATTTCGTTTAAACCGGACTTATACAGTAGTTGGGATAGTTGTTTGGTTGGAGCCAGTTTAAACCGGCCGGCTGAAAAGGGCATTATCCCGTCGTTTTGAGGCTAGCGGAAAGAGCACCAGCGCCCCCGTATGCAACCAACGATTTCCGCTTTTTCTCTCCTCCTCGGATAGCTGTCCAACCCCGATCTTCCTCCTTCGCCCAGATCTTCCCCCTTCGGTCGTCCGCAACCAGCCATTTCCCTGATTTCCTCGATAGCTGCCCTTCCCCCCATGTTCCCCACTTCGGTGTGCCGTTTCCCCACTTCGGTGCGCCGTTTCTCCACTTTGCTCCTACAGCAGCACACAAAAGTTGAGAGACTTCATGCTCTGTCGATAGGATCATCGCCGCCGCCCTACTTCGACTCCGACAATTATAGTTCTCCGGCAGCGGCAGAAGGTGAGGCGTTGGACAAGTTGGAGGAAAAGCAAGGAACTCGGACAGTTGGAAGGAAGGGGTCAAGTATAACAGGGGCGAAGTCGCAAGCGGAGTTCCCCAACTTCCACAGTTTGAGCAAATGCTTGTGATGCAAGGGGTTGCATTTTTGCCCCGATCATCTTCTATATGATGTTTCTGATGGGGTTTTAGCAAGTTTCATGGATTTTATTGTAGTTAAAATGCTTCTCCGGTTTTTTCATTTGACTTTGTTTTCCTTCTGCTTTCGTGCTACAGACTTTCTGTTCATCGTATCTGTTTTGGATTGCTGATAGAAGGAAAGAATTGAAAGCATTTGCTATATTTTTTTCCATTTACGGCGCATGTTGCTTTCAGAACATATATTATTTTTTCTATCAATGTTATTTCTGTATTATGCCATTTGTGCTTAACCCGAAGCATCATTTGTGTATTATAACTGTATCTCTCCTTTATTATTTTTCTTGATAGTTGACTTTGTTATTTTTCTTTATTAATACAATTTTGAACACACAGGAAAATACTACTTGGTGGATGTCGGTTATCCATTACAGTTAGGATATATTAAACCGTACCCAGAAACAAGATATCATTTGCCAGACTTTGCATGCGGCCGACGTCCGATACAAGGATGTAAGGAATTGCGTGACTCCATTGCCGAACAACTTTATGAAGTCGTCGAAAATTGAGTCTGAACATGTTGCATTCTATTTAAGCAATTACTGTTTTATTTTTAATGTTTGGCGTTTTAACCGCCACGGGAATGGTGTTTTCTCAAACAAATATATTATTTTACAGTTTTGAACCAGACTGCAAACGGAGGTTATCCAAACACAAACTCAATTTTTAAAATACAGTTTCGAAAATACAGTTTAAAATCTCCCTTTTGAACTGCTCCCTTTTAAAACGGCACTAGTATCCCAAACAGACCCTAAATGGAAAAAAGAATGCCTTTAACATCAAACAATATATTTTTAAGGGCTCCATCTTTAGAACGGTTGCGAACCGTAGGGATCATAATTATCATCTCCAAGGCCCATATTAAAGGACATAAGATAAGACCCGCATTTCAAATACAGAGTCAAAGAAGATTCTTTGAAATGTCGGCCTCGCGGTGATTGGTGTAATGACCAAAAATCAACAACTTGCTTTCTGATGATGACTACGGGTCAGTTTGTTTTGGTTCTTTTGCTCTGTTGCGTTCGTACCGTATCGTAAAAAAATTTCGCAAGTTTGATTCGGTGATGCGTCAAGATCGGGGGCATAAAAATCCCGTTGATCGGAGCTTTCTCCACAGCTTCCCAATCCTCCTTTTCAACGCTCTGGTGCAGACATAGCTCTTCCCGGCAGGTAATCTCCTCCGTCGTGGACGCCGACGAGAATTTATGTCATGGATGTCGTCGAGACACCTTGGAGAAGCCCCCCCCCCCCCCCCCCCGCCCAATCTCCTCCTCCACCACCATGGACGACGTTGACGAGAAGGTCTACCTGCCATGGACGCCGGCGAGACGTTGTGGAGAACCCCTCCCCCCATCTCCTCCGCCATGGACGACGCCGGCGAGATGTCGTGGAGAACCCCTCCCCCATCTCCTCTGCCATGGACGACGCCGACGAGAAGGATGAACGCCTGGGAAACGACCCCTCCCCCCCTCCCTCCCATCCCCCCTCCGGTGATCTAATTCTTTGTTTCCGGTGATCTAAGTCATAAGTTCTGTATTTATTATTATTATGATTATTATAAAATTCTGAATTTATTATTATTATAATTATTATTATATTATTATATTATAATTATTATTATTATATTGTTATATTAAGATTATGATATCTGATTAGTATTAATATTATTAATATGATTATTATTATTAATAAATTAAATTTAAAATAAATATTAATTATAATCTATTTTAATTAGTGTAATTGTAAAATTTTTTATAATTAAATGTAATAGAAACGTCATCGCTGTTTTACCAAACTGTTTCTCCATTCCGAACAACTCTGTCACCGCTGTTTTACCAAACTGTTTTGTCATTCTGAACAGCTCCATTCCAACAGTTTCATTTCCACAGCTTTATTCTCATAGCTCATTTTGCCAACGCCAACGCCGAAACAAACTGACCCTACATTTGAATGCAAACTTCTAACGAAAAAATTTTTCGCATCTAATCTAAGCTTAGAAAAATCCAAGATCAACGAATATATAAAAACTCTGAAAAAAAAAACTCAAGAAGGATCAAAGGTATATTCATTTAACTATACAATCGCAATCAAATTAGCATATCGATTTGAACTTACCTCCAGTTTGCCAAGAGATGCAAAATCGAAGTTTCACGGACACAGAATTTATTGATCTGGTCATACAATCAACACTCAAAATCATGTGTTAGTAAGGATGTGGCAAGTGTATTTAGGTCGGGTATTCATGACTAACATGTGATGATAAACCACATTAATTGAACAAATGTGAAAATGTAAATGTCTCCTAGACGGCATATCTAAAAATTGGTAAGTCGTATGATGCATCAGTCAGGACAATGGGCTTTCTATAAGGTTTATGAAAAAATGCACGTTGGCAAATTTTTGACTTCAATCTATGATGTCTCTTTGAACAATGCAAACTATGACTACATACAAGAACCCTCCGATCAAGGGATAAGAAATTAAAATCCTTTGACCATATAAACAAAAGGTTCAATGAATCAATGATAGACTGTGGGTGGTGAAATCATGATCTTGATCATATTTTCAATAATTTCCAGCTACCTCCTTAGAGTCTATCAGTGAAGTCGTCAAAAATCATTAGAATGAGTAAGACCAAGTGAGAACACATCATAACAAATCATCACAAAGTTGCATTATTAACTTCAGTTTACAAAATTCCCAATAAACATAATCTCCACAACCAACTTTTAATTGTTCATAAAATGCAACTGGTATTTTTCTTATAGATAAAAGGATGAAGTGTCATTAGCAAATAAATATAAATAGATAGTAAGTGACATGGTTATTTGATACAATCCTGCGAAATCCCAGAGAGGAATCCGGCAAGTGGGAGGGACGGCGATGGAGAGAGAGAGAGCGGAAGGAGGAGAGAACAAGAGGAAATGTTAGGGAGCAACCCTAATTCTCATACATCCAAGATAATCCAAAATAGTACAACTTGACCACTTATAAGTGCGGGGTGTGACATAATAAGAAATACAACATAAAGGGAAAGAAATAAATGTGTACAACCAAATGGGAAATAACAAAATAGGAAATAAATAAAAACGTCAGGTTGGCGCCGCGTCTTTGGTCTCTCCTCTTACAGACGGACCCGTCGTCGTCTTCCTCCCCGTGCGGACCCGCCACGGTGTCTCCTCTGCGTGTGCGTGTCCCGTCGGCATGCGCAATCGTAACAATACCGTTGTCTGTAAAACATGGCTTGTCCTCAAGGCAGTGATCGAAACGGTGTCGGCAGCAGTGATCCCGGGAAAGCCCTGTGGCTTTGGTATCCAGATGGTAAGACCCAGCAATCGGGACCTCCTGCGGGTCAGGGTCCCCCTGAAGGTGGTAGCAGCAACCATGTAGTTTGGCTGGGTAGTTCGGCGCCAACTGCCGTCTTTCTTCCAGACCAGAGAAAACTGGGTTGGAGGCAATCCTGTCAGAGTCTGGGCGACGTCGGCGAGTGCAATAGAATGCTCTTGGTGGCCCGTCAGAAAAGGAGAAGGCACAACGGTCAGGCCCAAGAGTTCCCACAACCCCGCAGAGAAGTTGACGTCCAAGGGAGACTGGATCATGCAGAGGGAGATCGGAGAGCGTAGGAGGGCGGAGTCGTCGTCGAGGCGACATAGCTGTCCCTCATGTAGGAATTGCATGGACACAGTCTCCCAATTGATGCATACCTCACCGAGCGTGCGGAGCCAAGCCATATCCAGAATGACGTCGAGGCCACCTAAGCCGAATGTGTAGAAGTCCACAGTCATGGAATAATGCCTTATAGAGAGCAAGCCGGCAGTGCAACGACCCTGAGTCGGTCGGTGGCGCCCATCACACATATGGAACGCAACAACCAGGGAGGGAGCCAAGGGAAGACGGAGTTGCTGCACCAGGAGCTTAGAGATGAGGTTGTAGTTGGCGCCACTGTCCACCATGATGATGATCGGGCGATCCTGTAGTGTGCCCGAGAGTTGCATGGTCTGCTGGCAGGAGATTCCGCCCGTCGAGGCACAAGATAGCTCCAACTGATGGAACGTAGCTGCAGTGGAGTTGAGTGGTGTATCCCCCGTTGAGGGCTCCAGGGCCTGAAAGTCAGTCATGGTAACCTCAGAGTCGACGTCGCCGATGATGGTGTGAAACTCCTTCATCGAGCACTCATGGTTGGGGGAGTACGGTTGGCGACACCAAAAACAAAGGACCTTACTGTGAAACTCGTTGTAATCACTGTTCGAAAGGAGTTGAGGGGCCGGTGGGCGGCCCGACCTGTTTCCCCAAGGTGGAGGCCGCGAAGGAGGAGCCGTGGCTGGCTGTCGCCAAAGGCGGCCGGGGTTGGTGGTGGTCGGCCGTAGGAGCAGGTGGCCGAAAGGAGAGGTCCGCTTCCACCAGACGCGTCGAGTCCATGGCGTCTGAGACTGTAGAAGGGTGATGCGTGCGGAGCCGAGAGCGGATATGTGGCAGTAGACCCTGCATAAAGAAGCCCCGGTAATGATCGAACGGTATCCCGAGGAAGTGGGAGACCAGGGCGACGAACGCATCAACATAATCGTCCAGGCCTGCTGTTTGGCGGACGCCGCAAAGACGGTCGATAGCGGAGGAGCCGGAGTAGTTGGTATCATCCCGTCGGATCATCCCCTGCTTGAGCTCGAGCAAGGAGGCTCTGAATTGCTATCAATCAGCCTTCAAATTGCTTACGCAGCTCGAGCTACTTTGTACCCTCTTCGCTTTACAGTTCCTAACATTCCTCACGCGAGGCACAAGTTGGTTTCGCAGAGCCATCGAGCCCAGTGGAGTGCCGAGCCGTCTAGGCCAATCACCGTTGTAGACACCTTGTCGTGCTCCGGCGTGTAGTTGAGATCGAAATATTGTTCCGCCTTCGCAATCCAACCCATTGGGTCAACGGCGACGAAGGAGGGAATGTCGAGGGTGAGGGCGGATCGGCCCGGAATGGGAGGAGGAGTGGTTTCTGAAGGAATGGACTGCGGTCCGGCGCCTAGGAGAGAGACGTCGTCCGTAGTTGGGCCGGAGTCGGACGCGGCAGAGACGGCGGCGGTGGACGCCTGGAGGGAGTCGATCTTGGAGTGGAGGGCGAGGAGAGAGACATGCATGGAGGCGACGAGTTGCTCCTGAGTCTCAACGCGGCGAGTAACAGCTTCGGCGGCGGTATCCAGAGCGGAGTCGTCGGAGGAGCGAGTGGTGGGAGTCATGGGTTGGAGTCGTTGGACAAAGGCCGAAAGAGACGGTGCTGGAGCGGAATGGCGAGACGGGAGGTTGTTGTGGCCGATTGAAGGAGCGGCAAGTACGGTCGACGTAGAAAGGCACGGATCGACGCAGACTGGACGATTGGAAGCGGAGGATCCGACGGATTAGTCTGATCGTAGGGGTGGAAGCATCAACAACCCTAATTCTCATACATCCAAGATAATCCAAAATAGTAAAACTTCAGCCCTTATAAGTGTGGGGTGTGACATAATAAGAAATACAATATAAAGAGAAAGAAATAAATGCGTACAACCAAATAGGAAATAACAAAATAGGAAATAAATAAAAACGTCAGGAGTCTTCGATCTCTCCTCCGACAGACAAACACGTCGTCATCTTCCTCCGCATGCGGACCCGCCACGATGTCTCCTCAGTGTGTGTCCCGTCGGCATGCGCAATCGTAACATTATTATATACCCATAATGACATTTTAGGGGTCAACAAAATGCCACTAGAACTCCTGCAGAACAAAGCACTTGGCATAAAAACTAGACGAATCGACATGGACAAGAAGGGCTTGTGTGTTTACTCACAAAAGGTACTTCAAGAGATGTGATCTTTATACTCATAATTAATATATGTCCAAATCAGATACATCGACAACTACTCAAGGCATCCAAACAAAAATAGTCAACCCTCAAAGGTGAACAAAGTCAAGTGTAGGAGCAAGTTTTATGCACAATTCTTGAATTCACTCGTAAGACCCTTTCAAAATGCATCCTATAATTGCAAGCGTATTTACCCATATCTACTTCGGGCGATAGCTTCATGCAACTTTTGAAATGTTTTTTAAAGAAGCATATATTAATGGAGAACATTGTACATAGAAAAAGACCATGAAGAGTCTAAACTATTCTAGGTTAGTCTCAAAAGAGCATTTTAGAGATACTTTGCCTATAAATAATTAAATACATGAATTTGCAAAGAGGAAAAGACACTAAATTGAGTTCGCAAGGTCCCATAATTCTTCAGTTACTCGTAAATGTTGATTCTTAGGAGGGGAGTACTTTATGCTCCTGGGTTATTGGAGGGACCTCCACACTACGAATTATTTTATATTCTCTCAGTTGGAGCATTTTTGCAACTAACTAATTTCCTAATTTGAATTAGGATTGAAGTAAATATAGTTGCTTGATAGAAAGGATCTCAAAAAAAAAATGAGATATACTTAAACGAGAATATCAAGCTCTATATAACAAAATATCATCAATCAAAAGGTAATACATTGGCTATATCCATTGATAAAAGACCCCAAAGGAATGTACAAAGGGTGAGGGTCACACAATTATAGCAGTAAAAGTGCAGATGAACATCATTAGTGCTTTAAGGGGCCTAGCAGAGTGAGTACATCAAGATTTTTGTTCACAGTTGTTGTAACAAAGATAGGGTCTATCTAGAAGGAAATCTTTCTTGGTAATCACAACAAAGAAAGTGCTAAATTTTTTTAACACAAAAGCATTACATTTAAGTTAAATCAACCAATAATGCCAGAATCGCATAAAGCCTCTTTTAGAATACCTTACTTCTCCAACAAACATGACAAACCATTAAGTATCAAGATATGAACAAGCTACTACCCTACTATGTAATTAAGACCAATCAAGTATCAAGTTATGATCAAACTAACAAGTAGTTAAGTGCATACTACCTCTGATCAAGAGTTCCAATTAATTTTGGAAATTAATGAGTAGATGGTTAAAATTCTCTTCATACCCAAACTGCAAACTGAGTTTGAATTCATACCCCTTTTTAACGGTTTCATCTCGGTAAGTAGTGCCTTATTAGGCATGAGCTTAGAAGGAGTTGCAAATTTACTTAATTTGACCTCACTAGACAAAACTTCTTAAAGGACGTAACTTTTCCCACTTTCTATTGACAATAGAAACAGGAATCAGGGAGTGCTAGTGCTCTGAAATATCTTCTTTGTTTTGTTCTCACTTCTTTTAAGATTTCTCTAATAAAAGTAAAATTTGACATCAATAGTTTTGGAAGAATGCATGGATCTACACTTTTCTATCAACCAAGCGGGGCTACACGCCTATACGAACATGTGAAGTATGATATATAAAGTGTTACGACCAACAATGATCAAAACCAGCAAAATTAATATGCGATCTGATATGAAGTGCCCTGACTTTATTTAACACATCTCACTTGATCGACAATTTCTTTTGTTTAAGTTGGATGAACTAAGTATCACAAATAGATCTCAAAAACAGTGGTCAACAACAACTTATCCAGCAATAAAGGAAAGAGAACCGAAAGGAAAAAAAAACTCAAAATAGTTGAGACAACAAAGATCCAACAAGACAATAGCACGCGGCGAGAAAAGAGCGAGCGAAGATCGGGGATTGCAACTTACATAAGTTTTGAGGAGAGCGATGTCGTCCTCATCGAGGGGTCTCGGGTTCTTTTCGTTCACTTCGTCTTCGGGCTCCGGAGCCATGACGGAGATATCAACCTTGAGATATCCTGCAGAAGAGGACTGCACTAGAACACGCCGATCAGGTGGAACCCTAGCTCCCCGACGAGATCGTTGAAGAAGGACCCCCCTAGAAATGTCGGAATCGTCGAACCGGAAGGAGCCCTAGCGCCAAGACACTGCAAATGCAAGGTATCGCGTGTGAGTGTGCGGAAATTGGCCTGAAACTATCGCTGAGAATCCAAACAGCTCGCGATCGCCTAGCTCTCCCAGAACCAGGCTTTTTTTCACAGACAACCTCGAATTGAAGATCGGGCGATTAGCAGTTTGATGCATATATTTTAGATTCAGAGGTAATTTGGTAAAATTCTATATATATATATATATATATATATATATATATATATATATATATATATATATATATGCGATTGGTAATCGCAACTCGTAATTGGCTAGTCGCATCCCAAAATCTTCCAATTTTTCACGTTTTTTCGAAATACACCTTGTACATGCAATTTCAGGAAAAGTGTTCAACACGAAAGTTGTAGATATCGACGAGATTTACAACTTTCGTGTTGAACACTTTTCCTGAAATTGCATGTACAAGGCGTATTTCGAAAAAGCGTGAAAAATTGGAAGATTTTGGGGTGCGACTAGCCAATTACGAGTTGCGATTTTGGCGTATTTCGAAAAGGCGCAGAATCTAGGCATATTTACAAAATGCGCATTGTACATGCATTTTTAGGAAAAATGATCAACACGAACGTTGTAGATCTCGTCGATATCTACAACTTTCGTGTTGAACACTTTTCCTGATATTGCATGTATAAGACGTATTTCGAAAAATTGGAAAATTTTGCGGTGCGACTAACAAAATAACGTGTTGCGGTTAACAATCACATATATATATAGTGCTTGTTATGTCATATATGTCATGTTGAATGTATTGTGTCTGCGGTGTGTCTTAGCAGCTGCAGGGAAGAGTCTCCCCTCGACGGAAGATCGAGTTGTTCACAAATGATGCATTTAGGTGAGATCGGATATCTTGTAATCTTTCTCATCAATGTTATCCTTTGAGATTATTTTGGATCCATTTGTCGTATTTCGCTTTGAAATTATTTTGGATCGTAACACAGTAACACGGTTTGACCAAGAAACAATCTCAGTAATGATTGTTGGCTGGGCAAAGAGTTAGGGCATTCTTTTTCGGCCAAAAATCAAGCTGCACCACATTGGAAAGTGGAAACCCACCCCCAGCGCCAGTCCTGGTTCATTTTCCGACACACTGTTGCTCACCAGAGTTTATTAAAAAAAAAATCTAATCAACTGGAATGGGCTAATTTCGCAGCTGAAAGGTCAGTTTGTTTCGGCGGTGACTGTGACAAAAGGAGCTGTGGGAATGGAGTTGTGGAAATAGAGCTGTTGGAATAGAGCTCTTCAAAATAACAAAACAGTTTGATAAAACAGCGGTGACAGAGCTGTTCAGAATGGAGAAACAGTTTGGTAAAACAGCGGTGACGTTTCTGTTATATTTAATTATCAAAAAAAAAGTTTGAATTACATTAAATATAATATATTAAAATTAATATTTATTATAACTTTAATTTATTAATAATTTTATTAATCGGAATATCGGATACTAATAAAATGAATTATAATTATATTAATTTATTATTATTATTATTATTATAAAATAATCATATTAATTTATTATTATTATAATAATAAAATATTTAATAATAAAATCAAAGCTTATCACCTGTCCATGGCAGGGCTGTTCCTCGTGCTGGAGGAGGAGATGGGGGGAGCCATTCACACCATCTCCCCGGGCACCCGAGATGAGCAGGTGACCCCCGAAGAACTGGGGAGCTGGGGGGGGAGGGGCGAGACCCCGGCCTCCGGCCGGTCTCGCCCCACCAGGCCGCTAGGCCGCGGCGCAGGAGGGGGCAAGGGAGAGACCTCGGCCCCCGGCCTGTCTCGCCCTGCTAGGCCGCGGAGCAGGAGGGTGCAGGGGCGAGACCCCGGCTCCCGGCCGGTCTCGCCCCGCCAGGCCGCGGAGCAGGAGGGGGCAGGGGCGAGACCCCGGCCCCAGGCCGGTCTCGCCCCGCCAGGCCGCGGAGCAGGAGGGGGCAGGGGCGAGACCCCGGCACCCGGCCGGTCTCGCCCCGCCAGGCCGCTGAGCAGGAGGGGGCAGGGGCGAGACCCTGGCCCCCGGCCGGTCCCGCTGCTCCCACCTCGCACTTATCGGGTCGGGGCGGGTGCCAGCCAACTTATCGCACCCGCCTCCCAAAAAAAGGCCACTAGGGGGAGGCAGATTTTTCCTCCCCCCTACTATTATATTCCAAGGGCTAGGACAAAATTGGCCACCAAAGGTGCTAAACTCATCCAAAAGCTTAAAACCCAAAACCTGCGAATACGAGGTTGTACACAATCCCCGCTCTTTTCGAGGTTGACACAAGCTCGGAAAGAAACATCCAACTCAACGTATTCGCTGAGTGTAATTTTCTTGCGCACCTCTCCGGGGAGTCAACCTGTCATGCCAACTGATGGGAGCCTGGGTGGCGAGACCTCCTCCGGGTAAAAAACTCTTCAACCTGCCTTGCCATCTGATGGGAGCCTGGGTGGCGCGACCCCCTCCGGGTAAACAACACTCGGCCTCTACGAGAGGTACCACCAGCCCTGCCCAGCTAGTGAGAGCCTGGGCAGCGAGACCGTCTCGGAGCAAAAGAGAACTAGGGCATCCACAAGAGATACCACCGGCCCTGCGAGCTAGTGAGATCCTGGCAGCGGGACCGTCTCATAGCTAAGAAAATGGGGGCATCCACGAGAGGTACCACCGGCCCTGCCAGCTAGTGAGAGCCTAACATCAGGACCGTCTCGGAGCCAAGAGAACGGGGGCATCCACGAGAGGTATCACCGGCCCTGCCAGCTAGTGAGAGCCTAGCAGCGGGACCGTCTCGGAGCAAAGAGAACAGGGGCATCCACGAGAGGAACCACCGGCCTTACCAGCTAGTGAGAGCCTGGAAGCGGTACCGTCTCGGAGCAAAGGGACTTGGGCTTCCACGAGAGGTATGTCTGCTCTGCCAGCTAGTGAGAGCCTGACAGCGGGACCGCCATTGGAGCAGAGGGACTTGGGCTTCCACGAGAAGTACGCCTGCCCTGCCAGCTAGTGAGAGCCTGACAGCGGGACCGTCATCAGAGCAGAGGGACTTGGGCTTCCACGAGAGGTACGCCTGCCCTGCCAGCTAGTGAGAGCCTAACAGCGGGACCGTCATCGGAGCAGAGGGACTTGGGCTTCCACGAGAGGTATGCCTGCCCTGCCAGCTAGTGAGAGCCTGACAGCGGGACCGTTACCGTAATAGAGGGACTTGGGCTTCCACGAGAGGTACGTCTGCCCTGCCAGCTAGTGAGAGCCTGACAGCGGGACTGTCATCCGAGTAGAGGGACTTGGGCTTCCACGAGAGGTATGTTTGTCCTGTCAGCTAGAGAGAGCCTGACAGCGGGACCGTCATCGGTGCAGAGGGAATTGGGCTTCCACAAGAGGTACACCTGTCCTGCCAGCTAGTGTGAGCCTGACAGCGGGACCGTCATCGGAGCAAAGGGACTTGGGCTTCTACGAGAGGTACGCCTGCCCTGCCAGCTAGTGAGAGCCTGACAGCGGGACCGTCATCAGAGTAGAGGCACTTGGCTTCTATGAGAGGTACGCCTGCCCTGCCAGCTAGTAAGAGCCTGACAGCGGGACCGTCATTGGAGCACAGGGACTTGGGCATCCATGAGAGGTACGCCTGTCCTGCCAGCTAGTGAGAGCCTGACAGCGGGACCGTCATTGAAGCAGAAGGACTTGGGCTTCCACGAGAGGTACGCCTGCCCTGCCAGCTAGTGAGAGACGGGTCAGCGGAACCATCTCGGAGCAAAAAGTACTTCACCTCCACGAGAAGACAACCTGCCCTGCCAGCTAGTGGGAGCCTGGTCAGCAGAACCATCTCGGAGCAAAAAGTACTTGGCCTCCACGAGAGGTCAACCTGTCTTGCCAGCTAGTGGGTGCCTGGTCAGCGGAACCATCTCGGAGCAAAAAGTACTTCACCTCCACGAGAGGTCAACCTGCCCTGCCAGCTAGTGGGAACCTGGTCGGCGAAACCATCACGGAGCAAAAAGTATTTGGCCTCCACGAGAGATCAACTTGTCCTGTCAGCTAGTGGGAGCATGGTCAGCGGAACCATCTCGGAGCAAAAAGTACTTCACCTCCACGAGAGGTCAACCTACCCTGCCAGCTAGTAGGAGCCTGGTCAGCGGAACCATCTCGGAGCAAAAAGTACTTGGCCTCCACGAGAGGTCAACCTGCACTGCCAGCTAGTGGGAGCCTGGTCAGCGGAACCATCTCGGAGCAAAAAGTACTGCAACTCCACGAGAGATCAACCTGCCCTAGCAGCTAGTGGAGCTTGGTCCACGGAACCATCTCGGAGCAAAAAGTACTTGGCCTCCACGAGAGGTCAACCTGCCCTGCCAGCTAGTGGGAGCCTGGTCAGCGGAACCATCTCGGAGCAAAAAGTACTTCACCTCCACGCGAGGTCAACCTGCCCTGACAGCTAGTGGGAGCCTGGTCAGCGGAACCATCTCGGAGCAAAAAGTACTTGGCCTCTACGAGAGGTCAACCTGCCCTGCCAGCTAGTGGGATCCTGGTCAGCGGAACCATCTCGGAGCAAAAAGTACTTCCCCTCCACGAGAGGTCAACCTGCCCTGCCAGCTAGTGGGAGCCTGGTCAGCGGAACCATCTCGGAGCAAAAAGTAATTGACCTCCACGAGAGGTCAACCTGCCCTGCCAGCTAGTGGGAGCCTGGTCAGCGGAACCATCTCGGAGCAAAAAGCGTACTTCCCCTCCACGAGAGGTCAACCTGCTCTGCCAGCTATTGGGAGCATGGTCAGCAGAACCATCTCGGAGCAAAAAGTACTTGGCCTCCACGAGAGGTCAACCTGCCCTGCCAGCTAGTGGGAGCCGGGTCTGCAGAACCATCTTGGAGCAAAAAGTACTTCACCTCCACGTGAGGTCAACCTGCCCTGCCAGCTAGTGGGAGCCTGGTCAGCGGAACCATCTCAGAGCAAAAAGCACTTGGCCTCTATAAGAGGTCAACCTGTCCTTCCTGCTAGTGGGAGCCTGGTCAGCAGAACCATCTCGGAGCAATAAGTACTTCACCTCCACGAGAGGTCAACCTGCCCTGCCAGCTAGTGGGAGCTAGGTCAGCGGAACCATCTCGGAGCAAAAATTACTTGGCCTCCACGAGAAGTCAACCTGCCCTGCCAGCTAGTGAGAGTCTAGTCAGCGGAACCATCTCGGAGCAAAACGTACTTCCCCTCCACAAGAGGTCAACATGCCATGCCAGCTAGTGGGAGCCTGGTCGGCGGAACCATCTCGAAGCAAAAAGTACTTGGCCTCCACGAGAGGTCAACCTGCCCTGCCAGCTAGTGGGAGCCTGGTCAGCGGAACCATCTCGAAGCAAAAAGTACTTCCCTCCACGAGAGGTCAACCTGCCCTGCCAGCTAGTGGGAGCCTAGTCAACGGAGCCATCTCAGAGCAAAAAGTACTTGGCCTCCACGAGAGGTCAACCTGCCCTACTAGTTAGTGGGAGCCTGGTCAGCGGAACCATCTCGGATCAAAAAGTACTTCCCCTCCACGACAGGTCAACCTGCCCTGCCAACTAGTGGGAGCCTGGTCAGCGGAACCATCTCGGAGTAAAAAGTACTTGGCCTCTACGAGAGGTCAACCTGCCCTGCCAGCTAGTTGGAGCCTGGTCAGCGGAACCATCTCGGATTTAAAAGTACTTGGCCTCCACGAGAGGTCAACCTGCCCTGCCAGCTAGTGGGAGCCTGGTCAGCGGAACCATCTCGGAGCAAAAAGTACTTCACCTCCACAAGAGGTCAACCTGCCCTGCCAGCTAGTGGGATCCTGGTCAGCGGAACCATCTCAGAGCATAAAGTACTTGACCTCCACGAGAGGTCAACCTGCCCTGCCAGCTAGTGGGAGCCTGGTCAGCGGAACCATCTCGGAGCAAAAAGTACTTGGCCTCCACGAGAGGTCAACCTGCCCTGCCAGCTAGTGGGAGCCTGGTCAGCGGAACCATCTCGGAGCATAAAGTACTTGGTAAAGAAAAAAGTCATTATATACAACCTTTCCTGACATAACCTGGCAGGGGATACTCATTACAAGGAAAATACATATAGAACTCTGGGCGAGTTAGGGTGAGATCTCTCCACTCACTCCCTATTCCTTGAGGCCTCGGTTCCTCCCCCCTGAGCGATTCCTTCTTCGCCTTTTTCTCCCTTGGCCAACTGCCAAAACTTGATGTGGTGGAGATAGGAGTTTTCTGGGTACCTGCCTCCCTGGGGCACTCTTGCCGAGATCCCTTGAAACTATCTCGCCGAGATCCCTGGAAGCTGTCTCGCCGAGATCCCTTGAAGCTGTCTCGCCGAGAGGGGGGGAGCTAGCTCCTGGGGGGTCGGGGTGGAGCTGCCACCCTGAGGAGCAATGCTTCGCAGCATCTCCATGATGCCTTGGATGGAGGCCATGAACTCATGCCTCCCCACAAAGGGTCCTGGGTTGGGGAGCTCGCCGAGATCATCACTACCTCCTTGACCTCCAGTCATAACACTCTCCCAAAATCTCCTGTGCTGATCACTCTCCACGCTCACCGCACCAAAAGTGTTGAAGCCAAAAATGACCTCTGTGGAGTTCGGGGTCCCTAGAAAGGGGTGACCTCGCACCTACTACACTAAGGAGAACGCCACAGACCAAAGGACCAAGAAATTAGAAACAAACCCTCAGCTCTAGCGCGGAGGTCCCACCTCACACCCGGAAGACCTTTGAAGTCTCCCCCTCTCTAGCCAATGCTTGAGCTAGGTGCCTTGGAGGAAGAGAGCAAATGGATTTTTGTGGCTCTGAATGCAATGCTCTCTAAGGCACCTTTAAGGGTCTATTTATAGTTTTCCAAATCTCATGGACCAAAATGCAAGAAATACCCCTACGCCAAATAGGTCTTGGGCCAATAGAAAACAGCCACACCGGGGGGTAAAGAGGTAATTCCACCCCGCGGGTAAAACAGTAACAACATGGTCAAAAGAGGTCCACGGGCAGGAGGAGCCATTCCCACCATCTCCCCGGGCACCCGAGACGAGCAGGTGACCCCCGAAGAACTGGGGAGCTGGGGGGGCAGGGGCGAGACCCCGGCCTCCGGCCGGTCTCGCCCCGCCAGGCCGCGGCGCAGGAGGGGGCAGGGGCAAGACCCCGGCCCCCGGCCGGTCTCGCCCTGCCAGGCCGCGGAGTAGGAGGGGGCAGGGGCGAGACCCCGGCCCCAGGCCGGTCTCGCCCCATCAGGCCGCCAGGCCGCGATGTAGGAGGGGGCAGGGGCGAGACCCCGGCCCCGAGCCGGTTTCGTCCCGCCAGGCCGCAGAGCAGGAGGGGGCAGGGGCGAGACCCCGGCTCCCGGCCGGTCTCGCCCCGCCAGGCCGCTGAGCAGAAGGGGGCAGGGGCGAGACCCTGGCCCCCGGCCGGTCTCGCCCCGCCATGCCCCAGAGCAGGAGGGGGCAGGGGTGAGACCCCGGACCCCGGCCGGTCTCGCCTCGCCAGGACACGGAGCAGGACGAGGCAGGGGCGAGACCCCAGCCGCCGGCCGGTCTCGCCCCGCCAGGCCGGGAAGCAGGATGGGGCAGGGGCGAGACCCCGGCCGCCGGCCGGTTTCTCCCCGCCAGGCCGCGGAGCAGGAGGGGGCAGGGGCGAGACCACGACCCCCGACCGGTCTCGCCCCGCCAGGCCGCTGAGCAGGAGGGGGCAGGGGCGAGACCCCGACCCCCGGCCGGTCTCGCCCCGCCAGGCCGCGGAGCAGGAGGGGGCAGGGGCGAGACCCCGGCCCCCGGCCGGTCCCGCTGCTCCCACCTCGCACTTATCAGGTCAGTGCGGGTGCCAACCAACTTGTCGCACCCGCCTCCCAAAAAAGTGTCACTGGGGGAGACAGATTTTTCCTCCCCCTACTAGTATATTCCAAGGGCTAGGCCAAAATTGGTAACCAAAGGTGCTAAACTCATCCAAAAGCTTAAAACCCAAAACTTGCGAATACGGGGTTGTACAGATATTGCATGTACGAGGCGTATTTCGAAAAGACGTGAAAAAATAGGAGATTTTGGGGTGCGACTAGCAAAATAACTGGTTGTGGTTAACAATCACCAAAAAATTTGATCTGCAGTGCGATTAACCAAAAAAAAGAGTGAGGGCGCTCAAATTATTGCTCCGTTTGGGGGACTTATTTTCACAACCGTGAAAATAAGGATTCATTTGTTTTAGCGGTGGCGGGTTGATCCGGCGGGTGGAAACGAAAAGTTCAAACCGGAGGGGGAAGGTGACTGCTCCAAACAGAGCTTTTTGGGGCGTTTCTCAAGGCGGACGGGTGGAAACGGAGCAAACGCCACCGGAGGTCATTTATTTACCCTTCTTTCGGCGGCGTTTGCCCAAAACGGAGTTGCAAAACGCCCAAACAAATAGAGCCTAAATCCCTCCAAACGGAACCTATATATCTGCTGGGCAAAATTAATGCAAAAGTCAGATGTGATATGTCCTCCAAAAGTACATCAAGATTCCCACTCAGATGTTGATGTAGCAATTGACGGGCAAGATCTGCTCGGCGCAAAAACACAAATTTCATTTTCTAATGGTTTTTTTGGCACTTTGATCTCTTGAAATACGGGATTTTGGTACTTTGCATCTCTAAAATTTAAATTTGGTACTATGCACACTCAAAATACATTATTTTTGGCACTTTGCACCCCAAGCCGAAATTTTAGGGGTGTTTTTGTCCGGGCAGCAATGAAAATCTGGACGAGGACGGTTTGCACATAGCTTCATCATAGGCCTACACCTTCTTCACATCCTTGTCGTTGTCTCGTGCGGGATTCACAATCTGAACGAAGACGACTCTGTCTCGTCATTTCAAGTGCGAGGCGGGGAGCAGTTCCATGGCGAGAAGCTTGAGACCGATTGTCTTGAATATGTCTTAAGTCATCCTCACCGAAGAGCGTTGTTTTGTTGATAAACTGTTTTAGGATTCCAGCTGTTGAAACCGAGAAATCGATCTCTGTGGAGCTCGGGGTCCCTAAAAAGGGGTGACCCCACACTTACTGCACTCAGGCGAATGTCACGGACCAAAGGCTCGGGAAACTAGAAACAGACCCTCGACTCAAGCGTGGAGGTCACTCCTCACACCCGGAAGACCTTGGTGATCTCCCCATCCCTAGTCAATGTTGAGCTAGGTGCCTTGGAGGATGAAGAAAGAGGATCCAGAAGTCATGCCCTCCAAGGCACCCCTAAGGGTCTATTTATAGTTTTTTGGGAACGGCCTGCAAATAGCCAACCTCCACTGCTCTTGAAATTACTATCATATCCTGGGCTGGGCGGGCTGGCGAGCTGCGGGTTGAGGCGGGCTGGCCGAGCTGGGCGGCCTGGCGGGCTGCGGGCTGAGGCAGGCTGGCCGAGCTGCGGGCTGGCGAGCTGCGAGCTGGCTGAGCTGCGGGCTGGCGAGCTGCGGGCTGGCCGAGCGGGGCAGCCTGGCAAGCTGCAGGCTGAGGCGGGCTGGGCGGGCTGGGCGGCCTGGCCAGGCGAGTTAAGGCGGGCTGGCCGAGCTGGGCAGCCTGGCGAGCTACGGGCTGGCCAAGCTGGGCGAGCTGGGCGTGCCGGCCGGGACCCTTGAGTCAATCTCTCGCCGCACCCGCCCCCTAAAAACAGGTTGGGGGAGGCAAATATTGCATCCCCCTACTAGTATATTATGAAGGTCGACCCTAAATTGGCCCCCAAGAGTGCAAAATCCTCAAAAAGCTTAAAACAGTGAAGCAAGTCTTACGCCCTGCTTGGGGGTCCTTTTCGCGAATACGGGGTTGTACACAATCCCCGCTCTTTTCGAGCGAGTTCCACGCTCGGAAAGAAACATCCAACCCAATGTATTCACTGAGTGTAACATCCTTGGTACCGAAAATACTTGGCCTCTTCGAGGGGTCAACCTGCCATGTCAGCTAACAGGAGTCTGGGTGGCGAGATCCCCTCGGGGGTTGGAACTTACTCGCCACCGAGGCACATTCGACCCATCCGGCTAGTGGGAGTCTGGTTGAGGAGATCCTCTTGGGATGAGAACTTACTACCGATGCACATTCGACCCATCCAGCTAGTGGGAGCCTGGATGAGGAGATCCTCTAGGGGTTGGAACCTTCTCACCACTGAGGCACATTCGACCCATCCAGCTACTAGGAGCCTGGATGAGGAGATCCTCTCGGGACAAACACTTACTACTGAGGCACATTCGACCCATCCAGCTAGTGAGAGCCTGAATGAGGAGATCCTCTCGGGGTTGGTTCCTTCTCGCAACCAAGGCACATTCGACCCAACCAGCTAGTGAGAGCCTGGATGAGGAGATCCTCTCGGGGGGGGGGGGGGGGTGAGACTTGCTCTCCCTGAGGCACATTCGACCCAACTAACTAGTGAGAGCCTGGATGAGTAGACCATCTCGGGGGGGTGGGACTTGCTCTCCCCGAGGCACATTCGACCCAACCAGCTAGTGAGAGCCTGGATGAGGAGATCCTCGCGAGGGGTGGGACTTGCTCTCCCTGAGGCACATTCGACCCAACCAACTAGTGAGAGCTGGATGAGGAGATCCTCTCGGGGGGTGGGACTTGCTCTCCCCGAGGCACATTCTACCCAACCAGCTAGTGAGAGCCTGGATGAGGAGATCCTCTCGGTGGGGTGGGACTTGCTCTCCCCGAGGCACATTCGACCCAAGCAGCTGGTGAGAGCCTGGATGAGGAGGTCCTCTCGGGGTGGGGGGGGTGGGACTTGCTCTCCCCGAGGCACATTCGACCCAACCAGCTAGTGAGAGCCTAGATGAGGAGATCCTCTTGGGGGTGGGACTTGCTCTCCCCGAGGCACATTCGACCCAACCAGCTGGTGAGAGAGTGGATGAGGAGATCTTCTCGGGGGTTGGGGCTAGGCGTGTCACTCGAATTTTACTAAATTCAACATCCTCAAATGGGGAAAATTTCAAGATACATGACCCCCCGACTCAGCTGGTCAAGGGTAGAGCTCATTACAAGAATAAGAAAGATAAAAGTCCTCACTAAGGCAAGGCTCCCTTAGGCTGCTTGAGCACGATGACCATCATTTGCCTCCTCTGATACCTCTATCCTGCTCAGGCTCTCCATGATCTTCTCCATCTCTTCTGCCTTGGCTAGTCAGGAGATGGTGTTGACAGCCGTGACGTAGCACTGCCTTGCCTTCCTGGGGTCTCCCCTGATCCTGACTTGGACCCCTCCTGAGTTGAACTTAAGGCACTGGTGGAAAGATGACGGCACACAACGGAAGGCGCTGATGAGGGGCCTTCTGAAGATGGCGTTATAACTGTTCAGGGCGTCAACAATGACGAACCGACAGTTTCTTGAGTTCCCCCCAACTTCACCTGGAGTCCGACTCCACCTTCTACCTCATTCCTTTCCCCTGAAAATCCGAACATGGGTCCATCAGAGGCCAACACCCTCCTTGGTTCCACCTTCATCCCGTCAAATGCCTTCTTGAAAACGACGTTGACAGAGCTCCCGTTATCAACCAAGATCCGGGAGATGGCGTAGCCTTCCTTGACTGTCTGGATGACCAGCGCATCGCAGAACGGATCCCCGTGATCCGGCATGTCCTTCATTGAGAAGGTGATCCTTTCCTCTGGGGGCGGGGGTCTGGGATGTTGAAGCGACGCTCCGACGGTACATGACATGGAGGCTTGCCTTCCGAGTGGCCTCAATCCCCACTCCACCATGGATCACTCCTATACCTCTTTGGGTTCCTACGTCGACTTGGTCCTCATGTATGTCATCTCCCCCTCTCTGGGTAGAACTTATTCAATCCGCACCGGCGGCTGCTGCTGGGCTGGGGCTCTCGCCTCTCTCACTTCCAAGAATTCGGGGCAGGTAGCTGTGGCGTGACTCTCTACCTGGTGGAAGTCGCAGTACGGAAACACTCTTCCTTCCCTTCTTTGACGGGCTGGGTGATTTCTCTCGTTACCTCTTCCCCTTCTTCCTATCTCCATGGCTTGCTGCGGTGGGGGTAGGAGCTAGCTTGGGGTTTGCCTCTGAAAGTTGAATCTCCCTTGGCCTCCATGAATGTTCCCCCCACCCTAGACGAGACCTCTTTCTGGACCCTAAACGGGCCCTCCATGTTGCCTCCAACCTGGCTCCGGACCTTCCTGAGGTCCCTAGAACCCCTGAGCTCTCTGCTCTTCTCTCCTTCTTCCCTCCTGATGCCTCGAGCCACCTTGCTCCTTTGACTCTGCCTTTGTTAACTTCGTCAACTTCTTGACAAACGTCGGGTTGGCCGCCTCCGTTGTTATCTCCTCTGTCTCCCTTTCCATCAACTCCTCGAAGGATAGGGGGTCTTTCGGGTTAGACTCATCTTAAAGAACCCTTCACGCAACCCCACCTTAAATGCCATCTGGAGGGCATACCGCGTCATCTCCTGGATGTCCAGGATCTCTTCTTGGAACCTGTCCACATATTGGGCCAACGACTCCTCTGCCCTCTGACCTATCAGAAAGATGGACTCGGGACTCTTCTTCCTCTTTTTGGAAGTGGAGAAGCGAAGCTGAAAGCTCCGGCTAAAGTCTTCGAACCCGTAGATCGATCTCGCTGGGAGTTGATGGAACCAATCCATTGCCTTGTCTTTCAACGTGATTGCGAAGAGGCGACACTTGAATGCATCTGTCATCGGCCTAATAGAGACCGAACCTTCGAACCACTGCAGGTGCTGGACGGGGTTATCCTTTCCGGTATAGTAAGTCATGTCAGGTTCTCTGAACCCCTCGAGAATGGGAGCTAAGGCAATCAACTCGCTGAAGGGTGACCCCTTACTTGGTGGTCTCGCATGCTCCCCCCGCGCGACATGCTCGCCTGGGAGGCTAGCACTCGTCGGGCTGGGGAATAACTCCCGGCCGGTAAGGTCTCGCTCGACCCCCTCTACCATCCTTTCCTTCTCGGGCCATCTTCCTGGTGCACTTCCTTCTCCCCCTGTCAGGGTCATCTCGTTTAGGTCCTTGGGAGACAGCTCGCTGAGAACCCTAGGAGCAGTCTCGTTAAGACCCCTAAGAGCTAAGTCCTGAGGGGTGGGAGTTGAGCAATTACCTCGAGGAGTAATACTTCGCAGCATCTCCATGATGCCTTGGATGGATGTCATGAACTCTTCCCTCCCCATAAAGGGTCCTGGGTTGGGGGTCTCGCGGGAGTCATCACTACCCCCCTGATCTCCAACCATGACACTCTCCTGAGATCTTCAGTGCTGGTCACTCTCCATGCTCACCGCACCAAGATGTTGAAACCGAGAAACTGATCTCTGTGGAGCTCGGGGTCCCTAAAAAGGGGTGACCTCACACTTACTGCACTCAGGCGAATATCACAGACCAAAGGCTCGGGAAACTACGAATAGACCCCGGCTCAAGCGTGGAGGTCCCTCCTCACACCCGCAAGACCTGGGTGATCTCCCCTTCCCAAGCCAATGTTGAGCTAGGTGCCTTGGAGGATGAAGAAAGAGGATCCAGAAGTCATGCCCTCCAAGGCACCCCTAAGGGTCTATTTATAGTTTTTTGGGAACGGCCTGCAAATAGCCAACCTCCACTGCTCTTGAAATTACTATCATACCCTGGGCTGGGCGGGCTGGCGAGCTGCGGGCTGAGGCGGGCTGGCCGAGCTGGGCGGCCTGGCGAGCTGCGGGCTGAGGCGGGCTGGCCGAGCTGCGGGCTGGCCGAGCTGGGGGCTGGCGAGCTGGGGGCTGGCCGAGCTGGGCGGCCTGGCGAGCTGCGGGCTGAGGCGGGCTGGCCAGCTAGGCGGCCTGCGGGCTGGCCGAGCGAGGCGGCCTAGCGAGCTATGGGCTGGCCGAGCTGGGCGGCCTGGCCGGGCGAGCTGAGGCGGGCTGGCCGAGCTGGGCAGCCTGGCGAGCTGCTGGTTGGCCGAGCTGGGCAGCCTGGCCAGGCGAGCTGGGCGTGTCGGCTGAGACCCTTGAGTCGGCCTCTCGCCGCACCCGCCCCCTAAAAACAGGTCGGGGAGGCAAATATTGCATCCCCCTAATAGTATATTATGAAGGTCGACCCTAAATTGGTCCACAACAGTGCAAAACCCTCAAAAAACTTAAAACTGTGAATCAAGTCTTACGCCCTGTTTGGGGGCCCCTTTTCGCGAATACGAGGTTATACACCAGCATCATCGAGTAGTGAATTGTGGTCGAAGGATGATGCATGGGACAAAAATATCCGTAAAATTTTGATCTGAGGTGCAAAGTGTCAAAGATAATGTATTCCAAAAGTACAAAATACTAAAATACCTTATTTCAAATATGCAAAATGCCAAAAAAAAAACCCCCTTTTATTTGAAGACCCTCAAGAAATATTTACAAACCCAAATATAACATCTTTTTAAAACCTAATAACTCATAACACTTCTCTATTTGCATAATTGCAGCCCCTTATCTAACCTATCGGTTCATACTCCCTCTTGATATTTGTCCGGTCGCCCACTGTCAAACTCCACCCCTCCCCGCTAATAGTTGCTTCGCCGACCACCACCGACGATCCTGCCGCCGACAACTAGCCCAACCGCCGCCTACTCAAAGCGAAACCAATCTTGACTACAATAGCTCCGAAGAAATCGTCTGTCACATGCGTGCGACTTTCCGACCTATAGCAGCCCTGAAATGCTCTTATAATGATATTGTCGTCTTAGAAAGTACTGGGCCGTCATGTGGAGCTCACTTCTTAGTTCTTACATGTGCTGTTGAACTCAAACTATTTATTTAATAGCAGAGGCATCTCAATATATTCTCTACACAATTATAATGATCCCTTTGATAAATAATATTGACTACAAGACAATCTCATTCATATTATGCAATGACTAGAGTCGCAGCGATGAAGCGAGATGAGCCGAGGGTTTCTTTGGAATATATGGTTAGTGGTGGTTCACCACGGGTGCTGCCGGTGGTGATTGTCACCACCGGGATACCCCCGGGCGATAACTTCACCAACCCCACGACAAGCAGGGGTATCCCGACGACAAGTTCTTTGACCCGCTCGGCGTCGCCGACACAACATTCAGTTAAAAATAGGATGGAAATGCGAAATGTAAGTGATTTCAGGTCTTATTTTTTTATAGAAATCATTATTTGTACCTTAATTGAAAGACGAAAAATTATAGAAAACATTTCTTATGTTATTGAGTTTTATTTAAGGTCCTTTGGCATGACGGTGGAGGTCGTAAACATAATGGTTATGAACGGCCGCTCATGAACGCCTACTTTACTACTGAGAAATCAAACTCCTCTAAAATAATGGTGGCAGCGAGAATAGAATTTTTACCAGTGCCAAAACTGTCCCAAACAAAGCTCGTATTAACATAATTATCTTGTGCATGCAATATCACCAAACATATGAAATGATGCAACATCCATAAACTCACAACACCATTTGTAAAAAACATTATAAAGAGACTTCCATCCTCCTACTAAACAATGTAACATTTGTAAGAACAACACTAGCACCACTAAACACAAAGTTATCATGTAAAGAAGAAATGATTTTTCCCATCTCCTTAGACAAGGGTTGTTGCCTACCAAATCCAAAAGAATTCCTTAGTCAAGTTCTTTGAAAACTCCACCCTCTTTCAAAGCACTCATAACATAATTTCCACACATTGCCAAGGAATGAAAGTATAAACATTCACAATTGTATCTTAAAATGACTTGCATAAGCACACATCGCAGATCACTTGGCATATTACGCTCACCATTTTGATAAGCTCAAATGATCGCTCAAACTACGAAAATGCCGAAAAGATAATCGAAGGGTGATCATATGCGTGAAGAAGATTTAGGCTAAATAACAAACTTCCAAAATGCAACTGCAAGCAGAAACACCTGTGAAACAAAAATGTAAAGAGATATTGCAAATCAACTACTCTCTTCTCAAAACAAATGTGAACAATTTTTCCCCTCATGTCGCCTTCTCTCCCAACTGGCTTCCTTTTTCTACTTTATGTATCAACTATTACCTTCACATTAAGATATTTTGCCTCAAATGACACACTTTGATTTATCCGATGCACCTCTTCGTAGTGAAGACATGGAAGACTGAATGCTTGCCGTAAAATAAATAAATTCGATGGACACGAGAACATCAGAAATCTATTATAGAGTAGAAATGCTTAAATTGTAGGCATTCGATTCATTTATGCATCGCTGTACACTTACAAGCATTGATTTATTGATCATAGAAAATAACATGAAGGATGAACAACATTCACCTTTAATCCTAACAGGATTGATCAAAGATTCACTTAATTATATGTGATTGATGCCAGTCTGTGGATCTGCCGTACTTTCCTCCACCTTTTGGCGCATCTTATATTGCAGCATGGTAGGAGCACAATCAAAAGGAGTTTCCCCTAATCAGAAAATTAAGTAATCAGCAAAGGTCTGCACTTTTCGCTCTGTTTGGGAGAGAGTTCCAGGCGCGGCGACATTTCATCCGAATTCCGGAGTTTGTAAGGGGAGTGTGTTCCGCTTTCAGAGTGAAATTCGACTCTGAATGCCGTCTTTAGCCCGTTCCGGACATCGAGGTGGTGCATTTGGGGTTTGCGGCCGTGAATGAGCACTTCCATGCCCAGAAGCTCTCCCAGAACACAGTAAATAATGGAAAAAGTTGCCTCAAACAATTAGAAGGCAAGCATAGAAACATTACAGGCAGTTTTAAAGTATATAATAAAATGACATTGATAATGCTGCTACTTATTAATATGTTTTAAAGTACAATTCATACATTCAAAACATAATTTGCTCCAACTCAGTGAGACATTAAGTAGGAAATTAGAATTAAATGAGTAGAACAAGAAATAGTGAACACAATATAATTTTTAAGAGTTAAGGTTGGGTGATTAAAACAAAGAAATGACTGAAAGGTATTATGTGAAAAGTGGATATCATGCAAATTGAAGGTAGATTTCAAGACATGCATTTACTATTACTAAGACATGGATTCACTTTGTTAGTTACATCTTGTGAATGCTGACTCACACGTTCCTTCCATTGCAACATCATGCGCACCAGCAGTTCATGCTCTCGCACTAAAGGCATGAATTTTTTTTACGATATTTTGATGCAAGATTCAAAATACAAATGTTTTTTCAAAAGGGTCTTTTGGGAACTCTATACGCGAGGAGATGGATATAAAACTCCATCTGTTCGGGGTTAGGGCAATGTGTGAATTTTGAACGCCTCTCATTGCAAATCTCCATCCCTTCATCTCGTGAATCGATCTGGTGTTTCCCGTGACGGTAACCATCTTGGGGTTAACCATGTTAATTATAAATTATAGAAGAAATGTTGCACTAGAATCCCGACAGTAAGAAGACTCATTTTTATGGCCCATTAGGAGTAGTGTTCATATTGTATAGCTTAGTCCCACTGTTGCGGACATAGAGGAGGGAGGCCTAGAGGAAGGAGCATCATCGACATGACGTGTATACTGTCGAAGGAGTAGACCGGCGTAAAGGACTGCAACAGGATGATTTGGCGTGATCGTTCCTGTTATGTTTAAATTTTTTTGTAGCATTCTCTCTGTTGTTTCACATTTGTCGGGAGGGTTATATAACCCCTGGTTCCTTGTTTTGGATGATCTTGTATCTTGAATTGGAAATCAATTGGAGCCTAGGGTTGGCCAAGTGGGATCTTCCCCCTTGGAGTTCATTTTTCTCCCCATTTCGTATCTCGTACCAATGCTACGACCTAGCCTCCATGCATGCATCGCCTGCCGCAGGGTTCGTTTGCTCCTCTCTCGTCGTCAATATCTGCGCAAGATGGCGTTTCCCGCTCACGTTCCATCGGATCGTTGACCATTGACCATCGTTTCCAGCGCCTGCTGGTTCGTCTCGAACCATCGCCGACTCATGCAGCCTCGCTCCAACGCCTGCAACCCCGCTCCGACCCTCGCCGACGCCGACCACTCGAACCATCGCCGATGCCTGACTGCTTCTGACGCCTGCAACACTTGTTTTTGTCGCCTGCCGGGATCCAGATCTTGCCTCCAGTGTTCTCGACATCTGCACCCACCAACCCACCTCCTCCCAGCTTTCTTCACCGCGGATCTGCTTCGTTGTGAGTCCCGCAATGCTCGCTCGCTTGCCAGCGCCTCTACACCAGCTCCTAGCGCCCCAACAACAGGGCCCGACCACTCACGCCCCAACTTATACTTTTTTGCTGAGACATTCCTTTCTTTTGAATGCCCCAGACCCGAAACAGTTGCAGTAGAGGAAGTTAGAGCAGAGTTTCCAGGGCTGCTGTTGTTGCTACTATTTGTTGCTCCCTCACCACTACGAGGTAGTTATGGTTTTTTCTCTAGATCATACTTGTGACTTAATTTTATGGATTCGTTTCAGGTTGTTGACGCTCATAGTTTTAGTTGCTGATGCTAGACTACTTGCTAGTTTTCTGTTGTTGTTTACTACTTGTTTTCAGATCTTGCTTTCTGAGAAGGTTTTATGTTATGATGCATATTATAAATTTTTAAAATATAAAGGCTGCATTTTAGCGTAAACTCGTGACATCACTTTTAACTGAATGTCACTCTTATTTTCGAAATTACAAAAACTTCCTCTAAAATTTCCATTTCATTACAAAAACCTCCCCTGAAGTTTTAATTTCATAACATCCATGCACAAAAACACCCCCCTCGGTGAACAGTGTCTAGGGGGTATTTTTCTTCATGGATGCAATGAAATGAAAAGGGCAGGGGAGATTTTGGTAATGAAATGAAAACTTAAGGGGAGTTTTTTGTAATTTCGAAAATAAGAGTGATGCTCTCATTAATTATGCTAGTTTACAGGAGAGATTTGAGTAATTATTTATTTTTTTATTTCTACTAAATTTAGAAGCTTGCATGTCATTAACATTCTTGTTGTGTTCTCATGCTCATATAGGATAAAACGAATTAAGCTACGTATTTTTTCGTTGCGTATATACTTTTTACTTGTTGACTAGTTGATCAACTGAACCAAGGGACATAGTCTTTAAAAGCTTCAATTTAAACCATGTTTTCAAACATAAAAATAAATGTCTTTTTATAAAAGCAAAGTAAAAGACGGGGTCGGCTTAGCGTCTGCAGTTGTCCCCTACACAACGTGGTATCACAACGCGTATTTTCTCACTCTGATAATATATAATTGCTGAGAAAATACAAGTCGTGGCAGTTAGTATCAGAGCGAGGTTTGAGATATGTTTGGTTAAATTGGTAGGGTTGTAATTTTCTTGAAACAACCATTTTTTAAATAAATTCCATTTTTACCTTATATCATTTCATTTGCATACACACATCAATGTGTCCACTATATCTTGGTGAAAGCATGAACACTACACTCATAAGCATGACAGAAGTATACGACGTATATTATGTAGTATGAGATGCATAATATGTGTTTGTATATGCATTCTCATAGACATATCAACATGTGATAGCTAAGTTGAAATAAGCGACTTAACATTATCACATAGATGCTCATTAAATTTTATTTTTACGTTACATGCGATATTATGTAGAATGGAATGCATAATATTTCATATGCACGCCGCTCATGACATGCATTAAGGCCTTTTTAGAATGTATAGTACAACATGCATAACATAACATAACATTAGCACGCATGCCAAGTTAAGATCTGCATGATGACAATTGTACACATATGATTTGAAAGGGAAATTAAATCATTTATGCATTCATAATATATGCACAGAAGTCAAGAGGATGATGGTACATCATCCTAAGTGTAGGCATAATATAATTTTATGAATTCTCGGAGCAAGGTAACAGCAAGAACAAGTATCTACACATTTCTGATTTAGTTTGAGTTAAGTAATTCTAGTTTTCAAGCTGAGGTGTCATAATGTAGGTGTTGATAGATGCCCGTTCATATTCGTAGGCGATGCCTCCAAAACATTATTCGTTGAGGTCAACTCCCCAGTCAGAAGGTGAGTCATCAGGTGCTCACAGCGAGGCGATGATCAAGGAACTACGTCAAAGCAATGAGACATTGTTGAGACAGATGGTCGCAATACAGGCACAGATCCAGACCTTGTTGACGGCCACCTGAGCATAGCAGCCTAGGGTGCAAGACCCTTGCGGTGGGTCAGACTGTACCTGACCCTCCCGCTCCTCTGCTCCTCTTGTACCTCCTGCCCAATTGCCACCAGAAATGAATTTCATTTTGCATTTCCAGCGTTTAGGACCCCCTACTTATGACGGGAAGGCCGACTTTATGGCATCAGATGATTGGATCCTTGCGATGAAGGAGATGTTCTCCTACTCAGGGATTTTTGCGAACGAGAAGGTCATGGTAGTTGCTTACCAGTTGAATGGCCTTGATAAAGGCTGGTAGATCAGGGAAAAGAAGACCCTCGTCGGTGGATGCTCGTGGGAAAGGTTTAAGACGATGTTGCTGGAGAAGTTTTTGTCTTCGGTTGAGCAAGACGGGCTGATGAACAACTTTTTGCACTTGAAACAACAACAAATCACAATTGGTGAGTACGAGGTAGAGTTCAACAAGTTAAACAAGTTTGCTCAGGAGATGGTCGCCACTGAGGCAGACAGAGTGAAACGTTTTTTGGGTGATCTTAGAAGTAATATCCCCTAGTTAGCCAGCGCATACAGATTTGAGAGTTATACGGAAGCTATTGAAGCAGCCTTGAAGGTAGATGCGATCAAGAATGCTAAAAATCGTGGGCTGAAGGCGAGGAAGGATAAGAGAAAGGTTGATGATAGTGGAAGATCTCAGACATCCGGCCCTGCTCCGAAGAAACGAAGCAAAGAATCATGCAGTTTTTGTGGTCGGCCAGGCCATCCTTTTGAGAAGTGTTTTAAGAGGTTGGGTGCTCAGAAACAGCTTCAGGTGCATGCGATCCAGGATGCGCCTAGGGGAGATCTTGCTTGTTCCTACTGCAAGAAGAGAGGGAATGATGTTGCCCGTTGCTTTCAAAAATCAAGAGTTTGCTTCCAGTGTGGTCAGAGGGGGCATATGAGGGATCAGTGCCCACAATCCCGGCCCGCGTTGCAGGCGGCTCCACTGCATGCCTTGCCGCCGCCACGACATGTGGACAGAGGAAATGGAAAGCTGAATGTGTTAACAAAGGAAAAAAACTCAGTCGTCTACCCAGGTGATCTCAGGTTAAATTTCGACCTAGTTAATAACCCTTCATTGTGGATTTAAGTTTCTAATTTCCTTTAATTATGCGCATGACTTTTTTAGGCGAGTTTAAAGTGATTACTAAGTGAGTGCACGTTCTTTTCGATTCGGGTGCTACCCACTCATTCGTGACAAGGAGTTTTGTAGACCGACGTCGTTGGGCTGCCGACCGGTAAGATGATCCTCTTAACGTCAAGTTCCCCTCAAGAGATCTGGTGGTGTCAAATCAGGGTATTCAGAAGTGCCCTATCTTGTTAGGAGGATTCCTTGCGTTTGCGGACCTGAAGGTATTAGATCTGGAGGATTTTGACGTGACCTTGGGCATGAATTGGTTGTCCAGTTATGTTGCACAAGGTTGAGAGCAATACTGATCGTAGCCTTGTTATCGCAGTATAGCCTGATAGGCTCGCTACTTTTAAACCCAATATCGGTCAAAATGGTTCGTATCCATAGCCCTTCATAGATTCCATGAGTCATAGCCCTGAACTCCGCCTCAGCATCTGGCAACCACATGCTGTTTTTTACTCCTCCAGGTGACTAATATTCCACCCACCATAGTGCAATACCCAGACGTGGACCGTCGATCTTCAATCGATCCAGCCCAATCAACATCCGTGTCCACCTCAATAGTCAGCTCTTTATTTGATGAAAACATGATGCCTTTCCCAGGAGAGGACTTGAGATATCTGAGGACACGATGAGCAGCATCTAAATGACGAGTCCTCAGGGAATGCATATATTGACTGAGCACTCCTACATGCTACAACATATGAGATATTTGGGCGAGTATGCGACAAGTAGATCAGTTTTCTAACCAGCCTCTGAAAACTGGGAATGTCCTCAATCATGTCACCATCATCTCTTCGAAGTCTGTGGTTAACTTCGATTGGAGTGTCAGCCGATCTGCACCCACTCATTCCTGAAGCTTCAAGGAGATCAAGAGTATATTTTCTCTGTGATATGAATATCCCGTGTTTGGACTTTGCAACCTCAATACCCAAGAAGTACTTGAGGTTCCCCAAGTCTTTTACTTCAAATACTTTCACCAGTCTCGCTTTCAATGCCAGAATCTCATTATGATCATCACCTGTTATAATGATGTCATCTACATAAACTATCAGAGCAATTAATTTTCCTTTATTGTTTTTGATGAAAAGAGTATGATCCACATTACTTTGGGAGAATCTGAAACATGTCATTGTCTTGTGAAATCTTCCAAACCAAGCCCTAGGTGATTGTTTCAAACCATACAAGGTCTTCTTCAGCTTGTACACTTTGCCTGCAGATCCTCTGGGAGAGAGACCAGGAGGTAGATCCATGTATACCTCTTCTTCCAGATCACCATGAAGGAACACATTTTTTACATCAAGTTTGCTAAGAATCCACCCCTTGCAGGTCGTACATGATAGGAGAATCCTTATAGAGTTCATCTTAGCAATCGGTGCAAAGGTTTCCTGGTAATCAATATCTGTCGTCTGAGTGTACCCTTTAGCAACCAGTCTAGCCTTGTACCTTTCCACAACCCCTTGAGTGTTCTGTTTGACAGAGAACACTCATCCCACATCAGTCTTTCCTTTAGGCAGATGTACTAGGTCTCATGTGTGATTCTTATCATGCATTTCTTCAAGCATAGCCACCTTCCACCTGTCATCAGAGAGAGCATCCTCCCACAAAGTAGGGATTGAAGTAGCAACCAAAGAAGAGACAAAAGCTCTATGGGAAGCCGTTAGGGACGAATAGGAGACGAAGTGAGATAACGGGTGTTGAGTAAAAGTATCTTCCCTTGGAGTAAAGAAACCTGACGACGGATCAGATGTCTGCTATAGGACTCTGATAGGGGCATGTGTGTTTGTTCCCTTGGGGCGACGATAGTAAACTTGTAGGGGCTTGACAATAGGAACAGTATGAGTTGGCGCGGGAGTAGTAGGAGACGGAGTCGAGTGATAGTGATATAACAGAGGAATGGGTAAAGGAGTTAAGGAACTCACTTCCAACATAGAAGAGATCTCTTCTGAAGTGAGGGTCTGTATTAGCTCTCGGATTTACGGAATGTGACATCCATGATAACAAAGACTTTCTTAAGGACCGGGACAAAGCATTTATAACCCTTTTGAGTAGGGGCATAGACGATAAAAACACAAATGTGAGCCCGAGGATCAAGTTTAGTCCTTTGGTGAATATGGACAAAACAAACACAACTGAATATACGAGATTGGAGATTAGTAGGAGGCACCCCAAGAGTGTGAATGAGAGTGTTATAACCCAGGACACGAGAGGGCATACGATTAATAAGATAGGCGTCAGTGAGAACTGCATCCCCCAATAGTACTTTGGAAGGTGCATATGGAGAAGACACCGAACAACTTCCAAAAGATAATGATTTTTGCGTTCGGATACCCCATTTTGAGCAGGAGAGTGAATGCAAGACGTTTGATGGATAATCCCATGTTAAGCAAGGTAGCGGTCAAATTGAGAGTCCATGTACTCGCGGTCATTGTCGGTGCGAAGGATTTTGATAGGGGTATCAAATTGTATATAAATCATTTTGTGAAAACGCTGAAATAAAGAAAAAACCTCATCTTTATCCTTCATTAAATAAATCCATGTAGTACGAGAGAAGCAGTCAAAGAGAGTGACAAACCAACGAAACCCAAAAAAATAAAAAACAGGGCAAGACCCCCAAACATCATTATGAATAACATGAAAAGGAGCAAAACTAGGAGATGAAACATGATTAAAGGAAGCACGGTGATGTTTGTCAAGTTCACAAGCATTACAATGAAAATTATCAATTAATACATCGGACAAAGTAGGAAATAAATGTTGCATAACCAGAATAGAGGGATGTCAAAGACGGCAATGCCAGGACTGCAAAGTGACCGCCTGATCAGCATGAAAGGCCTGTGGCGAAAATGCAGGGGTGGAAGAATCAAACACGTAGAGCTCATCTACCAAACTACTAAAGCCAATCAATGTCTCCGTCTTCAGGTCCTGAAACACACAAGAAGAGGGAAAGAACGTCACAGAACAGTTCATAGAGTTTGTTAGATGACTAATTGAGAGTAGATTGCGAGTAAACTTGGGTACATGAAGGACAGAAGAAAGAGTAAGAGAAGAGCAGGAGATTGTTCCTTTTCCAGCAATTGGAGATAAGGAACCATCCGCAATGCTCACTTTGTCTCGACCAGACAAAGGAAGGTAAGATATAAAACCTGTAGCAGAGCCGATCATATGATTCGTTGCTCCAGAATCGATAATCAAGTGAGTACAGGGACGAGAGGATGCATTGTGAGCACCCGACGGTCCTTGATGAGCATATGAAGGCGAGGACACGGAAGGCTCCAGAGGTTGTTGCTGCATCAGATGCAGGAAGGCAAAAATCTCATCGGCGGACAAAGCAAGAGGAGCAGACTGGGTAGTAGGAGGAAGCATCTCCTCAGAAGAATCAGACAGGTGAGCAGAGCGGGGCAGAGCAGGGTGACCTAGAGAACGACCATAACCACGACGCCACGTGGTGTGGAGCCCCCACGGGGTGTAGGAAAGCCATGAAGATGAAAGCAGATTTCATGAGTATGGCGGGACTTGTCGCAGTAATCGCAGAGTAAGTGATCCTTGTCGGTGGACTTGGACCTGGAATCACAAGGGGCTCTACTGCCAAACTGAACAGCCAGGACAGAACCTTCGGGAGGAGTATCAGGGGTCCATGTCCGTTGCCGATCAAATTCCTGTTGAACAAGACTGAAAACCTTGGGAAGGGATGACAGAGGTGAGCGCCCAAGAATCTGCATACTGATCGGATCAAAGTCGCGGTGGAGGGCATAAAAGAACTCAAAAATTATGTTGTTATCTTCCCGAGCTCGAACGAGGAGCTTATCTTCAGGATACACAAGAATGAGGGAGTCAAAATGATCATACTCCTGATAAATTTGAGTGAACTCCAAGTAGTAGACAGACGAAGGACGATCACCCTGACGAAGGAGGAAGATCATCCGCCGCAGCTGAAAAATCTGTGCAGCATTGCCCCGGCAGGAGTAAGCAGCCTCAGCCCTTTTCCAAATATCAGCTGCAGTCTCCAAAAACAGATAATTCCGAGCAATCGAGTCAACCAAGACATCACTAGAGAGTTCTCAGACTTCCACTGTAGCCAGTCTGGAGAATCTTCGGCCGGTGTCGGAATAGTCCCCATAACATACCCAAACAAACATCTGCTCTTCAAGGCAAGGGTAATAGTCTGAGACCACGAGAGGAAATTAAAATCATCCAAGCGAATAGTGGTGATTTGAGGAGTACTGCGGTCATGACTGGACCGAGCCGCGCCATCGAACGACAAGTTAGTGGAGGAAATCCTTGCACCAGAAGAGAGTAAGAGATCCATCATTCCCGGACATGATGCGAGAACAAGCACAAGAAGCCTCACAAACACCTAGATAGAAACGAGGGTTGGCTCATAGAAGAAAGGACAAAACCAAGTTCTCGAAAAAGCCTCCAAGAAGGACTGACACCAGAAATACCATCAGATTAGGGCCATATTTCCGGTGTCAAAAGAAAATCCAACAGTCAGCGATAGGGAAGAAAACGAAGAAGAAAAACTGCCGAAGCGGAACCGGGACGCGACACCGAAGCGGAACCGGGACACGACGGGTACTGCAGAACACGACGGGTGATGCGGAACGCGACGCCGAACCGGGACTCGACGGGTTATGCGGAACCGAGACGAGATGAAAACTACGGCGGAAGGAGAGGCGGGATGCGGAGGTGGACACGGGAGTCCTAATCGTCTAAGGTTCTGATACCATGTCGAGAGAAAAGAAAATGACGTTCATAATAGAGGAAACCCTAATACCCTCTATATATGGAGGCGGATCAGGAAAAAAGGTAAAAAATACAATATAATGATAAGCACAAAGATAATAATAAGCGCATCTCAACAGAAGCCATTGTTGGGTCCGGAGGCCTTGGAAGAGACGAGCATTTTTGCGACGCATATCTGTGAGAAATTTCGATTGACTCAAGAGCGTTACGAGAAGTATGCAAATCAACAGAGGGTTGATCTAAAGTTCGTTGTTGGGGACATAGTTTTCTTGAAAGTTTCTTCGATGTCGGGTGTTAAAAGATTTGAGAAGGTCCGTAAGTTGGATCACAGATATGTGAGACCTTTTCAAATTGTCGAACGCATCAGAGTGTCTGCTTATAGGCTGGTATTGCCTGCAACTTTCTGTAGTGTTCACAATGTATTTCATGTGAGCCAGTTGTGAAAGTTCTTGCACAGTGATCGTCAAGTCCTTTGTAGAGGAGCCTAATCTTTCCTTTGTCGAGAAGCTTGTCCGTATTCTGGAGATGCACGATCGAGTATTGAGCAAAAAAACAATTCTTATGGTTAAAAATCCTTTGGAGAAATCAGGACATTAGGAGCGCAACTTGGGAATTGGAGTCTGCAAACAGAGAATCTCACTCTGATTTGTTCTCCTAGTTTTCTTCGGTAAGTGTTTCTATCCAGCAAAAAAAAACTTATTTACCTCTTTTGCACTTAGGGTTTGCTTTACACTCTAAGTTTCAGGACAAAACTTCTTTTTAGGGAGGGTGGCTGTAACGCCCCCGAAATTTCAATAATTAATTTCAATCGTCTAATTGGCGTAATATTTAGCGTAAGCGCGTTACGTTAGCATGGCGTTTAGGGGAGTTTCATCGTTTGTGTGATTTCATGTATGTTTGGTCAAGACAACGGAAGTTCGAGTTTGATCGAAATTGAGATTTCAAGATTTTAAGATTTAATTTATAAGAATCAGAATTTCTAAGTTTTAATTAAAAAATAAACTTAACTAATGATGATTTCTTTTTGCTAATCTTGGGTCAAGTAAGTCAAAACTTTCCCTAGAGAATGACAAAATGCATTAAAAACTTGTCTTGGAAATTGATTTTTTTAAAAAGAGAAAAACCAGTTGTAATTTAAGTTCCCAAAATTCTTCTTCTTTCTCAAGCCAACCGGAGCCTGGGAGAGTAAGGGAGAGCGGGTCACTATTCACCTGAAGCTTTCCGACCGCCCGTTCGAGAGCTCCGGTGTTCGAATTTCTCGACAGAGCCTAAATTTGGAAAGCTATCGTCCAGCTCTTTGCGTGCGTGATAAGTATTTTTAGTTTTGTTGAGTTTTTAGCGTTAGGGTTAGCGGCCCAAACCGTCATTTTTGTCAAATCTTCGTAGATTTTCTAGCCAAACTCGAGCATGAGCCGATCCTTGGCGTGGAGGGCCTGTGAGGTTGGTTTCTTGTGGTTATAGTTAAGGCAAGTGGTGTTTGCTCTCTTTGCTTTCTCTCTCTTAATTTTTTCATTTATTCATCTATGTTTCTCTGTTTAAACTTGTTGTATGGGTGTAGATTAACTTAAGAAATTGCTTTTTCTTTTCCTCCGTAAAGATTCAATTTCTGAAAATTTTGCATATAAAAACTGCTAGAAATTTACTTCTAGAAATTCCGTATGTAAAACCTGCTTAGAGACCAAAAAATTCAACTGCATGATCCATAACTTTTATCAAGTCCAGATTCGACTGCATGAATTCGACTGCATATGTTGCATAGTCTATTTTTGTATAAACTTTTCGTAAGTCCAAATTCGACAGCACAAATTCGACTGCATAGGCTGCATAGTCCATTTCTGCATAAACTTTTCCTAAATACAGATTCGACAGCATGAATTTGATTACATTATTCGACTATATGAATTCGACTGCATAGTTCATTTCTACACTAAGTCATTTTCAACTGCATGAAATATGTCTAAGTCCAGATTCGACTGCATGATTTGACTGCATAATTTATTTTTGCACTAAGTCATTCTGAACTGCATGAAATCTGTCTAAGTCCAAAATTGACTGCATGAATTCAATTGCATGAATTTGACTGCATAGTTCATTTCTGCACTGAGTCATTTTCAACTGCAAGAAATCTGCCTTAAGTCCAAATTTGACTGCATGAATTCGACTGCATGAATTCGACTGCATGAATTCGACTGCATAATTCATTTCTGCACTAAGTCATTTTCAACTGCATGAAATCTGACTAAATCCAGATTCGACTGCATGAATTTGACTGCATAGTTCATTTCTGCAATAAGACATTTTCAACTGCATGAAATCTGCATAAGTACAGATTTGACTGCATAAGTCCAGATTCGACTGCATAAGTCCAGATTCGACTGCATGATTTCTGTTTAAGTCCAAATTCGACTCCATGATCAAGTTCAACTGCATGATTTCTGCTTAAGTATGAAATTGACCGCATGACTTCAAATTCTACTGTATACATGAAATTCGACTAGATAAGTGAAATTTGACTACATAAGTGAAATTTGACTGCATGACTGAATTTAGACTACATAGTTTATCATGTTATTATTGTCATGGCTAGTTTTGTTTGGTGTCAGTGAGCTGTTTATAAAAAATAGATGTTGGGATGTGAGTGTTAGTGGATTATACCACCGTCACAGTACCTTTTGTTTAGGTCTGTTAGGTTGGTAAGCAAGCCACCCCCACAATACTTTTTTGATTAGGACTGTTGGGTTGTGTTGGTAAGCAAGTCACCCTCACAGTAATTTTTTGTTTAGGATTGTTGGATTGTGTTGGTAAGTAAGTCACCCCCAAAGTATCTTTTTGTTTTGCACTGTTGGGTTGTATTAGTAAGCAAATCACCCCCACAGTAACTTTTTGTTTAGGACTGTTGGGTTATGTTGGTAAGCAAGACACCTATACATCACTTTTTGTTTAGGATTGATGAGTTGTATTGATAAGCAAGCCACCCCCACAATATCTTTATTGAGTTGATCAGTCTCAATTACTTCATTATATCTATATAGAAATATAATATAGACTTATTTTGCACTTGGTGCAAGATTATTCTCATGACTAAATTAATATGAACTATCATGCTCACTATTCATGTGATTTTCTTCAGATATCCTTATTTTGTTCTAGTTACCACTTGTACTTTCTAATTGAGACATTTTTTTCTTTTGAATGCCCCAGACTCGGAGCAGTTGTAGTACGGGAAGTTAGAGCAGAGTTTCCAGGGCTGCTGTTGTTGCTACTGTTTGTTGCTCCCTCACCGTTGTGAGGTAGTTATCGTTTTTTGCTAGATCAGACTTATGACTTAATTCAATGTGTTCGTGTCAGGTTGTCGATGCATATAGTTTTAGTTGTTGATGTTAGACTACTTGCTAGTTTTCTGCTGTTGCTCACTGCTTGTTTTTAGATCTTACTCTCTGGGGAGATTTTATGTTAGGATGCATGTTAGGTATTTTTTAAATAAAAAAACTGCATTTTAGCGTAAACTCATGATATCTCTTTTAACTGAATGTCACTCTATTTTAAGAATTATAAAACTTCTTTTTATTTCAACTAAATTTAGAAGCTTGCACGTCATTGGCATGTTTGTTGGGTCTTCATGCTCATGTAGGATAAAACAAATTAAGCTACGTATTTCTCCGCTACGTATATACTTTTTACTTGTGTACTAGTTGATCCACTGAACCGAGGGACATGGTTTTTAAAAGCTTCAATTTAAACCAAATTTTCAAACATAAAAATAAATGTCTTTTTATAATAGCAAAGTAAAAGACGGGGTCGTCTTAGCGTCTGCAGTTGTCCCCTACACAACCTGAAATTACAACGCGCATTTTCTCTCACTCTGATAATATATAATTGCTGAGAAAATGCGGGTAGTAACACGCGGCGTCTCCCACTTTTGCGACGACCCGATCTGGGTTGGTCTCCACCAAGGATGCCACTACGAAACATAAAAGTGGCCCACACATTGGATTCTGATACCAATTGATGTAAGAGTAGGCTATGTGTGTATAAATACTACATGTAACCCTAATATGACATGCAAGAGGATAAGCTTTTTCTTAATGACTAAATGGAATACATATGCAATGACTGATGGTGAATTCAATATATAGCAATAAAGGATTAAATCACATGCGGATGTTTTAAGCAAAACAAATAATTCCTTTAGGCAAGCCTCCACATGAAGGGCCAAAATAAGGGCACGTGGTGAATAGTTTCTGCAAATCACAAAATAATCTAGAACAAAATTCTACAATACTGTAAATCTCGAAAGAACAAAAGTTCATAATACCATATTTAAATTTTGAAAACAAAACTACATACAATAACAATACACTCACATAATAAAGAGAGGTTGTCGTGGGATGGAAATCAATGACTCACGGGTGGTTGGAGGCTGTCCAGAGGTGGAAGATGGAGAATCGGTGGCAAGAATCAGAGCACTGGAGGTGGGGGAGGATGGAATTTTGGTTTGCTTGAGAGGGGATGGAGCATGGGTTCCTGAAGGGGGATTTGAGGGTCAGTGGAGGGCTTTGATAGTGCAGTTTCAAGGAGGAAATGTGAGGATCGGTGGAGAGCTTTGATCGTGAGGTTCCTGGAAGGGAATCTGAGGTTAAGTAGAGTGTAATTTGTTGGAGGAGGAGTGGGGATTTTGGGTAGAGGCGGGAAGGTATCTTCCTGGACGAAATAAGGACCATTGATCTTATGGTTGCGTGTGGATTTGTTGTAGGATAACTGAAAGGTGTGTGGATTAGTTGTAGGGTTTCGGAGGGGGGATTGGAGAGGGAAAACAACGGCTATGGATGGGAGATACAAAAGGGATGCATGAAAATACCTAAAAATCATCACCTAGGGCCTCACAGAGTCGTCAGTGTGAGAGGATCGCCGGATTCCGGGAATTTTGATTCCTAAATCTGCAATGAAATGGTGGTTGCCATCTTACTTATATTTATAATAAACTACTCTAGGGCATCCCTTACATGAACGACTATGATTGTTCGTTAATGTAACGGACCCGATCACATTAAATAAAACTTAAAAATATAATATAATATATGAAAATGCAAGTAAATAAAAATCCAAACGCATCTGCAAAGCTGGATTGTTGATCCAGTCCAATCCTCCAACGTGAATACATGAACATGGACCCCGCCTTACGGGAGACAACTGTGGGTGATCCCCATCACGATATTTATGCTTCAATTTGTGGGGGAGTATAGAAGAAATGATATATTGGAAGCCCAACGGTTAAAGATCCACTTCCATGGCCCATTAAGAATGATTTTCATTCTGTATAGCTTAGTCTCACATTGTGGTTTAGAGTTGAGATGTAACATCTCATGACTACACATATGTAGATATGTGACTGTATTTGAGGGGAATATACAAAAAGACTAATAAATATTATTTTGTTCTCACCAATTCAAATTAGAGCAATGTGTGTGAATTTTGAACGCCTGTTGTAAATCCTAATTCCTTCAACTAGTGAATCGACCTGGTGTTGCTCATGACAGTAACCATCTTGGGGTTAACCACTTCAATTAAATATTTGATTTTTTTTATTTGATTGCTTGATCTTTGTTTGATATTTGAAACACACTTGAAATAAATTGTATGTGAAGCTTTATTTGAAACAAGGGGTGCGCACAATAAAAAAAAGATGACGGGCCAAAAAAAGTAGATTGAGAAAACAATGTGAAAGCCACCTTGAGCATTCTTCTTCATCATGCTTGCTCCATGGTTCATAAGAATGAAGGCTATATCCGTCTGGTTAAAGAGTGCAGCCTGTATTAATTAGAACAATACTTACGTCAACTTGTAGCAGTGACGGTGCATAAGTTAAAGCACAAAGAAATCTATTTTACTTGATAATTTCATATTGGGCATTTGGTACCGACCAAATTAATAGAAAATTGGAAACTTCATGATTTTGGATTGACAATTCCATGCCCAATCCAAGTGAGAATGAGAAGAAAAATGTATTGGGTCAATAAAAGAGATCAAAATTTTCATCAATCAAACAAAAAAGGAAAAATATTTCCTCACTCAATTTCTCAACCAAACAAGTGGGTGAAAACTAATTTCAATTCAATTTCTTTAGTATTTCCAATCCCATTTTATTTTCATTCTGCTCTTTAAACTCCATCAAATTAAATAAGATCTTGTGGATAGTGATATGCCTAAGCTTTTATAAAATGTAAAAACAAGATCATCAGTACTTGTAAAAGAGAAAATATAAATTATTGTAAAGAGCGTAACTAGAATATCTCTAAAGCAGCTCAGAACCAATAAAGCATTAATAAGGCTGGTGATGATGACCAATAAACAATGTTTTAAATATCGGATGTCGGCGACATATCGGATTGAGTTTTTAAATGTCAGATGTCGGAAGTCGGAGACATGTCAGAGATATTTTAAAATATCGGATTTTCATGTCTTATAAGTAAAATTTTATTTTTATGTATGCTAACTATAATTATACGTTATAAAAATAGAAAAATAATACAATAAATAGATATAAAATGAGTCATTTATATTATGAAATAAAATCAAATAATATTTTAGATAAAATATTATTAACAAATACAAAATGATACATTGTAAAATATATTTAATAGTATTATTTGATAACAATAAGTTTATTACAAATAAAGAAGATTTAAAAGTTAATATCCATGATTGATTATAAGTTTTTTCAAACTTATAAATTTATATTAAAAACATGCAAATAATCAACTAATAAATATACGAAATATTTTCATATATTTTGTAATATGAAATTAAATATTTGTGGAATAATTATACAAAATTATTTGTAAGAAATAAGTTTAATCGATTTAAACATACACAATATAAAATATATAGTACGCTAATATAACATAAAATAAAATTGCGGATGATATATTTAAAAGTCATGTCGGCCGACATATCGAAAAAAATCGGATATGTCGGCCTATATTTTACAAAAGGACATAATCTATTTTTTTTAGAAAAAATATCATTTTGTCCTAAAAATGACATGTAGGGAGACATGTCGGAGGACATTTAAAACAATGCCAATAAGATGCTAGCTTGGGGATTTCTTACTCCAGCTATTCCAAAGACTCTGCTAGTCGAACCATGTCTAGTAGGCGGCCTTTTCCACTCATCCAAATCGTCGGTTGTTTGACGGGGTATACAAGAACCTAAGGCTCCATTTGCTACAATTGTAGCGTTTGAGTAGTGGCGGGGCGAAATTTTGGGATTAAATACATCAGTGGCGGTTTATTGTGTTTTGAAACTTCCATGACAGTCCTTTTGACCCAAATTCTACTTTCGGAGATCTTGATGTTCACAACTGCTAAAGCTTGACCACACATGCAAAGTCGTGTTGTTTTGTTCGAAAGTGTTGTTTTGGAAAATAGCATTTGAGACAAAAGCTACCTGTTTTTTCATAACTTCATTCACAACCGCAACCACTCTCCCACCATTCTCCCAAACAAGGACTAAGTCCCTAAATTTGGAATGGATGGAAGATCATAGGTGACACGCTGTTTTATGGATGCGGTGCTTTACTCAGATGACTCTCCACCTCTCGCACTAATTTTAAGAGAGTTTTCCTCAAAGAAACTTCCCGAATGATAGTACCAGGGAATTATACTGCACTCCGTGCAACTATGGTAATTGATCCCACGGAGCCTACCCAAAGGTTCCGCCCGGATTGCCGAAAGTGGTGATATTTTTATATATTTTTGCCTCTAAGGCATCCACTCACCATGCTTAGCCGTATCTCATCTTCTTTTGGGCTGAATCTATGAATTCTCATTCTTTATTCAATTTTTTGAGTTCTGATTAAGTTGTTAAAATTACTCATGCACGCATATTTGGTGTACCTAGTCCATTCATAGCACCACCACATCAATTGTAATGACACAGCAAAAAAACATGGGAAATATAATAGAGATCGCATGCAAAACTTGAAGCTTGTATCACCTACATTAAATAAAAAGATGTATGGCAGGATATAACTTTCATGAATAAAGCTAATATAGACTCAAGAAATGTAATTTAAAAACATACCAGGTGTAGTGGAGTCGATCCTTGCTTGTCACAGTAGTTGGCATTTACACCCTGTTTAATGATTAGGAAACTTGACATCCATACTATATATTAAGGAAATATACAAGATTTGTTTGCTTTTTTTCCTTCCCAAATTGCCCCGGCTACTTAAATATAAGTACACATTTTTATTCTTCATATTTAATAATTTCATCAAAGCAAAAATAATTATATGAAAATAATTTCTATAAAGTCTAATAATAGATACTTTGTTGATTGAGAGAAGAAGAGAATGTTTGTTGCCCTCGAGTATCTTTAGTGAAGCAATTGAATAGTGTAGAAAAACGCCTAGAATATTTGGGAATAACCAAAAATAATCTTTATTAATTCTTTTTCATATATAAATACAAGTATGACTGTATGAGTACACTTATATAGGGAGAGAAAGAGAGAGAAATCCCCATTCAAGATGTGAGACTAATAAATAAGGAGGAAGAGGGTCTTTGATGGATCTTTCTTTGGGCCTTTACATGATTTTTTTCTAACATTCTCCCGCAAGTTGGAGCGTACAAGTTGTAAGCACCCAGCTTGGACAAGAACTGATGAAATAGAACACGAGGTAGGGCCTTCGTGAGAAGATCAGCAACTTGATCAGTGCCCGGAACATGTTTCAACTCCAGGTTCTTCAATTGAACTTTTTCCCGAATGAAGTGGCAGTCAACTTCAATGTGTTTTGTTCGTTCATGGAAAACTGGATTCTTAGCTACGTGTATAGTTGCTTGACTGTCACAGAGTAAGGTAGCTGGTGAGAAAAGTTTGATTCTCAGATCACCTAGGAAACTTTCTAGCCATGTGAGCTCGAATACAATAGATTTCATCAAACGGTACTTGGCTTCGGTCGAAGAGCAAGAACCACAGATTGTTTCTTGCTGCGCCAGGTAACAAGGTGACCTCGGAAGTATGTATAGAACCCGCTGGTGGAATGTCGATCATTCAGGGAGCCAGCATAATCAACATCTGAATATGCAACCAACGTTAGAGTAGAAGATGAAGAGGTTTTGTATACCAGCCCCTAATTAGGGGCTGTTTTCAAATATTTTAGGATGCGTTCAACAACTTACAAGTGAGATATCCGAGGAGAATGCATAAATCGGCTGAAAACCCTAACAACAAAGGAGATGTCTGGTCTTGTGACTGTAAGATAAATTAATTTTCCAACAAGACGTCGATAGTATTCAGGATTCGAAAGGAGAAGATCGGTGTCAGAGGAATGAGCACAAAGCTTGTGATTGACATCCATAGGAGTATCAATCGGCCTGCATCCAGAGTATCTAGCATCCTGAAGAAGGTCGAGACAGTACTTTCGTTGCGATAAGATAAGACAATCAGAGCGTCTTGTGATCTCTAGGCCAAGGAAGTACTAAAGATTCCCCAGATTTTTTATTTGAAAAACAGAATTCAGGTGTTGTTTGATCATTTATATTCCCTTTGAATCATCTCCCGTGATTAGAATGTCATCGACATAAACTAAGAGGAGAAAAGTGCATGTTTGATGACGAGTAAATAGAGAGAAATCTGACGAGCTCCGAGTAAATCCAACTTCGCGGACAACCCTACTGAATTTGTCAAACCATGCCCGAGGAGATTGTTTGAGACTATAAATCGACTTCTTGAGGTGACAAACTCGGGACTCCCTCGTGGTCTCAAACTCGGGAGGCTGTTGCATGTAGACAGTTTCTTGTAGGTCGCTATTGAGAAATGCATTCTTAATAATCAGTTGATGTAAGAGTCATTGTCGATGTACAACCAAGGAGAGTGGACATGAACCGTGTTGAACTTGGCCACCAGAGAGAAATTTTTCTCAGAATCGAGGCCTTGTTGTTGATTAAACCCACGAGCCACAAAACGGGCCTTGAGACGGTCAATTGTCCCATCAGGAGCATGCTTGATCACAAAGACCCATTTACATCCAACACAACTCTGTCCTAGAGGAAGAGAAACCAGATCTCATGTTTGATTAGCCTAGAGGACAGACATTTCTTCGTCCATGGCCGCCCGCCAGCCCGGATGTTGGAAAGCCTCCTGCACAAAGTTAGGTACAGACATGGAGCATAATGAAGTAGCAAAGTGTTGAAGCGTCGGGGATAGACAATTTAAGGATACATAATTTTCCATGTGATGAGTTGTGGAGGCAGGAGCCGGATCAACAGGTCGCATGGTGCCAGAGGTTGAAGGTGACTATGGCGGGGTGGCGGAGCTAGGAGGACGACGAGCATAGACACGAAGAAAAGGTGGATTGTGCGGACCGGGAACCAGGTTTGGGAGGAGTGGTGGTAAAGGAGACGTAACTGGGATGACAGGTCGTGGTGATAACGGTGGTGGAAGCGGGGGGTGGGGGGTGGGGGTGGGGGTGGGGGTGGAGTAGAGCAAATGGGTTGGTTTTCCAGAAAGGTTACATCAGCAGAGGCAATCACCTTGCGGGTGGTGGGAGAGTAGCACACATACATTTTCTGAGTACGGGAATAACCAACGAACATATGTTTGGTTGCTCGAGAAGCGAATTTGTTAGTGGAAGGGCCAAGCATATGAGCATAGAAGGTACAACCAAAAATCTGAGGTGTGAGAGGGAAGAGCGGTGTGGAGGGGAAGAGAAGACTAAACAACAAAATGTCAATAAGCCTTGAGTACTTGCATTTGAAACATGAGAGAGCGAGCAACATCAAGAAAATGTCTATTTTTGCGCTCAGCCACAACATTCTGTTGGGGAGTATAAGCACACGAGATCTGATGAATGATCACAAACTCAGAGCAAAGATTATTAAACGCATGACTAGTGTATTCACGTGCATTATCAGTTTGGAGTGTTTTAATTGTGCAGGAAAACTATGTGACACTAAATAATAAAAGCCCAGAACACGCATGTAAGCTCAAAGCGATCACGAATTATAACCATGACATGCGAGAATAATCATCAATAAAAATGACAAAATAGCGATAACCAGACAGACTAACTATTTTGTATGGACCTCAAACATCGGAATATGCTAAATTAAAAGGAACAGTGCGCCGAGTACAATGAAGAGGGAAAGATGAACAATGTTGTTTTCCCAAAAGACATGAATCACAAGTAAATGCTGGAAGAGGAACATCAGAAAGAGCCTTCTTAAGGACCTAAAAAGGAGCATATCCAAGAAGTCGATGTCAGTCTGCAGAGGATATGGAGGAGAGAATGGTATGAGAGACATCAAGAAGGTAGAGTCCGTTGTGCAGTCGTCCTTTACCAATGATATTATGCGACCGTCTATCCTGCATCATAAAAGAAGTTGTGAATGTGACAGAACAATCAAGATCGACAGTGAGCCGGAGACGGGAGCGGTGTCACCATTGGCTGCTGCGATAAACTTGGGATGCGGAGAGTTCAGTATTGAGGTGGTTTAAGTGACGTGATATGGTGAGTAGCACCCGAGTCCACTATCCAGAAAGGACTAGTGGAGATACAAGCGATACCTTCATTAGAGATGGAGGCAACGGAGGCAGACGGGAGATTGAGACCCTCGAAGTTGCTTGAGCTGGAGGAGCACTTCATCGAGATCAGCGGGGGTGGCAGAAGAGGTGTCGGCGGCAACAGAGACAGTAGGACGAGGAGGCAGACCATGTTTGCGGTAGCAAGTTGCCTCAGGATGTCCACCCTTACGACAATATGTACACTTACGCCTCGACCAGCTACCACGATCCCGCCTGCAGGAGTCGGGGCGACCTCCGCGGGTATAGGGAGGAGAGAGGCAGTGGGGCAGCAGAGTGTTGGAGGAGAGTCGGTTAAACAGCATGGAGCAAACATCAGAGGAGGGAATCGTAAAGGAAGAGAGTATCTAAGTTCGAATACTGTGAAGATGAGGTGGAACGCGAGTCATCGTCATGGCAATACCAATAACTTCATTTTGAGCGCGCTGAGCAGCCAGATCAGTAGTAGGGGGTTGATACTGAATCCAGGCCTCAACCAAAGTTTTAGAGCGCGCAACAAAGGAGGTTAAGTCAGCAGCACTGCCTGAGTCAAGGTTTTGAATATCGGTGATGATGTCAAACAATGTTGGAGATTGTCCTTGCCCGAGTAAAGAGAATGGAGTTCATCCCACATTGCCTTGGCGGTCTCATGATACATCGTCATACGGTAGGGTTCGCCATCCAGGGAGTTGAGGAATCAAGTCTGAACACGACCATCGTCACGTAGCTAGTCATCCGTGGGAGCAGGAGGAGTGTCCTTAGTCAAATGGTGCAGGAGACCCTTCGTCTGAAGAATCCGACGGACAGAGTGCACTCACTCAACAAAATTCTTCTTCCCACTAAGAGAAATGGTGGTGATTCGCAACTCGTCACAAATCTCAGGAACAGGCATAGTCGCACAGGCAGGAAGAGAGGCGCTTCAGTAGATGCCATCAAGCTCAGCGGCGGCGGGAGGGAGACACTTGCGGTCAGACGACAAGCAAGACAAAAGTGGACTGAGGTGTCGACTAAGAAACACGGCCAGAGAAAGAAACAGTCGCGACTAGAAAAAACGTGGTTAGGAGAAGAGTAAGGAGAGCTGTGGCGGCCTGAAGAATATGCGAACAAGAAGTGGTGGGCTGGACAACGGCGGAATGGGGAAGCTGTGGCTGCGGCAAGGGGAGCAATCTGCGACCTATATACTCGTGGAGCAGCGGTCTGAAGAAAAGCATGATGGCAGAGCCATGGCGGACTGAGAGCAAAAACGACAGTCTGAGAGCAAGATCTGCGGTCTGAGATCAATAGCGGTGGTCTGAGAGCATGCTTCGGCGGATGCGAGCTAAGAGGTTGTAGAGGCCTGAGAAGAAGGTCGTGGACAGAAGCAGAGACCAGCGATCAGCGGTTAGGGCGAGAGTCTAGTGACCCGTGAGAAGCAATCGACCGCAAGCAATTTCCGACATGGCGGGTAGAGCAGCGAACTGAACCCGGGTAGACCGCGGCGAGATGAGAAGACCGCAGCGAACGGTGGTGAGATGGGGAGACCACGGAATACCAAGACCGGCAGTGAGAGGAGAAGACCGCGGCGAACACCTAAACCGGTGGACCCCACTGATCAGGCGGAGCGTAGTCATAAAAGCAAGAGGGGCGAGGGAAGAGGCTGGTGGAACCACGGGAGGAAGGGTTGTGGTTAGAACCGGGGAGGCCGCACGACGCAGGTAGAGCTGTGAAAAAAAAGGTGTTGGACCGGTGACTCTGATACCATGTATAAAAACGTCCAGAATATTTGGGAATAACCAAAAATAATCTTTATTAATTCTTTTTCATATATAAATACAAGTATGAGTACACTTATATAAGGGAGAAAGAGAGAAATACTCATTCAAGATGTGAGACTAATACAAAAGGAGGAAGAGGGCCTTTGATGGCCTTTCTTTGGGCCATTACAGGATTTTCTTCTAACAGATAGCTTTCTCAATACTGAATCATATCCTTGCCCTCTCCCTGCAGGCTTAGGGACGGTGAGTTCTTAATTGCAATAAATGATGCTTCACTCGTCTCAATCAATAGAGTGTAGATCAGAGAGAAAGGGACCGATGTGCTCTTTTTAAGTGAGCCGCTATGCGGCGAACGTGACTCATTTGGAATGAAAGTAATTATATAAAGCGATTGCATAGATCTTAATATTAAATAACCTAATGAAATAATTGTTGAATAATATAAATAACTATATAACAAAATATTTATTTTAATTAAATAATTAGCGGAAAGGGCACCGGTCCCACGTGAATAGTGTGAGGTTGTGATAAATAGCTCTGGTTGTTGCTCATTGTCCTCATCTGTGTGGTCCGATGAATAACAATGTTATACGGGGATACCGAAGGATGACTAGAAGTACTGTCACACCACACAAACACGAGAGACTCATGCACTTCCACTAATTTAATCAAAAGCACAAGAAAAAAAAACTAACATCTTTTCTTCAATTTTAGGGAACTTGAAATAAAATAGAAAGCACAAAGGTAAAAAGCACCTCATCATCCACTCAGTTACCTCACTCAGAAGCTTTCTAACTCCAGCAGGGTCACTATTCTTGATGGCTTCTCTTAATCCCTGCACATTAGAAACATGATACTCAACAACAATTCTCAGTAACAGTCTAAGATTAATATTATCAAGTCGACGTGCACTCAAGTTGCTTATTCACGGCTCACGAGGTATTACTACCTCCCCGTTGACATCATAATCTGCTTTAGGCTTCTCGGCATCACCATTGCTTGTTTGGCCCGTATTTAAAAATAAGCTGCAATTATCATTTTACAGAGCATGATTTTTTGTATTTGGAGGGAACAAGTACCATTTGTGATGCTCATAAACACGAAACATGTACAAATTTGAATAGAATTTCACATAAACATAACAATTAAAGGGAAAATGGAAAGAAATCTCTCAAAACTCATGCATCTTAAAGGTGGATACATTTCTAGAACCAGACCTGAAAATACATAAAAGATGGTGAAGACATCTGTGCTAAAGTCCTCCAAGGCTATAACAATCAAATGTCACTCAAACAAGAAAAATGTAAGCTCGTGTTTTTATATTCAAGTTGTACAGCAAACTTAACTAATTTTTTTAAACTAAATTTGACACACAAACACGCTCATCAAGAGATAAATTGATACACATAGGCGCCAGTCAACAGACGACGGTAGATACACTATCAAGGCACGTGGGAACCGTCTCATTATTCATGACCTTCATTTATGGAGGATGGATTTTATGGAGAAACTAAAAAGTCATATTGGGAATAAATGAATGATCAATGCAATTTGGAAATGGAAGAACAATTAATGTATTAATTGCTGCTAGTTACGAGCAATTAATGTATTAATTGCTGCTAGTTACGAGCAATTAATGTATTAATTGCTGCTAGTTACGATCAATTAATGTATTAATTGACAATGTAGGAATGAGGGTAGCAATTAATGTACTAATTGTGGGTAGTTAAATGTCTTTATTATTTCCTTAATTAGTGTGCATAAGAATTTATTTATATGGAGTGAGTTGTAAGAGTTTATGATGAGGGACAGGTGTCACGCCTGCCTGCTACACTGGAGTCGCACTAAGGGGCCCACCATGGAGTCCACCAAGGTGTCTTTATCAAGGTTGTACCCTAAACACACTTAGGGCAACGCAGGTTCTTGAGGTCGGGGACCGAACACCCGACCTCCTTGATAAAGAGTCTTCAGGTAAACTCCCATCACTAACTAAGCCAGAAGAACAACTAATCATCCCCTGAAGATGTTGGAGTTTGGTGCGCAAGGCGTCAATGTCGTTGCTGGTCGCGGTAGATGCAACAACCGCAATGAAGGCATATTATTGTGGAGGCACACCGTTCTTATGATAGCATGTGGCCGTCAAGATGACAATCCCGACCACAATAGGTACACTTGGGAGGAGTCCGACCGGTGCAACGGGCCTTGAGAGCCAGTGCGAGCCCAATGAGCTGGTGGAGGAGCGGGGTGAGGTGTGGAAGAGTGATGGAGAAGAGCCTGAGAGACAGTCCCGGGAACATCGGGTGGGGGGGATTTTAAAAGCATGGAGCACACACATGGGAGAGAAGTAATGGTGGAGGAAGAAAGGATAAGGGCACGGATGTTGTGGAGTTGAGGCGGGACACGAGCCATTATCATGACAATATGAACAACTTTTTGGGCATGCTGGGCGGGAAGATACATCGTGGGAGGCTGATGTTGAATCCAGACCTCGACAAGAGTTTTGCACCTTACATCAAAGGAGGTGAGGTCGCCATCCACCTCCGAGTCAAAAGATTGGAGGTCTGTAAGTATGTCAAACAGGTGTTGCAGACTATCCTTGCCAAAGTATAGGGAGTGAAATTCATCCCACATTGCTTTGGCCGTTTCATGATACATGGCCATATTATAGGGTTCGCTATCCATAAAATTTAGAAAACTGATTCGACGAGGCCATCATCGCGGAGCCAATCCTCAGTGGGCTTAGATGGATGTGCCTTAGAAAAATAATGAATGAACCCTTTTCTCTGGAGATGCGGCGCACGGAGTGTACCCGAACAAAGTTCTTCTTACCATTACTAGAGATAATGGTGATTCTAAGCTCATTCTGAACACCGGGGAGATGAGTCGTGACTCAGGCCGGAAGAGGCGGGACATGATTCAAGGCCATTAATCCAAAGGGAGAGGAGAACTTGCGAGGACGAGAGGAGGCAAACAAACGAAGGTAAGGCGAGCACCGGGCAGGAGGCCGCTAGTTGGAGAGGAGTCAGGGTGTGGTGAGATACTTGTATCGATAGAGGACTGTGCATGCAAAATGCTGCATACAGACGATAACAACAGACAAAAAGCAGCATCAGTAACAATGGACAAGTTCTGTCGACAACAACAGCTGACGAACAAAAAGCTGCGGTCAGAGAGCGTCGGGCCAAGGAAGCGCGGCCAGAAGCGGGGGGATGAGCGTGAGCAGATGGAGCGTGAGTACAGGAGCGCAAGCACAAGAGACTTTGCGACAAGAAGGGTCCATGCGACCAGATGGGGTTGTTCGAGGATGAGCGCAAGCACAGGAGGCACAATGACCAGAAGAAGCTTTGCGACTAGAGGAGCGGGAGACGCCAACGGCGAAGAGTGCGGACAAGCATGAGAGGTCGCACGAGACGCCAAACAGGTGGGGTCTGATATGCAGCAGGAAAAAAAATATAAAAGCAACAGGCGGTGGGGGGTTTTCAGTGGAGACCGAAGGCGGAGAAGAAGATACGTGGGCTGCAAACTAGAGACCGACAGACCACACATTCAGATAGCAATGCGGTGGGAGCAAGAGCGCAACGAAAAAAATTTAGGATAGAGCTTTTGATACCATTTAGAAAAACCGAAAATAGAAAGAGAAAAAATATATCATCAATCTTACATGGTACAAGTATTTGTACATTTATATAGAACGAGAAAGTAGAGTCTAAACTCTATTCTAAGATGTGAGACTAAATATTAAGGAGGTAATGGGCTCAAACTGGACCTTTGTACATATTTCTTAACAAAAATTAATTGGATCATTTGACTTTTTTTATTTCTCTTGAAGAGAAGTTTTAAAGGGGAACCATCCCTAGGGAGCGGACAGAGATTCACACTCGAATTTGTATTTTTGTTCTCTTCCTAAATATCTTGAGTGTTCTCTCATCTCTTTCCCTAACCACAAAAATTCATCTTTGGTGACAAAATTCATATAAAGTATATGCCTTTTCCCAAATTTATAATTACCTCTGCTTGCTGCTTGAAGAAGAAGAAGAGAATGAAGAGGGTTTCCTTGGGATGGACTCCGTGGTTTTCTGGTTCGTTAAGGGCTTTTTCGTCCTTGAATTGGATTGACTACTAGAAAATGAATTATTCTGCATCATTAAAAAAATGCAATTCAAACTACAAGGTTCATTATCAAGCCAAAATCAATATAATTATCTACCTCTGAGACGACAGGATCCGGAGTAGGAGGTTTACAAATGCATAATGGCATTCCACACTTGCATTCAAATACATTCGCAACAGATTCCCTTGAAATTGAATTAGCCACCGGAACATCACCATCATCAACATTTAACCTTGAAATCCCATCTACTACTGCAGCAACTTTAGTATAAGACCCTTGACCATCCTTCACAGACCTAAACAAGTAAATCATGAAACATAAAAGGAGATACTGAAAAAATGAGGGAAATATTGATGAAATATACAACTGCACAGGCCGGCAAAAGAGCATGGACAAAAATAAAATACTGGGATGGTAATAGATGAACTGATGAAATAATGCCTCAATTATGTGATACCAAAATAAAGGTAGCTCCATGCCAAGACACCAATGAATACACCACTCAAGCCTTTATCCCACTATAGTGGGGTCGGCCCAAGACACCAATGAATATAGATGAAAAATCTATCAGCAAATCCCAGTGAGGAAATATTAAATTCACTTTTTGGTTACCCATTTCCAGATGCATATGTAATAAAGGCAAGCTTCAAGAAATGATGGGTAACACAAGTGAAATACTGATTTGACAGTTTTATATCTATTTTCGATGTAGGAAGCTTTAAAACTTATAACTGATACATGAATTACTTGATCATGTAACCATGGCCTTAACACACAAAAGTAAAACTCGACTAACAAATAAATGTTGTGTCATATACTTCTTTCGCATACAAAACACAATGAAAGAGAATAAAATACACTGAGATCAAACAACACAAGATGATGCACTTGTCATCTAATGTTGCAACACTAAATTTCACAAGGCACTTAGGAATGAGTGCAAAAAAAATTAAGAACAATTTAATTTAGATCATAATACATGCTAATAGATGAACCGAAATAACCAATAATCAACAAAGTTATCAAACTCAAATGGGGTGAAAAGAAACAAAAAAAAATAAGGGTATTGTTAATGGAAAACTCATAAGTGTTATTAGCAATCTCATAAGGTTTCTCTTTCTGGTGTAGGGTAGGCTATGGGGTTGCACAAACCAAAGCTACTAGGGGCGAAATGCAAATGCAACACACAAACCCTAATATAAATGCAACTGTCGATGACGGCGACGAATAATCCAGAGCAATGAAAGTGTTAACACCACGCAAAATAATTAAAGAACAACATTCAATTTAACAATTACGTAATGACTTTCCTTCGCTCAGAGGGTCAAAACTAAGCGTGCGGCGAATTGGTCCCACCTACAAATTATAATCGGATCGCAACAAAGTTCTACAAGTACGAATCCAAACAAAACACAGTAGTCAATCCAATAAAAATGTCAAATCAAATGTTTCAATACAACAAGGGACTCTGTAATGGCCATTAGGCCACATGTTGGTGGTGCTATAAATAGGGGTTAATTGTTGTATAGAGATTATGAAAGGAATAATAAAGTTATGCTTCCTCTCTGTTTCTCCGGACCCCCCCCCCCCCTCTTCTCCCTCTCCTTCGGTCACCCGGCCATTCATCCTCTCTCCCATCTCCGGCCACCTCCCCTCAGCCATTCCCTAGTATCTCTGCAATTATAGATTTTGTATTTTTCGCATCTTGTATCTCAGTTTTTTGTGTTTCTATATTTCTTGGAATAAAATCATCTCCGGAAAATCAACAACGATCGGAAGATCGTTACATTTGGTGCTCTCCTTGAGAGACATGCCGGCGAACATCTCCGGAGATCAAGAACTCCCTCCCACACCGGCGATCAATATCGGTACACCAGCGAACAACATGTCAAAATCCTTGGCAACCTCATTCTACCGCTGACGACAACCTCAGTCTTCCGCCAGTTTCGTCGACATTTTTAGTCCTCTGCCAACATATTCAAACGTCACCTGTCATCAAGAACAACCCAGGAAAGAGAAATATTATCAAGGAGCAGATCGTGCATTTCCTGTTCTACATCGTCCACCGCCGACCTCTTCCACCTCCGCCTGCCCGTTGTAAGAAACAGGGTCACCCTTATTTTACACAAGATCAACCACCACCGCTGCGCCGCCGCCCGGAATCTCCCTTGCACTTGCTCTTCCACAGGTTACACATTCAAGAAAGGAGGATCTCGTCAGCACTCCCGTTAGCTGTGGTTGCTACTCAATCAACATCCTCATCACCATGACATCGTCCGTGGCAAACATCTCCAGTTGTTGATCACCGACGTCGGTGATGCATCAATCTGGAAGCAAGCATCTACCACAACCGGCATATTTTCAAGAAGTTTTATTCCTTGATTCTTGATTCAGGCTTCTGCACATCCTTCTACTTGCCACGGCAGCTCCAAAAAAACAGAGAAAAAAGGAAAGAGGAGGATAAGAAGATTGACTATAAGAATATTGACTATAGGGAAATCAAAAATTCATTTTAAAGGGGTATTTTCATTTTTACAATGACGAACAATTTATTTGCTACTATTGAAGCCTGCAAGCAGAATATATTACACAGTTTTGATATTTTCCAGCAGCGTTTGGAAAGTAAGTTACAAGCAAGACATGATTCTTGTCCGCGTTTTTCTGACGGGGATCCTGTAGATTGGCTTTAAAATTTCAATTATATTTTTCGCACAACAATCGCCCAGCAAATTTCATGATCTATGCAGCTCTATACTTAGATAGACCAGCGTCCATCTGGTATCGAGATTTGTTACGCACTCAACCAGCTTTAACTTTTTTGTTGTTTGTTGATGTCATAGTTAAGGAATACGATCCTTCTAACATCGTGGCATCTATCCCCTCGGCAATCAAGAATGATTATGAGGACAGTTTGAAGAGCATAATGTTGTGAAACCTTTGACAATGATAGCTTCGACAGAAGGGTCAGCACCTCCACCATCCATGACAACGCCTCCAATATCGAACCTTGAACAAGAGCAAATTGGGATCAATGACACGACTATGGCGGATTCTATAACGAGTTCATTTCTGCCATCCGAGGTTCAATTTGTGATTATGAGTTCACAGTTTACATCCGAAGATTTACACAGTGCATACTCCAAGTTGTCAGATTTTAGCTGTAAGCTATCTGATGTTGGTTTGATTAAAGGAAAAAAAAGGACAATGTGAGCAAAAGGATTTCTGCCAAACCGATAGCTACTTATATGCCTGGTTAGAAGTCTGGTGTGATAGTCAAGGCACATTAGAGGAAGTAAAATTGGTTATTCTTATTTTCGATCCATGAGGAAATTCTAGCTCTCATTGAGACGTCGAGGCACAACAACAATAATCCTAGTCTTTGGTCCGACATCGGCTAAATTTGAAGAACACATTATATAGTTTTTTTATATATAACTGAATGACGAGGACGTCGTTTCAAAAGGGGAATGCAATGTAACGGCCATTAGGCCACGTGTTCAATTCATTAGAGCCATTGTTGTTGGTGGTGTTATAAATAGGAATTAATTGTTGTAATAGAGACTATGAAAGGAATAATAAAGTTCCGCTTCCTCTCTGTTTCTCCCGACCCCCCCCCCCCTCTTCTCCCTCTCCTCCGGCCACCCGACCATTCATCCTCTCTCCCATCTTCGACCACCTCCCCTCAGCCATTGCCTTGTATCTCTATTATTATATTTTGTATTTTTCGTATCTTGTATCTCAATTTTTTGTGTTTCTATATTTCTTGGAATAAAATCATCTCCGACGAATCAGCAACGATTGGAATATCGTTACAGGCACACCAAAGTAGCGGGTTGATCGAGACACCAAAGATTTCGGATCCGGATGCGTAGATCATCGATCAGAAGTGGAACCGACGGCGTGGAAATAATGGAGGTGACTGTCCTCGGTGGCGCGAGATGAAAACAAGCCGAAAATGGAGATATCCGGCCACGTATGGGTAGATCCGGGCGGGGAGGAGTAGATCCGATATTTTGGAATCGGATCCGGGCTGAAAATTCTGAATTTGGAAAAGGGGAATGGATATGGAAGGTGGATCCACGAAAGAATGGGTGGGGGCTGGTGGCAGCAGAAATCCAGGGAGGGAGGGCTTGGCGATTTTCTGAGAAAAGGGAATAGGGGGAGGCAGTGGTTTTCTGGATGGGGGAGGAAGGGGCAGTGGTTCCAGGAGGAGGAGGGGGAGTTCGGATGGCTTGTTGGAAGGGGGAATAGGTGGCCGACAGTGAAATAGGGAGGAAAACCATAGAGAGCGAACAGTAAAATTCATAAATCAACAGTGAAATAAGAAAAGGGGGAGGCGGGTGGCTTCAGGTTAAGGAGGGGACTGTTTGACTGTTGTAGGCAGTGTTGGATAGCAGTCAGTTGGTTGTTTTGGGGGCTGTAGGGGCTGTGTATGAGGGTTTCGGAGGGGAAAACAGAGACTAGGGTTAGGGGATACCTTGGGGAGGGAGATACAAGTTTAGGAGTCGTCACCTAGGGTTCCACGGAGTCGGTGTAACGTCCCTGATTTTTTCAGTGTTTATTTTAATTCCCGTAGTGAAGTATTTTTGACATCAGAGCATTACGTTGACGCGTGGTTAACGTGTGCCGTTTGTTGGAGCACGGGTTTGCTCAGTGGGTTTTATGTGTGGTTGATTTTTGGTTTGGTTGTGCACCTTCCCTCGCGAGCCGGGTCTGTTTTGGTGACTCAGTGGAGCTTTTTATAGGGATGTGATGGTGTTTTGTCTTTGGGTGGTATTTTACCCGGGTTTGGTTTGTCGGATTGGGATTTCGACATCGACGTTAGATTCGTAGCGCCGATATTTAGCTATGGTGCGATTTTCGTAAGATTTCGAGTTGTTTTGGATTTCGGATCGTTTTGGGATTATTTAATATTAATTGTAATGTAATATTATATTATAATAATCATGCATGTGTGTGCATATATATAAATAGCCGGTAAATAGGTCGCATCAATCTTATTCATCTTCTTCCTAAACCCGAGCGGCGGACTGTTTTCGCGAAACGAAAAGGAGCAGCGGACGGAGCGTGCATTCGGCCGACGATTGAGAGAGCTCTGGTGGTCGGTTTCGACAGCTCTCGCCGAGATCTACACGATCGTGGTAAGAACTTCTCGTTTCCCCGATTTTTAGGTGTTAGGGTTAGCGATTTTGACCTCTTTTCTCCTCCAAAAGTTTCAGGAAACGTTGTTAGGATCATTTGGTGGCCGATCCTTGTCGCGGTGCGAGCGGGAGGCGTCTTTTCCGAAGTTTCTGAGGCAGGTGGATTTTTTCACCTTGCATGTCCGTTTTCTTGTTTTTTCCATCCCTTTTTCCTCCTCCTTTATAGAGTAGGAGTTGTGTAGGTAGATACATGAAAAGAGTACCTAGGTTAGAGCAAATTTTTTCGGCCAAGGCTTGGAGAGTAGGAATAGAGATTAAGTTAAATTCGGCGAGTTTAGGTTAGAGAATTCGTCGAGTATCGACGGTAGGGTTCGCCGAATATGGAAGGTTAGTCGGGTAAGAATGTGTCGTTTAGTCGTTAAGTAGAATTCGACGAGTATCGCTAGCCAGATTCGTCGAGTATCGGTAGAGTAGAATTCGGCGAGTATCGTCGAATTTCCTTAAGGCATTTTCGTCGGATAATGATTCGTCGAGTGTAGATTGTTAGACTTAGTGAGATTCGTCGAGTATGGGTTAGTAGCTTAAGTCCGATTTGTCGACTATCTAGGCTATTTCGACGAGTATCGGCAGTGTGGTGTCGAGAGGAGCCCGATTCGACGAGTATGATCAACGAATCGCCGAGTATTGTCTAAGCTTATAAGTGTCGAGTGGTCGGTAAAGACAAGGAGATTTCGGCGTGTATCAGTAGAATTCGTCGAGTATCGCTCGTATTATTCGCAGTGTATAGTAGAGTTCGTCGAGTATCGTGGTACTATTCGTCGAGTATTATTGCGATTTGTCGGGTATACTCGCCGATTTTGGCCAGGACTTAGAATATCTTGTCGTTTCGTGTAGGATTCGTCGTGTACGGTCCTTAAAGTAATTTTAGGGCTTGTTTAAGGTTTGTCTTTGGGTTTATACTTGGGTTTTGGTTGGGTTCTTCGGTTATGATGTTTCTTCGGCTAGGTAGGTTGGCAGTGAATAAAGGACGACCAACTGGACGCCGGTTTGTGGGTCATTACGCTTGGTGGTTTGGTTTGATCTCTGTTTTGTGGCCTGTTGGGTTGTGTTGGGTCAGGTGGTCACCACCGCAGTGCCTTTGTGAGATGTTTGGGTCTGATAGTTCGGGTTTGGACGTTTTGGTCGCCGACTCCGGCCCGGTTGTTTTTACCAAGTGTTAATGACTCATATTTTCGAGCTGTTTTGTGCTCAGTTTGCTTCTTAGATCAGTCTATGTTATTTTATGTTAATCCTTGCAGATTTTGTCGAAGCATGACTTCGTTCCGCACTTGGTGCGAATGTTCATTTAACTTCTTACTACAAACTTTTTACTTAACCTATTTTATTTGACTAATCAGTTGTGGTTTTCAGCATTTCTTATAGTCGGATTTGGTAGAACCCTTTCTGCCTTTGTAGCTTTTTTCCTAATTATTTCCTTTCTCGCTTGTATTTTTTTTCTGAGGTGTTCTTCTTTTGAATGTCTCAGGTTCTTGGTTGTAGCCGATGGAGCGGCTGAGTTAGGTAGTAGCTTGTGAACTGCAGTTGTTGCATCAGTTTTCCTCACCGTTGTGAGGTAGTTCTTGTTTTCAGTTTTAATTCAGACTTGCATATTTTTAGTGGATTCGTGTCAGATTGTTGACGCTCACTGATAGTTTTCTTTTGGATTACTAAATACTTTGCTAGCTGCTAATTTTACCTCTTTGTGTTTGTTTTTACATGCTCTCTGGGAAAGTTTTATGTTAAGTTGCATGTTACGTATTTTAAAGTATAAAATTTTTGTCAATACTTCATATATATCATATTCGAAATCTAAATCACTATATTTAAATGTCATAAAAGCTACTTTTCTATTATTATAAATCTAGAGTCTTCTATATCATGAGTTATCCTCTGGCGACGTTTACGCTTATGTAGGACCTCTAATCTTGTAAATAAATTATTTTTCCGTGGCGTATAGCTATCTTTTTCTTGTGTACTAGATGAGTCACTGAGTCGAGGGATACAATTAACCGCTTAACTTAAACTGTATTTTCTCTAAATAACTTATAGACCTTTTACAGGTGTTTAGTTGGAGTTTGCATGAGCGTCTGCAGTTATCCCCTGCTGACGTGACATCATGACGCGCATTTCTCTTACTCTGATATATCGTTAAATGTGGAGGAAATGCGGGTTGTGTCAGTCGGCACCGTGGAGGGATCGCCGGATTTCAGAATTTTTTTCCTCCAAAATCTGCAATGCCTTGTATCAGCCCCTAACACCTTTATTTATAATAACATGAAGACTAGGGCATCCCTAATTAACGGCTATGATTGGTCGGGGGAAAACTACTTAAATATAACAATAATAAAACAAAATAAATAAAGTAATATATGATCTCGACTCACGACGCGGATCCGGACACATCTACGGAGTCCGATCGTCGATCCGGGCATGTCATATATGGTAAGTCGACAAATCAGTCCCGAACAGACCCAAAGCTCGTCCTTGTCTCGGCTCCGCATCACTTTCCCTTCCCAAAACCTCTCCATCCCCAAACCATCGTTGAAGCCAATAGAAACAAAAATTGCAACCTCAAGTATGCTGCCCCCAGCGATAAATCCCCCCAGCGATAAATCCCCTCATCGCCAACGTCGAAGTCTATAGCCGTCACCAAATCTAATCCTTCCTCCATCGATTATTCCATTGTTGATCCCTGCATCAGATATCTGCCCATGTGTTGTATCGCCCTCCGCGACTGTAGGTGAAATCCATGATTCTGATAGCCTAAAGCACTCCAATAGCTTTGATTCCGACTAGAAACTAAATTATGTCAACGGGCAGTTCAGATGCAGGGAAGGGGTTGGGCCATGGAACATCATCCTTCATTAATCTGAGTTTTATTCAAGCCCACAATTAATGCAACTCTTAGCAACTGAACAACTATGTTTTTGTTATGTTTTTTCTTTTCTCATGAGCTTGTTCATAATTTTAGGAATTCCTGTTCTCAATTTCAGTCAAAATTTTCTCCTTTTTTTGTTTGAACAGGTGTTCGTGAGTAATTAGAACAAAACTCAATCCAGCCAAGTTCAAAGAAGTTTTGACCAGGTATGGTGTCCTAAATTATTGATATTAATGTGTAATTGTGTGCGCGCGTGTGTGTGTGTGAGAGAGAGAGAGAGAGATGATTTTTGTTTAAGCAAGAGATTTGAAGGGGGGAAAATATAATGGGTGAGGCAGCTAAAGACTTAGTTATTCCACTGTCATACAGTCATAGTAATTAAAACCATCAACAAGAAAAATAACTTCTTGATTCAAAATTCCATGATTAGGTTTCAACAAAAAATTGAGATAACTATGAATATCGAACATTTACACGCAAGTGATCGAGATTGGCATGAATAATTGATATACTCACACGAAGCCTAGTTCACATATCTAAGAACAGGAAGGGAAATAAAAAATTAATCTAGTACTTTTAATTTATTTATTGAGTGGTTTGTTAATTACAAAAAGTTTGTAAACAGCAATTTGCAATAAAAGCAGTTTGCTAAATTTAATGGTTTGCTAAAAGCCATTTGGATTTACTTATAACATTGCCCGAAATAAATGCACACAATAACAAATTTCCCTCATATAATTCTAAGTAGATTCAATCTAAACTATGCAGAAGCAGATCGAAAGATTAGGAAAGATCTCACCGGGTAAGAGAAAATGCTAGGTAAGCTGATTTATGGAATGTAAAGGGAAAGACAATAGACTCCTCAAGAAAATACAGCAAAGACAGCGGAAGAAGAGATGAGACGGTGCCGGAGACTGTGTAGAGACAAATGGAAATAGGTCTCAGAGGATATTATGGAGGTATGAAAGGTGAAGGAGGACAAGGATAAAACTTCTTATACAATGGCAGCAGTCAAGTCCTTAAGGTTCCTGCCCTTTTCCTTTTTTCTTCTCAGGTCATGCTTTCTATAAATAGGCTGAGCAAAAATAATAATGGGAGAAGCTGAAGGGATTGGCAGAAGAGTAAGTAGGCACGGAGAGGATACAGTAAAGATCCTGTGGATTGAAGTAATAGGCAAGAAAGTTTGATGGGAAAGCTGCTGCAGACAAATTTGCAACCATATGCATATGCACATGAAACTAGGGCCTAAAGAACTGGGTAATTTCAAGGTTTGACCAAGTCAACAATAATTCAAAAAAAGAACTTAACCCATGACCAAAAAAATCATAATTCCGCAAATTTTTTCTCTTTCTTCTTTTATGCCTATTTTTTAATTTTTTCCCTATTTTTCATATTTCTTGAATCAAATCACATAACTTCCTAGTGGTGAAATTCTACAATGGACTAAAAATATGGTTATGATCAAAAATGGACTATGAAGGGAAAAATTAAGCCAGATCTAACCAAGTCTGAAAGCCATGCCTCTGCCTAACCTAGAATGAATTATCACCAAGGCAATCACATCATAAGGAATAAAAACATCACTACTCTTCAACAGAATAAAATGCACGAAATAATTCGAGCGAAACAAACGTGCTGAAATGAAAATGTCAAATATAAACAGTAAGAAAAATGTGAATAAACAATGTCATAGCTTTTTGTGGTCACCTGCATCACAAGAACATAAAGACTTCCTCTAAACTAAGGTCTATGTTCACAAGAGAGGAGAGAGGAACTGATCCACTAAAAAACAAAAATCTTACAGATGTACTGCAAAATAAGGATATTCACCAGCCCTTCACAAAACCCATGTATACTCATCTCTAATAAAGGAAGAAACACCAAGAATATATAGGGTTCATACATCAGATATGATCAGTCCAGACATTGACAATGGTCCTCAATCAGAAGATCAAAATCATCTACCAAGTGAAATGCTGGTCAACAAAGACTGCAATCTCTCCAATACAATGTTGTTAGCTTCAATGATGATGGAGATCCAAATCAAGTCCACGCACAATACAAGAATGCTTCAATCAAACTTGTAGATAAAGACCGCAAATGATTTCTTCTTACTAATTTAGATCATGTAAATGATCTATTAATATAAAGGTGGGCTTAGCTCAAAAGTTCGATTCAAGATTTAAATATCTTGATTTATCACATTTTGTTATTTTTTTTAAGGTTGTTTAGAGCCCTTGAGGAAGTACAGAAAGAGAGATTCCAATTTTGAAATGCTATGCAAATCGAGCGAAGCATGCTGAATATTGGTGTTGTCAACAAGCCAACGTAAGAGTGATAGTTTGGTAGATCGGGGTCTGTGTTCATGCATCAAGGAGTGTCGAGCAAGCTATGAGCACATGCCAAGAGTGAGGGTATATGCGCGTCAGTACGCAGCAGAGGTCATGTGCACGCAATCACCTGTAAAAAAATGCAGACAAGAAAAAAAAACATATACATGTGCATGTTGCTGGGAACAATGAGTCTAGTATTGTGCGTGAACCTAATTTGAATTTCTCTAAGCGTCGAAATTGACGAAGTTGGCTTGGAGATATTATCCTCTGGTAGGCATGCAGCTCACTTGGGAGATGATTTCGATGTTGGTGTTTGTCAATCATCGTTAATATTCGTATTATATTTGAGGTAAGAACCATGTACAGATTTTGGGTTTGTTCTTTTTGTAAGAGATAGGTGCACTTGATGGGAAGAGCTGGTAAAAAGTTTATTGTGCACCATCTTGATTACCTCTATATTAACTAAATTTATTTGTCTTTTCTCTCCCGTGGACTTACTGCATCAGTTTCCAGCTAGTAGAAGAGGTGCAAATGTTCCTTCATTATTTTCATAAACAAGGTCTTGTCACTCAGCCACATCTATGTATATAAGAGTGTCCAAGTCTGTGAAACATTATGCCCGTAGCATATTCTGCTAATTGCAGAAAGTAACTAACGTGCAAAACAAGACCACGAGACATACATTCCCTACAATGCAAAAAAATTTCAAGGATTCCACGATTAAATTAGGATTTATACATGCAATGCCTTCGAAAAGTTAACAAATTTTTTTTCAGTTTAGTCCTTAATCCTTATCGCAAAACTTGAATCTTGGCGAGATACTTTAGAAAAGAAGGGTTTTAGGTTGAGCAGGGCAAAGACGGAGTATAGGGAGCTTAAATTTAGCAGTACAAGTGACGGCGAGCCACGACCGACGCACGTATATTCCCGCAGGAGGCGGTGAACCACTGACCGGACAGGCGATCGGAGCCCGTGGTTGCGTCCGGATGATCGTTTCTAGGCACTTTTGTATTTTATGTTTTTTATTCTGAGATGTATTTAACCCCCGATCGGCTCAAACAATCCTAACCATCCGATCGGGGTGGTTTTATTTGGGTTGTACTATGCAGGCAGCAGTTCACATTAGGCGGCGGTTCTTACTTCAGGTTATTTATACCCGGCGGTTTGGGGGAAGAGGCATCGTGAGTTTGGAGAAATTTCCAAGTTGTCGGTCCTGGACTTGGTGCGACGCCAGTTCTTCCCCGCCGGGAGTGAGTCCCGGCTTCCCCTCTGCCTCCACATCACCGGTGTGACGCCGGCAACCCCCGCTTCCCTTCCTCGATCTGGTAAGCCTGCCACCTCCTGAAACCGCCTATCCCGCTTCCTCCTGCTACCACCGGTAACACACTGTGCTTCCCGTGTATCCACCTCCTCCCTGCGCAACCCCTCCTCCACCGGACTACACAATAAGCCCCTCCACTTCCATTGTTAACCCCATTGCCGCCCTACCGCCTCCCTCCTCCACTTCCCTGTTTCGAACGGTCAGACCCCGCTCACCCCCCTCCTGATTTCACTCCACTGCCAAATACTCCTCCCCGTCAACTGATGTTACCATTATTTCCCAAAATTCATGTCATTAACTTAACCCCATCCATCCTGTCAGTAAATTAACCCCATCCCTCCTGTCAGTAAATTAACCCCATCCCTCCTGTCAGTAAATTAACCCCCTCCTTCCTGTAGCCGACTGATTACTTCCACTACATACTCCTTTGTTATTATCTGAGACCTCCTTTCTCACCCCTGTTCAAGTCAACGTCCAGCCCAGTTCACACTTTCAATCTCCGATAGGGTAGCAACCCTGGATGCCCTCCCACGCCGCTATTGCCGCCCCATTCATGTGTAAATTGTGGTAAGAGTCATTTCTTTTAGTGTTGTTTATTTCGGGAACTCTTATTGTGGTGGATATCTGTTTTATTATGTTATTAGTATCACCGTTAGTATAACTTGCAGGGTTTATTCTGCTTGTGCTAAAACACTTGTGCCTCTTTCGTTTGTACAATTATTAGTTGTTTTTCCTTAATTAATTATTTGTGATTGCATGTGCCCTGTTGATTCCTTTAAAATTAATTAATCGCTGTCATTTTGTAACGGACTACTTGTGCACTTTCACTCACGTCATTGCATCTAGGTTTGCATATAGCGAGTTCATCACGTGTCTGCCTTACCACTGCATCAACAAGAATGGCAGATGACTTTGTTATTAACTTGGGTGATCAAGATATTTCCCGTAGTGAGTGTTTTAAATATCTTGGATCGATAGTTCAAAACGACAGAGGTATTGATAAAGATGTGACACATAAAATCCAAGTGGGTTGGTTGAAGTGGAGAGGCGCATCCGGGATCTTATGTGATCGTAAAGTACCACAAACTTAAGGGAAAGTTTTACCGTACAACAATTAGACTCGCGGTGCTCTATGGTTCTGAGTGTTGGGCAGTGAGTTGTGTATATGAGCAAAAAATGGGAGTTGCGGAGATGAGAATGCTTAGGCATTGTGAGAGTCTAGTCATTAGGCATGTTAAACGAGGGAGGGGTAGACCAATAAAAACTTGGAATGAAACTGTAAGGAAAGACATGATGTACTTAGGCATTAGTGAGATTATGACAAAAGATAGGGCACAATGGCGACAAATGATCCATATAACCGACCCCACTATAGTGGGATAAAGGCTTGAGTGTTGTTGTAGTCCTTAATCCTTATAAAGTCATATTTATGAGCTTGATCAAAATATGATTTAAAGGAACTGGGAAACTAGAGCACATTCGGGGGCCGTTTAGTGCACCGGATTTGCCGCGGGGTGGATCAGGGAACCACGTGGTCGCGACCGCAGCCAATTTGGAGGGGGCCACGAACGCGCGGTTACCTTCCGTGCGAGCAGTAAATCCATGGATTTGCCACGGATTGCATTTTAGTTGCAGTAGGGAGGCAATAAATCTGTTGATCTTTTGTAACTACATAATAGGACCACAAGCGTCATAATTCAAAAACTGTTGCAGACTAGGCCTGAATGGGAAAGAAATCTACATAGAAACCACTTCAAATATTATAGAAAGAATGCAAAATCACAATAAAAGAAGTTACTACAAATGCTTTCTTAGATATTCTGAATACGAAATATCACCTAGAAGGATTATTGAAACAATCATCACAAACTCTGACATTAGAATATATGCCAAACTGCGGTAGGGCCTGAAAAGAGACATTTAGCTTATGATAAAAAATCATGAATGAAGAACACAAAAACACCGGAAAGACACTAAATTCATGGCACAAAAATGTTTCAAGAGCGAGAAACGCATACCATGTGATTTGATGAATGTTCACTGCACAATGTCCTGCCACAGCATCGGCAGTGGTGCTGTTCAAAGAAAGGTTGAGATAAGGATAAAAGGAAATCTGCATGCCACAGTATGTTTAATCACAAGTAATTCTTTTTAAGCCTCCATGGCATTCTCTTACGAAATGATACTCAGAAGGCATCCTTTTATTTTAAACACCTAAGTTTAACGCTACAAGTTACAAATCCACTTCTACTTTTCAAACCATCCAAAAAGTTTAAACCAATCATAGTAAGTATCACATCAACTTCCAACAATTTTGATTAATAGTAATCAATTTACACCCAGTGTAAGTGCTTATCATATACTTGGGCTTTGCTCTAGTACTAATGTAATATTAAACATATTTGTAAAATTTCCTTATTTTTTTTAAATTCCACTTATTTCAGCAATATCATAAAAACTAAATTTTTGTCACAAATTCAAATAGAGTATCTACGGATTTCAAGTATTCATAAAAATCGTGGTAAAATAACCAGATCAAGTGAATAATCCTATATATACTTAAAGGAGAGTGAGACTACGTCCACCTTCAATTCCAACATTTTGCAAGCCCATGCAAATGCATCATCAGCAAGGATCTCTACTAATGAAGACAAATGATTTCAGAAAGAGAAAGTAAAAAAAAAACTTTGTTATATATAATGTCGTAGAAGCATATGTGCCTCAGAATTTCCAAGAAGCTCTAACAATTATTTTGGAAAAGGAAGATAAACATATATGGTTTATATGCCATGTTGTTTAGCTATTCAACGTGAATTTGGGAATTTGACCTCTCTCTCACAATGATCAATGGTCGTGTTTTATACATTATGGGGCAACAAACAACCAGCCCCATGCAATTTCATGCTTGAATAAAATAGGTCCCTTTTCCTCCTTGTTTGCAAGGGCAGGATATGCAATGATCAATAAGCATAAAGCATAATCGCTTCAATAGAGAATTTTCGCCGCTGTCAAATACACCAAACCGAAAATACATATGTAGTTATGTGATTCCACATTCCAATAGAAAACATTCATTGCCACCCTTATTCCTCGAACCAAAAAATACTCCAAATATTAATTTTTGTTAGAAAAGCCCAAATAGGGCCCATGTTTTTTTCTTTCTCTCTCCTTGTATTAGTCCTCACTTCTTCCTTTTTCCTATATAAGTGTATGTATACTTGTAACTATTCATTGAAGAAAGATATACAAGCTTTGAGGCTTTTCTTTACATGGTATCAGAGGGAAACGTATCCTCCAGCGGACTCCCCTCTTCTGTCCGCATCTCCTCCTGCGGCCCGGTCTCCTAACCGCCTCGCGGCCTCCGGTATCCTCGCGGCCTGCTTCTATATCCGCTTCCTTGCCCAGCCCGCCTGGCTTCTGCGGCCTCTTCTCCCTACTCCACTTCTTCTTCTCTTCGTGGATCCACCCTCCTCCTCAGGTTCTTTTATAGCCTCTTTTCTCAGTCCTAAAGGGGCCCACCTATCCCTGCCGCCTGCGGGCTGCCTTCCTTATCCGTTGAGAGCTCCCTCTGCTGCTTCAATCTGCCACCTGCTTCAGTCCGCCGCGAACTGCTCCTCGTGCCTTCTTATCCGCTGCGGGCTCCCTCTCGTCTGCTGCGGGTTCTGCCCTTGGCGAGCTCTCTACTTCTCCAGCTCGCTCCTACTTCAGACCGATGCGGCCTGCCGACTGCTTCAGTCCGCTCGCTCTTGCTTTAGTCCGTTGCGGCCTGCCGACTGCTTCAGTCTGCTTGCTCTCTCTTCTCTTTTGCGAGCTCCTGCTCGCCGAACTGCTTGACCTTCTATCCGCCGAGACCTTCCTCTTAGTCGCCGCGGCCTGCTTTTTGCTTGCACTCCCAGTGGACTCCCTGGTCTCAGACTCTTCTCGCGCGCGACTGCTGCAGCCTCTTCTTGTTGTTGTTTGCTCCCCTCTGCTCCAAGTCGCATTTTGGTCGCGACCTTCTGGTCGCTGGTTTGCCAGCCGAGACCGTGCGACTACCTCTTCTATCCGCCCGGCTTTCTTTCCCAGGCCGCCCATCTTCTTTCTTCTACTCGCCCGGCCTCTTCTGCTGGTCGCATGACTTCCGATACTTCTGTTGCTACTTCTGCTCAACAGGCCCGTGCGGCTGCCATGTCTTCCGAACTTCGTAATGAGTTACGGATTACTACTCTCTCTAACTGGAAAACAGAATTTCGTTGAGTGGGTTCACTCCGTTCGCCGGGTTCTGCAAACGAAGGGTCTTCTTCACCACTTGACCCGCGCTACTCCCACTGCTCCCTCCAATGACTGGCTTCGCGATGATGGACGAGTTCAGTCCTGGCTCCTAAACTCTATGGATCTCGAGCCCTACATGATGGCCATGTATCATGACACGGCTAAGTCCATGTGGGAGGAGCTTCACGCCTTTTACTCTGGCCATGACAACCTACAACACCTATATGATATCATTTCCGATCTTCAGAATCTTACCCCGGGTGCTCCTGGTGACATGATCTCCTTCGTGGCTAAAGTCAAGAGTTTGGCAGAGGCTTGGATTCAACATCAGCCTCCTACTACCGATCTCACCACTCAACGAACCCAGAAAGAAGCTATCGCCATCGTTATGATGATGTCTCGGGTTCCTCCCCACCTGCATAGTATTCGGGCCCAGATTCTCTCCTCCGCCACAACTCCTTCACTGTCTGACGTCTACTCCATGCTCCTCAAGGTCACGCCTCCTTCCGAGGCTCCTCTTGTTTTTCCTCCGGCTCTTCTTCAGCCGCCTCTCCTTTCGACTCCTCCTACTCGTGGATCTTCCACTCGGGGGGGTCCGACCCCCGTCTCGGGGACGAGGACGTGGTGGTCGCTCTTCTATGAAATGCACCTACTGTGGCCGGGATAATCATCTTGAAGCTACCTGCTACCGCAAGCATGGTTTACCTCCTCGCCTTACTGCTACTATATCTGCTGCTCCGGCTCCTACTGGGTCTTCTGCCAATGATCCGGCTACCATTACCCGCCAAGACATTAATGAGCTCCACACCCAACTTCAACAGCTTCAGGGTGCCCTCAGCCGCTCCTCTGGCTCTATTGCGTCCTTTTCTGCGGAAGGTATAACATGTCTCTCTCATAATCCTTGTTGGATCGTTGATTCCGGCGCTACTCACCATATAACCTCCCAGAAGCCCACAAAGTACCTAAAGACGCCTCATCCTGCTCGCATCACCGTGGCCAACGGTGCCACCCTACCAGTCTCTGGTTCCGCTGCTCTTCAGCTTATGCCGAACCTTTCTCTTTCCACGGTTCTTCACGTTCCGGGGTCTCCCTTCAATTTATTATCTGTTAGTCGTCTCATACACGACCTTGATTGTTGCATTACCTTCTCACCTTCTTCTTTTCTTATGCAGGATCGCCGCACCCGGAGTACCATTAGTAAGGGGCAACTGTTGAATGGGTTGTACATCTTGGATATCTCACCTACTCTTCTCTCCGCCGTCTCCACTGTTGATTGGCATCGCCGCCTTGGGCATGCTCCCCTTCCGATTCTCCAGCAGGCTCTCCCTGATGTACCTCTCCGGGAGTTCTCTTGTGAATCTTGTATCTACGGCAAACAACATCGTTCTTCTTTCCCCCCTGCCTGTACCAGGAGTAGTACTCTCTTATCTTTAGTTCATTCTGATGTATGGGGTCTCTATAGAGTCCCCAGTATTTTTGACTTTCGCTATTTTGTCACGTTCATTGACGATTACCCGCGTACCACGTGGCTCTATTTACTGCATGATCGAACTGAACTTACCTCTGTGTTTCGCGCTTTTTTACTCGAGATGCGTACGCAGTTCGCCACCCCTCTCAAAGTCCTTCGCACTAACAATGCTCGCGAGTATACAGGTCGCACCTTCTCCACTCTCTGCACCGAATTTGGTGTCATCCATCAAACTTCCTGTGCGTATACCCCTCAGCAAAACGGGGTGGCAGAACACAAAAATTGTCATCTTCTCGATGTTGTCGTTGCGCGTTCTCTTATATTCCAAATGCACGTTCCAATTGAATATTGAAACTTTGTTGTATCCACCGCCTGTCATCTCATCAACCGCCGCCCCTCGTATGTGCTTAATTTTGCCTCACCCATCCAACTCCTTTATCCCTCCACCAACCTCGCCTCTCTCACTCCGCGGCTCTTCGGGTGTGTTTGCTATGTTCACCTTCTTGGCCCTCCTTCCGACAAACTTGCTCCTCGAGCCGCCAAGTATATGTTTGTTGGCTACCCCCGCATTCAAAAGGGGTACGTCTGCTACTGTCCTTCTGACGACAAGCTAGTCGTTTCTGCGGATGTCACCTTCTGCGAAGACCAGCCCTTCCACTTCACTAGCACCCCCTCTTATTCTGCTCCCTCTATTCCCCGGCCTGTCGTATCGGTCACGCCATCTTTGTCGTCCTCTTCCTCTTCTCCCCTGGTTCCTCCTCGGGTTCCTCCACCACTTATCCGTGTCTACTCTCATCGCCCATCCAAGGATGCTCCCGTGACCCAGCTCCCCGCTACCAGCGCTACATCGGCTATGGCAGATCCCGCCTCCATCTCTACAGCTCATCCCTTGGTCAACTATGTCTCTCTTCACCGGCTGACGCCGCCTCTCTATGCGTTTGCCACCTCTCTTTCCTCTATTTCTATCCCTAACACTGTGCAGGAGGCGCTACAACACCCCGAGTGGCGGGACGCTATGGACGATGAAATGCGGGCTCTCTGGGCTAACCAAACCTGGGATCTGGTTCCTCTTCCTGTCGGCCACACCTCTGTTAGCTGCAAATGGGTCTTTGTCATTAAACATGCGGCAGATGACAATGTCGACCGTCTGAAGGCCCGCCTCGTGGCACGTGGTTTTACTCAGCAACATGGTCTTGATTACGAGGAGACCTTCTCTCCCGTGGCGAAACTGAACACGGTTCGCGTTCTTCTATCATTGGCTGTTCATCATTCCTAACCACTTTATCAGCTGGATATTAAGAATGCATTCTTCAACGGCGATCTACAGGAGACAGTTTATATGCAGCAACCTCCCGGGTTTGAGACCACGGGGGAGTCTTTGGTATGTCACCTTCGGAAATCCATTTATGGTCTCAAACAGTCCCCGCGTGCGTGTTTTGACAAATTCAGTAAGGTGGTCTGTGCTAGTGGCTTCACTCGGAGCGCGGCTGATTTTTATCTCTTCACCCGCCACCGGTCAACCAGGACTGTGATTCTTCTGGTCTACGTTGACGATATCCTGATTACTGGCGACGACACGGAAGAAATACAACAGCTTAAGGAACAGTTAAATTCCGCATTTCAGACCAAATATTTGGGCAACCTTCGGTACTTTCTTGGGCTCGAGATCGCACGACGCTCTGATGGTCTTGTGTTATCTCAAAGGAAGTACTGCATAGACCTCCTTCATGATGCAGGTTATTCTGTGTGCAAACCTGTGGAGACTCCTATGGACGTCAATCACAAGCTCTCGGCCCATAGCTCTGATTCTGACAAGTTGCTTACAAATCCAGAATTTTATAAACGCTTGGTTGGGAAGTTGATCTACCTTACGGTGACTCGACCGGACATCTCGTTTGTTGTGGGAGTTGTGAGCCGGTTCATGCACGCTCCTCGGACATCTCATCTTCAAGCTGTCGAGCGCATCCTTCGATATCTCAAGATCGCCCCCGGACAAGGGCTTGTGTACAAGCCATCCACATCTCTATCTCTTGTCGCGTATTCTGACGCTGACTATACAGGATCTATTGATGATAGGCCCTCCACAACTGGGTTTTGTACTTACTTTGGTGGACACCTCATAACTTGGTGTAGCAAGAAACAGACTGTGGTTGCGCGTTCTTCTGCTGAAGCTGAGTACCGGACTATGGATGTTGTTGCTTCTGAGCTAACCTGGCTTGAAGGCATTCTGGGAGACTTAAGTGTTCGTCTCTCATCTCCGGCAACCTTATTCTGTGACAGTCAGGCCGCAATTCATATTGTCAAGAATTCAGTTTTCCACGAACGCACAAAACACATCGAAGTTGACTGTCACTTTATCCGGGAAAAAGTACAGTCAAAGAAGATAGATTTGGAGCATGTTCCTACTACCGACCAAGTTGCGGATATCTTGACGAAAGCTCTCTCCAGGCCGCTATACTATCAATTTTTATCCAAGCTTGGTGCCTACGACTTGTACGCTCCAGCTTGCGGGGGAGTGTTAGAAAAGCCCAATTATGGCCCATGTTTTCTTCTTTCTCTCTCTTTGTATTAGTCTCACATCATGTATTAGGATTTCTCTCTTCTTCTTTTTTCCTATATAAGTGTATGCATACTTGTAACTATTCATTATAGAAGGATATACAAGCTTTGAGGCTTTTCTTTACAATTTTGAATGCTTAGTTTAAGGCGTTAAGAAGATCAATTTAAATTCAAATTAGTTTTATTTCTTTAATCAATGTTATCAAAAATTGAATTTATCTAGAATAAAAAAAAGTCCCCCCTCCCAAACGGGCCAAAATCAAGCAATTTAGATTTCAACGAATTGAAAAGAGACATGGTTAAGCCTATGTTATCAAAGTGCACGCCTAGGCGCGCCTGAGGCGTCGGGCACACCGGGCGCATCCCGCGGCGCCTCAGCACGGTTGAGGCGGGCGAAGTGCCTCAGACGCGCCCCAGGGACGCGCCTTGCTTGCCATCCAGGCGCGCCTAAGGCGCACCCGACAATTCTGATCTGTTTTTTTTTTTCGCCCGGACGGCTCGGTTTAATTAGGTTTAGGGATTGATATTCACGCGCATAAGGAGTCACCCAGCCATTTTTTCCATTCCATGCGTCGTCCCCTTCGGAAAATGAGCACTCAATTTCAGGAAATTGGGTTGAATTTCAGCGAATTAGGCGTCCAATTCGCTGATTTTCCATGAATTTGGCACTGATTTTTTTTTCCCATTTTTGCGCCTCACGTGCCTAAGGCGCGCGCCTGCGCCTAGGATCCATGGCCCCTTTGCGCCACTGTTGCAAAAATGTCATTGTTGCAAAATGTCATTGTTGGAAAAATGTCGCCCCAAACGAGGCCAAAGTCAAGCGGTTTGAACTTCATCAAGCAAAAAAGAGACATGGTTATGCTAGAGTAGACTGGTGCATATCCTCGAGTCTCCTAGAAGTAGATAGCATCATGGGGATTGGATCAGGTCATGGGATGCATGCACTAAGGAGCTTTCTCGTGAAGAAAAGTTCAACAACCCCCGAACTAATGTTGGAGCTGAAGATTTTGGTGGCGGGATAGGAGAGGAGCCCTATGCAAGGCCAAGAAGAGAAAGGACAAGTAAAGGGGAGAACCAACCAAGCTATAAGGCGAAGGAATCTGGGATCAGGAAGATGGATCGCAATCTCTTCATGTGGGAGCTCTATGATGGCACAAACATTGTTAAGCCTGTGGGTCGTGCACAAGGAGGTTATCATCCATTCAATATGGTGTCAAGCCCATGATTGGTATCTCACATGAGCTAGGAAGAACATGAGAGAGAGACAGATAGAAGGTGTTTTGAACGAAGGTGGTGGAAAAGACTGGAATCGAGATTTCAAACTTGGGGAACAATCACTAATCTGATGGAGTCAAGGTTGATGGGGTTTGAGTGAGCTTAGGGGGAAGGTTATAATATCCATGAGGAGTCGAGCAGATCCTTAGCGAGAGAAATATAGAACCTCGGTGAGAGAAGCACAAAACCTCTGTGAGAGAAAAGAAGAATTAGAGAAATTAGGTATTGAAACTTAAAGATATGATACCAAGTTGAGGGAACAAGATGAATCAAAATGGTAAGATATCTTTATGCAATAGATCTATAATTTATGAGACTAGAAATGAAAAGCTAAGATGAAAATCCGTGGGAAGTAATTTGACAATAACAATACGACTTTTATAGTGACACTAATAATAGAAGAAGCCAAATATATTAACACAATTAATGATTGAATAGAATAAATATGCTAACAAGTAACAACAATGAAGGAGGAAATTCTTTATTTTTATAGTAAAAGGCGATTACAACTTCGGAAGATTGTTTCTAAGCAATATGATTTCCTGTGATGATTGACCCTCTCAAAAGTGGATATTTGTAAACGCAAAACTTGAATTTTGGCGAGACACTTTAAAAAAGAAGGATTTTAGGTTGAGCAGGGAAAAGACGGAGTATATGGAGCTTAAATTTAGCAGTGCAAGAAGGACGGATGACTTTGTTATTAAGTTGGGTGATCAAGATATTTCATGTAGTTAGTGTTTTAAATATCTTGGATCGATAGTTCAAAAGGACGGAGGTATTGATAAAGATGTGACACATAGAATCCAAGCGGGTTGGTTGAAGTGAAGAGGCGCGTCAGGGATCTTGTGTGATCGTAAAGTATCATTAAAACTTAAGGGCAAGTTCTACTGTACTACGATTAGACCAGCGATGTTGTATGGTTTTGAGTGTTGGGCAGTGAATTGTGTACATGAGCAAAAAATGGGAGTTGCGGAGATGAGAATGCTTAGGTGGATTTGTGGACACACGAGAGTGAATAGAATTAATAATGAATGTATCAGGTATAAGACAGGAGTAGCACCAATTGCAGAGAAGATACGAGAAGCTCGACTAAGATGGTTTGGACACTACAAAGGAGACCATTAGAGGCACATGTTAGGAGTTGTGAGAGTCTAGTCACTAGGCATGTTAAACGAGGGAGGGGTAGACCAATAAAAACTAAGAATGAAACTATAAGGAAAGACATGATGTACTTAGGTATTAGTGAGATTATGACACAAGATAGGGCACAATGGCGACAAAGGATCCATATAACCGACCTAACTATAGTGGGATAAAGGCTTGTGTGTTGTTGTTGCACTATTTATAGATGGAGAGGTCACCAGAATTAAGATAAGTTAACTAATTATGTGATAGTTTTAAACAAAATTAAATAAAATAATTAAATGGGATGGCTTAGTCTTATAGAAAGAATCATGAGTAAAGACGCAACTAAGACCCTAGAATCAGTATACTAGTTGTTGATTACATGTATGCGGACTAGAAGGCTACTCTACTAGGACCCACTTTCTTCGAACGAGATAATATCTTCACGTACCTCATTGCCTAGTAGAATTCATCATCTTGTCAACTTTACTTATTGATGTTTCATCTCCTTCCTTCTTAATGTCGACCCATTGCTCATTAGGCATGGCTAAGTTTTTTGTCCACTTGTGGGCACCAACGACGGGCATTGCTGAGGAGTTTTCATGTCCTCGAGGACAAGTCATGGAGGGGCCATCCTCGAGGTCAAGAGCCTCAAAATCAACAAGGGAGATGTCTTTTTCTTTGGCGCTAAGTAGCGGGTGCAATTCTTTATTCGGGCATTTGTGGGCGTGAGAGTAAGGTTGCTTGTAGTAGAAATAAAGATCATGTCTGTAGAGAATAAGGTACTCTTAGTGTAACAATCTATGTGGTAGGTTTAGTTTGAGTTGGGTAGGAGGTGGTGGCAGGTCAAGGGAAAGTGGGGTTTCTTGTTGGTGCGTGTAGGGGGGGGGGAGGTGATAGAAGGACCGATGTGGCAATTTAGGGGATATCAGGGAGTGATAACGCTCAAAAGAGCATAGAACTTTTCTTCAAAAAATTTGGTTAGCTACATTGCGCGAGTAAGAGTATCGGGACTGAGGACGCGAAGACGTACCATAATGTGGGGTTGGATTCCTATGAGGAAGTAACCCAATTAGTGGCAGGTTTACTGAGAGACCTGACACATGTGTGATGACCTCGATGAAATCGTAGACAATGGCGGTGACTGACTCTACTTGGTGATCTGTCCCCAGTAGCTCAAAAGCGGTGCTAGCTTAACAGCTATCATAGCGGCAAAATAAGATCTTCCTTGAATATCACACAAGTTAGTGTCAGGTTGGTATGGCAAGTTCATCGAAGTCAATGAAGAGTAGAACACACCATATAGATGGTGCACAATAAAACCTTTTGAAGATCGAGGGTGCCTTAAAGTTCGAAAAATTGTTGTACACTAACAATCACTTCAACGAGGCTCGGACACATCGAAGATAGGAATGTTAAGGCAGTGATGGTGTGCGGGGTGAGCCTCAACGTGGGGTGGAAGGATGAGGTTGGCGCCGAAGTGCTGTTAGAATGCAACATGTTGACAATGATCAACGTCAAGGATGTGCATGTCGGCGGTGGAGGATTGGGGTAACTGGCAAAGAGGGCGTGAATCTCGCACACGACAAGTTTTTGTTCGGAATGAAGTTTGGACACGATCCATGCAGCCAAAAAGGGTGGATACCGTGAGAGTGGGGTCGTCTTTGCGATAATCCAAGGAGCGAATGACAGACACGTGTCGGGGGGGGGGGGGGGGGTGATTGTCAAAGGAAGGGAGGCTGGAGAAGCAGACGAAGAGGAACTTAGGCGATTGTTGTGCAGGGGAGGCCGTAAGGGTTGTTTTGGACAGGGGAACAAGGACATGTGATCATCAAATGCAACTAGGGTAGAAAATGAGTTTTTGTAGGAGATAAGCATGATGAAGGGACTGAAAGGCGATGTGGGCAAAAACGCGACTGGGTGGCATGATTGGAACCACTGGAAGCACGAAGAGGATATGGCGTCATGGTCGGTGTGCGGAAGAAGAGTGGAATTTATAAACTACGCAGGTAAAAATACGACACAGGCGAAAACACAACCGGAGGTCCGGAAGGGAAAACCCTCACCATCATTGTCGTCATTGGGAAGTGATGGCGCGTGATCGACAGGATGCGAAGAAGTGGGGATCCGAAGAAAAATACGAGTAGGGTTAGACTAAACCCTAAGGGGATGATCGAAGACCGACCGTGACCAGCAGGTTGGACCTATGATAAGAACTAGAGAGAGTAACTTGCTCAATAACTGAAATTGAAATACAGTCACGCAAGTATGCTCACGCCAAGCACTTGATGGTTGATTCCCCCTAAGGTTCCCTCTACAAGAGAGTTACGAGACTACTTGACATCCCGCCTAAGACCCACTACTTTCCCTTATATAAAGGAGGACTCGTTAGCGACCACAATTACCAAAATACACCTCTAGCGGAAAAGATAAATAAGGCACAATGCTCGTATCAAAAACCTAGTGGTCCACGATTTTTACCATGCTTAGTAATGCATACTTTGCCCATATTTTCTACTCAACTCAATGGAGTTCTTTTGCTCTTCTTGTGATGCTAAATTGTCTTTATGCCAACAAAATAATCTGCTGGTCAGCAATTTCTTGCATGCTCAGCCAAAACAAACTTGACTCGATCTCCGACTCACTCAGTGATGCCTCAACACAAGATAGAGAATTTTGCTCAAGATCAAATCATCAAAACCAAAAAAACATACATAATCAAGTAACTCATTTCAAAAGAGAGCCATTCCCCACACCTTTAATTCCTTGAAATGAAAAACACTCAAAAAAAAATTAAATGCCATGGTTTAGGAATTAAGTAAATTAAAGTCAAGTTCATATAAGATCCTACTTGCTGAATTTAAATGTAATCTTCATGTTTCACTAACATGCCCATTTCTACTTCAATCTAACCTTGTCCACTAGCTGAAATAGTGCAGGATAATAAAAGAACCAGCAAATCATCTTTAAACTTTATCCATCTCCACTTAATGTTGATCTTGTTTCACACTTCACATATCACATAACCAAGTAGCTTTACATTTGTAGTAATATTCCATGGATGGAGTAGTAAATTTATTAATTACTTGAATCAGAAAAATTCTCATTAGAATATCCTAACTAAGTTCGTGCTAAACTTTTCCATTAAAGAATTCAACAACTCAGAGTCTAAAAAGACCAGAAATGTTATCCCCATCATAGAGTCAACCATGACAATCCTGAAGGGAAAGAAACAAATCAATCCCACAATCTACTAATCGTAAATAAACAATCAGCTGAACAGAAACAGCGTAGAAACACAAACAAGTTATCCCTCGTTAAAACCGATAAGAAACCTTCCTAATTTCTCCCGTCGCGGGAATCCGAAAGACATTGTGTCGACGAAATAGGGCAAGGATTTTGGATTCATCTCCGAATACAAAGACGAAGCAATCATAGTCGGTGTAATTACGATCAGGGAATGAATAAATCCAGGTCAATAAGGTTCGATGAGAAGGAAGAGATTTACTCGTCGCCGGAAAGTTGTGAAGCTGCAGTTGCACACATCGCACCTCGGCGCCTCCTGGAATTCCGGCGGAGACTCCATTGCCGTATCTTGTTCTCGGTCCGGCTAAGCTGGTTGGTCCTCCCAGCCAAAAGGAAGGTGGTGGTTGGAGGAGAAAAACAAGAGAGGAATGTCGGGCACAAAAGTTTCCTTCTGAACATCTGATGTTACTAGTAGAGTTGTCACTTAAAACCGAAAACCGTAAACCGAACCGGAATCAAACTGGAACCGCAAAGAACCGGACCGAACCGTTTACAAATTATTCGGGTTCTGGTTTGAATTTTGAAACCGTGAACAACTTTGGTTTGGGTGTGGTTCTTACATTTTATTATCCGGACCGGAACCGGAACCGCAACATACAAGTCTCAAGTGGTTTTAAGATTTTTGCACCCGATCCGAACCGGACCGAAGTAGAACCGAACCGCAACCCGTTTATTATTATTAATTTTATTATAATATTGTTATAATTTTATAATCTATCTATAATATTTATGTTAGAAAAATTAAGGTGCGTCGCTAAGTAATTGTATTATCAAAAATTTAGGATAATTACAAAACGCTGAATGTAGTGATGACGGATGAAAGATCGTCTTATTTAAAATCTAATAATCTTCATTGAAGTAATATGTAAGATTAACTTTTTTAATTAGTCAAATTAATTTAAGAACACACAAATGAAATAGAGCTCGAATAAACGGTAACTGAAGTGCCAAAAATTTATACTGTCGTTTGTTCTGAGCTCATGCTTCGTGATAGCGGATGTTCGCAACAGTTGACATGTATTTTCTGTTGAAATTTGTGAAGTGGAAGTGGGTGACGGGACAGGCCGCGCGGCCTGTGCGGACAGCTTTGGCGGACTGGGCGGACTGGGCGGACTGAGGTTGCGGCCTGGTGAGAAGTCTGGTGGAAGCCGGCTGTGTTCTGAGCGGGTTGTTGCATGGTGTCCGCGGTTTGGTGCGGCCTGGTATCTGCGGATAGAGAGGCTTGCGGACTGGTGCTTTGCTCAGTGGTCGCGGGTGCAAGTTTGCGCTGTTGGCGGGTTGGTTCATGTTCGCGGAAAGCCTTGCGGACTGGTGTGTCCGCGGTTTGGGCTGTTGCGGACTGGGCCTTGAGCTTGGCTGAGGCCTTGTCGAGCTCAGGTGTTACAACAGGTCTTGCTGTGGAGACCGGTTGGCGGACTGATGTTTGGAGTCCGGCTTGGTGCTGCTGCGTTGGACAAGTGCGAGGAGCTCGCGGACTGGTTGCGGTCTGTGCTAGGGTGTTTGGCGGACGGGACTTTGTGTCCGCCATGCTCGCACTGGCCCTTGATGGTTTTGGACTTGGTCACACTTGGTGTCAAGTTCATGGCGTCCGTCGTATCCGCCAAGTCCGCTGTAACCGGGCGGACTGTTGCTGTTTGCCTTTGGTCGTGGACTTGTGGCGGATTGAGGTGTGAGTCTTGCGGACTGCCTCGGGTTGGTGCGGACTGCCATTGAAGAGGGTGCTGTCCTAAAGCAGTTGGAGCTTTGCGGGCTGGTGCCTTGTCCGCTTAGCTTGGGCGGACTGGAGAGGGTTCGTCATTGGTTGCCTTGCTCCTGGCGGTTTCCCTTGGTGACTGGCTAAGTCCTCGCGGACTGAGCGGACAGTCGTTTTGTGTTCGCGCGGGCTGGGGCGGTGTCGCTATCTCATGGGCGGTGACCACACTCCTCACCTGGCCTATAAATAGGACCCCCCTGGCACATCTACAGTAACCTAAGTAACGTGAGTGAACAGTAATTTGGGTTGGGCGAGTGCTGCGGTCTGTGTTTTTCAGTCCGCGCGGATTGTTTCAGGCTGACGGTTTGCTGTGTGCAGGTCGCGCGGATAACTTCAAGGAGCCAGGAGTTTGGCTGTGACTTCGGTCAGTGCTTGGAAGTGTGCGGTCTCTGCGGACTCAGCAGGAGGTCGCTCTGCGGCTTGTCAGTTCTGTTTCAACTTTCCCAGCTTCAATAACCTGTCCGCCGGCTTCAGGCGGGTAGGGGAGTTCCTCAGTTCGGGTTCAGCAGGAGGCGAATAACGGTCTGTCCGCGCGGCCTCGCGGTCTCGGCGGACTTCGTGGTATTCGGCGGATTGCAGCATAGCTTGGGCGAGCTCAGCGGTCTCGGCGGTCTCGGCGACCTCGCGGTCTCGGCGGACTGGAGTGCTGTCCGCCCGGCTTGTTTTTTTGTTCTTTCTGTTTACAGCTGTAATACTAGCGAAATCATGTCTCGCTATGTATGCCTCGGATTGTAAAGAAGTGAATGCATAATAAGATCTTCTTGTGCTTCCATTATTTTGTTGGGTGCAACCTCTAGTCCTTGGGTTTCCGCAGGTTCAGCGTGCGAACTGGGTAGTTTCGAAGATATTAATTTGGTGTTTGGGCTATCTTGCTGACCACGTTGAGAAAATTTAACATGGTATCAGAGCCAGGTTTCTGAGGTTGCGGAGGTTCAGTTGCGTGAGCGGAGGTCAGCCAGTGTTGTTACTCAGTGATTGAGTGGTGTTCAACCTGTGTTGTTGCTCGGAGCTGCTGAAGGGTACCAACAGGTGGTTGCAATGGAAGGAAGCTTAGCAAGAGGTCTGGGCATTGAACTCTTAACGCCGACTAACTATAAAAAGTGGAAGTCGTGCATGAAGAGTTATCTTCTAGGCGAGGAGCTGTGGGAAGTTGTCGGTGGAGACGACAGACAGGAAGTTACTGCTGCTTTCGGTACTGCTGAACAGGTGAGGCTCTGGAGAAGAACTAATGCTAAGGCAGAGTTCGTTCTGAAAAGAGCTGTCTCTCCGGAACTGTTTGATCACATCATTGGATGTGAGTCGGCTGCTGATATTTGGACAACCATTGATGAGTTGTTCAATAGGAAGAATGTGGCGCGGCTTCAGTTCCTGGAGAATGAGTTGGCCAGGGCAACTCAGGGAGACCTTTCCATCTCCAGGTACTTCTTAAAGATGAAGAGCTTGTGTGCTGAGCTGTCGGCGCTGGATCCTGATGAGCCTATCTCTGAGGCAAAGATGAAAAGGCACATTTTCCGCGGCTTGCGGAAGGAGTATGTGGCCTTTGTTACGTCTGTTCAAGGGTGGGCTACTCAGCCGTCTCTGCTGGAGCTGGAGAATCTGCTTGCCTCGCAGGAGAGCTTAGCAAGGCAGATGGCTGGAGTGAATCTGAATCAGGAAGGCAGTGAGGCTCTCTTCTCAGGCAAGAAAAAGGGATGGGAAGGGAAGAAGAAGAAGAAGGTGCAGGCCACTGTTGAGAAGGAGACTTCAACTTCATATCCGCCAGAGAGGAGCAATGCTCCTAAGGACTGGAAGAAGAATCTGAAGTGCTACCGGTGTCATCAGCGAGGGCACTTCAAGCGGGACTGCAAGGTCAAACTGCAGCCTGGGCATGCTGCGGGAAAGGAGGAAGCTTGCTCGCGAAGTGAAGAAGCAGAATGGGGAGGAGCTTTCATGACGGGCACTTGTGTCCGGGCCTTATCTGCTGAGGACTTCAACAGCGAGTGGATCATCGACTCCGGGTGTGGTCATCACCTCACCGGAGACAAGTCGAAGTTCACCTCCATGCAGGCTTACTCAGGTAATGAAGCTATTATCACTGCTGATAATACTGTTTATGCAGTAGAGAAGGAGGGGGTCGTGTCTTTGGGTAGTGATCAGGGGCCACTCACGTTAAGGAGTGTGTATCACGTGCCGGGCATGAAGAAGAACCTCTTCTCGGTGACCAATGCGGTGGACGCTGGGTATCACGTTCTGTTTGGGCCAACAGACGTGAGGTTCCTTCGCAACGTATCAGCGGTAAAGGCTGATGTTGCTCATGTTGGGAGGAGGGTGAAGAACTTGTTTGTTCTTTCCACCAGTGCCTATGTTGATAGGATGAGAGCCAATGATAGTGCGGCTATCTGGCATGAGAGGCTGGGGCATGTTGGCATGGACAAGCTAAAGGCAATGGCGAGTAGAAGTCTGGTGAGGGGGTTGCCGATGTTGTCCTCCTTTGGTGATAGGCATGTTTGTGCGGGCTGTCAATACGGTAAGGCACATCGCCTTCCGTTTGATAAATCTCAAACAAGGAGCAAGAAACCATTGGAGTGTATTCATGGCGACCTGATGGGACCGACTGTTACTGCCAGCCTTGGTGGAAGCAAATACATGCTTGTCTTGGTTGATGACTACTCAAGGTATACTTGGGTGTACTTCTTAAAGGAGAAGTCGGATGCCTTCCGTTTGTTCGTGGAGTTCAAGGAGTTGGTAGAAGGCCGGCTTGGCTTGCGGATTAAGAAGTTTAGAACTGATAACGGGGGGAGTTTGTCTCTTCCGAGTTTTCTAACTTCTGCAGGAAGCACGGGATCCAACGGGAGCTTACATGTGCTCACACTCCACAACAAAATGGGGTAGCGGAGCGGAAGATCCGTCATTTGACGGAAACCTGCAAATGCTGGCTGCATGCGAAAGATATCCCGAGGTCCTTTTGGGCGGAGGGAATGTCTTGTGCTGCATATGTTATCAACCGGATGCCACTCAGCCCTATCAACATGAAGACTCCTATTGAGCTGTTGCTGAAGGAGAAGCCGAGTGTTGGACACCTTCGGGTGTTCGGTTCAACTTGCTACGTGCATGTCCCGGATGCTTCACGGACAAAGCTGGATGCGAAGGCAAGGAAACTTGTCTTTGTTGGCTATGATGAGCGGAAGAAGGGATGGAAGTGCATGGACCCTGTGACGAAGAAGTTCGTGGTGTCAAGAGACGTTGTCTTTGACGAGCTGACGTCATATGGAGGTGGCTCGGTGGAGCCTACCGGAAGTAGCAAGGTTGAGGAAGCACCGGTGGAGGATGCTGAAGGCTTGGAAGAGGAGCTTGCTGTTTCACCAGCAGCTCCTGTTGCTTCGAACTCCGAGGCTGAGCCTTCTGGCTCAGGAAGCAGGGGGAGCACTGCTCAATGCTTGCCCCAGGTAGGAGTGGAGCCTGAAGAAGCAACGGAAGCCGTGAGCAAGGAGCCGTGTCTTCGGAGATCGAAGAGGGTGGTTAAGCCACCGGCTCGGTACTGTGATGGGAATGCAGTGAGCTTTGTCTCCTGTTTCTTTGCATGGTCCTCTGGATGAGCGAGAGCCTGCAAACTTCAACGAGGTCACTGGAGTGAAGGAGTGGGAAGGTGCCATGAAGGAAGAGATTGATGCTCTGAAGAAGAATGAAACCTGGGACCTTGTGCCCAAGGTTGATGGCGTTACTCCGGTTACTTGCAAGTGGGTGTATAAGTTGAAGAAGAAGGCTGATGGGAGCATTGATCGGTTCAAGGCTCGCCTGGTCGCTAGAGGATTCTCACAGCAGTATGGAGAAGACTATGAGGAGACATTCAGTCCAGTTGCGAAGATGACGTCTGTAAGAGTGGTGATCGCCTGGCTGCTAGCAAGGGATGGAGGTTGTGGCAACTCGATGTGAAGAATGCCTTTCTTTACGGAGAGATTGACAAGGACATCTTCATGGATCAGCCGCTTGGTTTTGTCTCTGAGAAGCATCCGGACTATGTCTGCAAACTCAGGAAGGCTCTCTATGGGTTGAAGCAAGCTCCTCGAGCGTGGTATGGGAAGATTGCAGAGTACCTGCAGTTCTGTGGATACCTGGCTTCTAACTCGGATTCTAGCTTGTTCGTCAAGAAGAAGGAAGAGCTAAGAGTCTTGGTCCTACTGTATGTGGATGATATGATCATCACAGGGAACTCGGAGGAGGAAGTAGCAAGGCTCAGGGGAGAGCTTGTTATATGCTTCGAGATGAAAGACTTGGGAGAGTTGCATCACTTTCTTGGTCTGGAAGTGGAGAGGAAGGAGTGCGGGGTTCTCATTAGTCAGAAAGGGTATGCTGATCGCATTGTGAAGCGGTTTGGCATGGGCGAAGGGAAGAAGTGCTCTACTCCACTGGAACCTGGGCTAAAGCTTCGACGAGATGAGGGAAGGGTGCTTAATGATCCCTTGGTGTTCAGGGCTCTTGTTGGGAGCTTGATCTATCTGACGATTACAAGGCCGGATATAGCTTATGCTGTTGGCCGAGTAAGTCGGTATATGGCTGAACCAAGGCAATCTCATCTAGTGGCGGCGAAGGGAATTCTGAAGTATGTCAAGGTGACTTCTGAGATGGGGCTCCTCTATGGAAGGGATGCGGAGTTTGCGTTGCTCGGGTACACGGATGCTGACTATGGCGGTGATTCGGATGATCGAAGGTCTACTTCGGGTTATGTGTTCACTTGCGGTTCAGCTAGCTTCTCGTGGTGTAGCAAGAAGCAGGACTCGGTGTCGGTTTCAACCACGGAGGCGGAGTATAAGGCTTCGGCCTTGGCTGCTCGGGAAGTCGTTTGGTTGAGGAGGCTCATAGAGGATGTTCATGAAGAAGTGCAAGGGCCTACTTTACTCCGGGGTGACAATGAGAGTGCTCTCAAACTGGTAAACAATCCAGTGTGTCACGCCAGGACCAAGCATATAGAGATTGATCACCACTTCATCAGGGAGAAGGTGTTGGAGGGGTCTCTGCTGGTCGGGCATGTTCGGAGTGAAGATAATCTTGCTGACATCTTCACGAAGCCGCTGTCGAAGGGGCCCTTTGAACGCTTGCGCAGCTTGCTGGGCTTGGTCACCACTTCTCACTTCAAGGGGGAGTGTTGAAATTTGTGAAGTGGAAGTGGGTGACGGGACAGGCCGCGCGGCCTGTGCGGACAGCTTTGGCGGACTGGGCGGACTGGGCGGACTGAGGTTGCGGCCTGGTGAGAAGTCTGGTGGAAGCCGGCTGTGTTCTGAGCGGGTTGTTGCATGGTGTCCGCGGTTTGGTGCGGCCTGGTATCTGCGGATAGAGAGGCTTGCGGACTGGTGCTTTGCTCAGTGGTCGCGGGTGCAAGTTTGCGCTGTTGGCGGGTTGGTTCATGTTCGCGGAAAGCCTTGCGGACTGGTGTGTCCGCGGTTTGGGCTGTTGCGGACTGGGCCTTGAGCTTGGCTGAGGCCTTGTCGAGCTCAGGTGTTACAGCAGGTCTTGCTGTGGAGACCGGTTGGCGGACTGATGTTTGGAGTCCGGCTTGGTGCTGCTGCGTTGGACAAGTGCGAGGAGCTCGCGGACTGGTTGCGGTCTGTGCTAGGGTGTTTGGCGGACGAGACTTTGTGTCCGCCATGCTCGCACTGGCCCTTGATGGTTTTGGACTTGGTCACACTTGGTGTCAAGTTCATGGCGTCCGCCGTATCCGCCAAGTCCGCTGTGACCGGGCGGACTGTTGCTGTTTGCCTTTGGTCGTGGACTTGTGGCGGATTGAGGTGTGAGTCTTGCGGACTGCCTCGGGTTGGTGCGGACTGCCATTGAAGAGGGTGCTGTCCTAAAGCAGTTGGAGCTTTGCGGGCTGGTGCCTTGTCCGCTTAGCTTGGGCGGACTGGAGAGGGTTCGTCATTGGTTGCCTTGCTCCTGGCGGTTTCCCTTGGTGACTGGCTAAGTCCTCGCGGACTGAGCGGACAGTCGTTTTGTGTTCGCGCGGGCTGGGGCGGTGTCGCTATCTCATGGGCGGTGACCACACTCCTCACCTGGCCTATAAATAGGACCCCCCTGGCACATCTACAGTAACCTAAGTAACGTGAGTGAACAGTAATTTGGGTTGGGCGAGTGCTGCGGTCTGTGTTTTTCAGTCCGCGCGGATTGTTTCAGGCTGACGGTTTGCTGTGTGCAGGTCGCGCGGATAACTTCAAGGAGCCAGGAGTTTGGCTGTGACTTCGGTCAGTGCTTGGAAGTGTGCGGTCTCTGCGGACTCAGCAGGAGGTCGCTCTGCGGCTTGTCAGTTCTGTTTCAACTTTCCCAGCTTCAATAACCTGTCCGCCGGCTTCAGGCGGGTAGGGGAGTTCCTCAGTTCGGGTTCAGCAGGAGGCGAATAACGGTCTGTCCGCGCGGCCTCGCGGTCTCGGCGGACTTCGTGGTATTCGGCGGATTGCAGCATAGCTTGGGCGAGCTCAGCGGTCTCGGCGGTCTCGACGACCTCGCGGTCTCGGCGGACTGGAGTGCTGTCCGCCCGGCTTGTTTTTTTGTTCTTTCTGTTTACAGCTGTAATACTAGCGAAATCATGTCTCGCTATGTATGCCTCGGATTGTAAAGAAGTGAATGCATAATAAGATCTTCTTGTGCTTCCATTGTTTTGTTGGGTGCAACCTCTAGTCCTTGGGTTTCCGCAGGTTCAGCGTGCGAACTGGGTAGAAATATTAATTTGGTGTTTGGGCTATCTTGCTGACCACGTTGAGAAAATTTAACATTTTCTTTATGAACTCTGCGGCGCTAGCATATCCCGTTAGCATACAAAATATATGTTATTTAGATTACTACAACAAGAGATAATTAGTATAATGCATGCATATAAAATATCTCTCCACCCGAGTCAGTAATTTATGAATATGCTAATAAAACTCTTGATCAAACATTAATAGTTGCAATTTAATGAATGATAGTATTCAGAGCTTGCACACCCTTAGTAATTTATTACCAAAAACTAAATAACAGTGAACATAATGTCTGGAATTTCGGATTATTGTGATATGTAGTTTTTTTGCTACTGTGTATGTATATCTATATCAATTCAAAGACTAGATTTGGTCAAAAATTGAAGACCTGTATAGGTATAGGTGTGCATACCTTTTCATGGTCAAAAACCTCCACCAATGAAAATGCGACATATACTAGCCCACCAATCGTGAAAAAGATCGTCGAACAATGTGCAACTTAATTATTTATATTTTGAAGACGTTTTGAGTTTTTGCAGACCGCTTTTATTTCATTCTGTTAAATTTTGTTTTAGTTGGAACCGATTTGAACCGGACCGAACCGCATAGAACCGGACCGAACCGTTAGTGACCGGTTTGGTTTTGGTTCTCGTTAAACCAGATCCAGAACCGTTGACACGACGGTTCCAAAAATTATGATGGAACCAGAACCAGAACCGGAACCGGTCAAACCATATAAGGTTTTGGTTCTAACTTGAAGAACCGTTACCTTAGCGGTTCGGTTCATGGTTTTAGAAAAACCGGAACCAAACCGTAACCGTGACAGCTCTAGTTACTAGGCTGCAAGTTGGAACTAATCAAATCTCATGCTTTTTTTATATATATCTATATAATATAATAATAATACGATATGCATAATTTTAATTTCAGATATATAAACAAGTTTTATAGTTTATATAAAAAAGTTTTATAGCAGTACAACAAGGACAGAAGACTTGGTTATTAAGTTGGGTGATCAAGATATTTCTCGCAGTGAGTGTTTTAAATATCTTGGATCGATAGTTCAAAAAGACGGAGGTATTGATAAAGATGTGACACAGAATTAAAGCGGGTTGGTTGAAGTGGAGAGACGCGTGAGGGATCTTATGTGATCGTAAAGTACCACTAAAACTTAAGGGCAAGTTTTACCGTACTGCAATTAGACCCGTGATGCTCTTTGGTTCTGAGTGTTGGGCAGTGAATTGTGTACATGAGCAAAAAAAGGGGAGTTGTGGAGATGAGAATGTTTAGGTGGATGTGTGGACACGCGAGATTGGATAAAATTAGCAATGAAAGTATCAGGGATAAGACCGGGGTAGCACCAATTGCAGAGAAGATGTGAGAAGCTCGTCTAAAATGGTTTGGACGCGTACAAAGAGACCATTAGAGGCACTTGTTAGACGTTGTGAGAGTTCTAGGCATGTTAAACGAGGGAGGGGTAGACCAATAAAGACTTGGAATGAAAATGTAAGGAAAGACATGATGTAACTAGGCATTAGTGAGATTATGACAAAAGATAGGGCACAGTGGAGACAAAGGATCCATATAGCGGACCCCACTATAATGGGATAATGTAATAATTTGATGTCATTTTGATGTGATTGATGTTGATGAGAAAATTGATGTGAGAATGGAAGTGTCAAAAAATGTTGATATGAAAATTGTAGAATGTTTTGACGTTGATTGAATAAAGCTTTCTGATTAATCGATTAGCTTTATTTTTTCTCATCAACATTTCTCAGATCAACTTTCTCGTCAGCATCACTCGTCTCAAATAGACATGTAGGCTCTATTTTGGACAGCTTATGCTGATAGATAATTTTTATTCAAAACACAAACACAAATTTACAGTTATTTGCTTGTGTTAGAAAATCACTTATTTTAAAATTATTGATAAGCTATTTTTTATAAGCAGTCCAGGTCTAGCATATGACTTCTCATAACCGCCTCTCTCTTAAAAAAATACTAGGCGCTCACTGAAGCCCGCCATGAATATGACCATTCGGCAATGGCGGTGCTGACATTATATGCATCCAAATACAAACAACCAAAATTCTTTTTGATCGGCACTTATGTATAAACTGTTCAACCAGTCTGCAGCTTATTCATCACTGTTTTTATAACAGCTCTATTCAATCAGTTTTATTCGATCAGAAGCTTTTCATCAGCACCATGTCCCACAAAAAAAAGCGTACTGTTTAGATTTTGCGACTTTAAAAAGCAGCAGAAAAGAGTATAATCCACAGTGGCCGTCCAAACATTTTTTATATGTATGGATAAAAACTCAAATCAAACATCACATGTTGGATAAAATAGCACAAAAGAACTCTTTTAGAATGGTTAAGACGATTTAGACGCTATTTGTTTGGGTGTTTCGCTGCTCCGTTTTGAGCAAACGCTGCCAGAAGGAGGATAAACAAATGAACCTTTGGCGCCGTTTGCTCCGTTTCCACCCGCCCGCCTTGAGAAACTCCCCAAAAGCTCTGTTTGGAGCAGTCACCTCCCCCTCCGTTTCCACCCACCGGATCGACCCGCCACCGCCGAAACAAATGAAGCCTTAATGTGAGTATGGCTATTTACCAGACCTCCCCCTTTATATTTGCAAAATTATTGGTTGCACCCCTCTATCTTTTGAAATTGCAAATATTTCCCCCATTAGTTTACATTTTATAACATGCATGCACAAAAATACCCCCCCCCCCCCCCCCCCCCCCCCCAGAGATTTCCTTCAAAGGAGTATTTTTGTGCATGCATTTTATGAAATGTAAGCTTACAAGAGAGGTCTTTATATTTTCAAAAGATACAGGGGTGCAACTTGTAATTATGTCAACTCCTAGGGGGGGTTTGGTAATTAATAGTATCACAACATTGAATTACATTTCCATACATAGATTGAAACAATCAACAATGCCTAAGATCTTGAATCCTCATCAGCTGGGCTCTTGTGATAGTTCCATGGAAGAAATAGAGCAATAGCAATACAAATTTTATAGAAGATTGTCATTTCTATGCTGATGCAGACATAGGAAATATCTAGAAGTTTCCGAACCCAGGTAGATGATTGAGGATGGAACATTCTTTTGACCAATGAGGAAAAATGTTTGATCAGTGATCGATCCAATCCTTGAACAGCAACATCATGTATAGAGGAACATTCACCGCAGCAATAATTATTACCATCCGCAGCACGCGAATCAAGCGTAGAACCAGCCTAGTAATCTTTGATCTGCTTTGCCGTGTTTTCTCGGATTTATCCACATTCATGTCGATGTTCGCCTCCAACACCAAAATAGACGCATCTTGCTCATGCGTCGATTGTTTCTTTGCGGATGACCTCAACACCGCATTTCCCCTGCAATAGTTGGAAGTCTTTAGGTCAAGCTTTCTCATGCACAAATATAAGAATTTGAGCATTCGAATTTTGGATCAATTTTCGCTTGAATATAAGTGACGATAGAGCATTATTACTGTAAGGAACACTGTGCATGGGTGCTACAATTATATTTTTTATGTTATCACTTGCTTTTCACTATATCATTGTGATTAAAATCGAAGGGTTGAGATTTTTTTTTCTAATATATATATATTGTGTGTCTGTGTGTGTACAAGCAGACTCTTGTGCCTGGCAGCAACAGTACCTGTCGTTCCCAGTGCGTAGTGCGCATCAACGACTGTACCCGCAGTTCACTCAATATCTCCTAACACGGAAAAATGTATAGCGTCATCAAAGAAAAGTATCAGCCCCTATTTCACATGCTTTATTCATGTAAGGAGACAATGAGCGACCATATCAAGTTAAGAGCAATGAGAGAATCGAGATTGGATCGAGTTATACACTTATACTATGACCAGAAACGACTAGTGTATAAGATCGGATCAAACTGCTTTGGGATGATAAGGGTCAGCAACAGCTCAAGATCAAACCATCAACACCTATTTTCAGGGGAGAAGAACAAATCAACACATTAACTAACGAAGAAGTATGAAGATCACCCATCCCACAAACCTTCCTGTGACTCCGACATCCAAGGATGTAACTGGCCTTGGTTTGTTTTTCCTTATTAGATGCATTGATCCCTCTGAATCCCAGATCGTGTCATATTCACAATCTTCCTCGTCTATCTTCTCCTTCATGGTGGCCCATTTGCTTCTCACGGAGCTAACAAACCCGGCAAATCGTCCAAACCGGGCGAACCCATTTGTTGGCCACACGAAAAACAACAAAAGAGTGAAGGCAAACTGAAACAAGTACCTGGCAATATTTCCACAAGGCCCTGGCATCAGTGTAGAAACAATAATGTTTTGTTCGGTTGGATTGGGGGTCCAAAATTGAAATTGAAGGTCAAATTACAATGAAAATGACCTCTAATTCTAATTTAAGGGACCCTAAAAGTCCATCGGTTAGATAGAATTGGAATTGAGGTCAATTTCAATGAAAATGAACCTTCAATTCAAACTACAGTACCTCAATTCCATCCAAACGATAGACCATAGCAGGAATTAATGAAGCAAAATTTATGTTACGAATAAATCATATTACCAGATGTAGATATGGGTTTGCATTGGAAGGAAACATAGGTTAGTTGAAACTGGATTGGTTGAGCCAGTTGCATTTGAATCTCTTGCAGTTAGAAGCATAAATGAAGGGTAGAGGTTTCCCTGCTGCCAGCTGATGGTCCCTAGGGTATGCTGCATTACCGTTAGTTGCGGGAAGAAAAAAAGAGAAATTTGTAAACTGAATACCCTTTTAATTTTTACCTCTACAATGGATCCAAAATCCGTTGAATGTGTCACCGTACATTGATCGTGATCATGTCCGGATAATACGAGTGTCTGTGATAGAATCATTTATGCGAAATTAGAATCATTCTCCTGAAGAGTAACATTACAAGTTCTAGAATAGTAAAATTAGAATCTTACAGGTTTGATGAAGTGGAGTAAACTATCTGAAGTATCCTTTGTAAGGTAGTTCTGGTATCTGCATGAGTTGAAGAGATTTAAGGACAAAACTACTGTACCTGTATATGAAGCTCTAATACCGAAAGCTTTATGTAATATTTGGAGGCTAGAATTATAAACCAATGTGTGGTATCACGGCAAACCAAGCAGCTCTATGGAAATGAAGATCGGGGGCTCTGTTTGGGAGAGTGGTGAGATTTTGGAAGGTTGTAGGTAGCATTTGGATGGTTGTGAAGACTTTGATTGGGATAGCGGTGAGTTTATGGATGAATGTAAATGGCATTTGAATAGTTGTGATTGTGAACAAGGGCGGACCCACATGCAGATACACCCGGGCACGTGCCCGGTTGGGTTTTCGTGAATCGGTGCGGTATCACCAATCCACTAGGCGCAGCCATGATCTAGATTTATTTTTAGCACTGTTCAATTCTCTCCGGCTTCGGTGACGGCGGTGAGCGCCAAGAAGCGACTCCATCTCTGCGAGGCTGCGAGTGACTAATCCCCTACATGCCAGCCCTTTGGGTTCAAGCCTTTGGCGGGCCGCCTCCACCCTGACGGCGACAGTTGTTACGCACGTGTGGCGACGCGCAACATTTTATTTTGTATTTTTGATCATCATGTATCTTTAGATTGTAAGGGCATTACGACAATGTGTATATAAGCTCCCCCACCCACCCCCACCCCTCTCCCTATATAAGGAGAAGGCTTGGGAGTTTTAATTATCTTTGCTTAGGGTTTGATATCTCTTGTTGAGAGGAACTTTAAAGAGTAACCAACCTCTTGGGGTTAGGCACGAATATTCCTCGTGAGTGTATCCAATTTCTCGAGTTTTATTGTAAGTTAAATTTTGGCTTGGGAGTTTTAAGTTTTATTGTCTAGGTAACATTGGTCTGACCTGCTGTTTCCGCCCGCTCATAACCGCCGGCTTCACTTTGTCTCCTCTCGGATAGGCGTCGATCGACAACCCTCCTTCTCGCACCTCGCTTCAGTTCTCGATCGACTCCCGCGCATTCATGCCCAATCTCTCTCGCCTGCTCTCGATCGGCCACTCTACCTGCTCCCGATCGGCTTATTCCACCTATTCCGCTCTCGATCAGTCTCATTTGTTTATTCCGCTCTTGATCGGCCTCTTCCGCATATTCCTCTCTTGATCGGCTTCCGCACATCCAGGCCCCATCTCTCTCGACCAACTCTCGATTGGCCTCTGCCACACTATCGACCCTCCAGCTCCTGATCCGTCTTCCTCCTCGATCGTCCTTCATCCCCTACGCCCGTCGCAACTACACCTCTTGCGCACGCCCTTCCGACAGTTGGATTCTCCCAATGTTGTGCCCATCTTCTAGCACCTTTTCTTTGAACATCTCCTACGTTTGTCGGGCCTTTCCCCCACCTGTAGCGCCTCATTTGCACCCTTCTTCTCCGCAACCGCCCTTTCCATCTACTTCTTATGCCAAAGGCCCGTCATTCAATAGAATCCTGTGTGGAGGACCTCAAACACGCCCTCACCATCATCAACTCTCGCTGTGAATCCTAAGATGAGCAATTCACTTCGATTATGGCCCTGCTCCACAACACGCAACCCGACCAGCACTTTGGGCCTAACGTCGCCTCTACCTTGGGATCCCCGGACAACCTTGTCCCTCGAAGAACCCATTTTGGCAAGATTGCATCCTTCGCCTTTCCACACGTCAACATCCCCCCACATTCAACGGGATTGACCCCCTGGGTTGTATTGCCCGCACCAAGCAGTATCTTGACATTTCACAGACTCAGCAGGCACAAAAGATCTCCACGACTCTTATCGGCATGGAAGGGTCCGCTGGCTCCATCAGTCGTCTCTCAGCGTCACCTAGGCAGCTCTCATCGAGAACACTCACTCAACGGTATGATCACCTCTACTCCGGCGACGTAATTGAACGCTTTACGGGGCCCGTCAAACCGGCTCTATTGACTCGTACGTGGATACATTTTTCAAATTGGTCACCCACGTCCAGGGTCTTCCACCCGACCACTACTTGGGTTTTTCATGTAGGGCTTACAACCTCATATCCGCGCTCCCTTCTGCACACTCCATCCATCTACCGTCAACCAAGCCATGAACCTCTCCCTACATGTGCAGGCTAAATTCCTTGCGACGTCTGTGGGACCTCATTCTAAACCGTCTCCTTCCAAACCCCCATACCAACCACACTTTGCCACCTACTAAACCACCACCGCCTCCTCTACCTCACCCACCCATTATGCCTCCACGCAACAACCATTCATATACTTACTCATCGTCTTTCCAACCAAGAGTATTATCACTTGCAGATCAAGGGTCTGTGCTTCCATCGCAAGAAACCCTACTCTCCTACTCGTGATTGTCCTGTCAAAGAGTTCTAAGCCTCTTCGGTGATGACTTGGAGATCAATATAGCTGACTTTGATGCCATTGAGATCACAAATGCACCGCCGCACGGATCCCATGCACTTTTGCGGCGGCCAACCCGTGAGTAGCACCTCGACGTTGGGTTCAAGGTCGAATTTCAGGCAGGATATCTTGTTACGCACGTGCTGCGACGATTCGACGCAACATCATATTTTGTAATTTTGATCATCATATATCTTTAATATGTAAGGGCATTATGGTAATGTGTATGCGAGCTCCTCCCTATATAAGGAGGAGGCTAAGAGGAACCAACCTTCTGGGGTTAGGCACGGGTATTCCTCATGAGTGTATCCAATTTCTCGAGTATTACTGTAAGTTAACTTTTGTCTAGATAACACGACTCAAGGGTAAGTTTTTTCTTTCTCCTTCACCTCCAGCTTCTGCAATCCGGCCCTGGCCATCTGCCGGCCCTACTCAGACGCCGACTGCCAAGATTTTCTTTGTGAATCGGCTGATCCTGCAATGTCATAAGGTGTGAATGTGCAAGTTTATAAGAAAATTCTAGTGTTTTTTAAAGATATAAAGCTCTTTTTTGTTGTGATTCTGTGTCTCTAACTCTGAATAAAATATTGTGATGATTAATATTGTGCATTGCTTCTTGTATTCATCAGTTCATCTAGTTTCTCCCAAACAAGAGGAATCTCGTTATCTTTTTTAACACTATCATTTATGTTTAGATTTTAATTGGTGCCCAAGTTAGGCAAAAAAACCTGATTCCACCACTGATCGTGAACATCATTTCCCTAAGCGTCATCATAGTCATCCAGGAAATGTTGTGCGGAATGGAGATGAGATATGAGATGCAATACAATAGGGAGAGATTCATGGTTTATAAAAAATTACATATGGAATACATTTTGATTTTTTTTAATTAATTGAATACATGTATAAATTTATGCAGAAACATATGACATTCATGTATTTTTTTTCTCAATCATGATCTCACATATCATAAATTAAATGAAACAAGATTTATGTGTCACAAAATCATATCATATCATAGATAGAAGTCGTGAATGAAAGTATGTAATCAATTGACTCCCACCATTTGACATCCAACACTTTCCCTTTCACATACCTTTCTTCGTAGCATCGCCACAAGATGCACAATTTTTGAGTGTTTTTGGTAATATTTGGGTGTGTCTGAGAGCATCTGGTAGTATCCGATACTTTTTTAATTTAATTTCAGAAGGAAAAGTTTTTGAGGGCGTCAGGGATAAGTTCCCGCGAGTTTCCCAACTCCAAAACGTTTAAAATACGATATGTAAGGTTATTACAAATATATGTGCTACCTAACATCCAAGTGTGATTGGTGTTAGAGCTCGGGAACTCCATGCCCCCCAAAAACGAAGTGGGGGCAAGAAATGTGGTCCAGAAGTTCCAAAAAAGTATAGTGTCACAACTCCATTCACAGTTTCATACAACCACTACTCGAACGTTATAGCTATCCCGAACATACCTTAATTAGATTTAAATTAAGTCTTGGACTCTTGGTTAGGGACAAAACTCAGCAGATACCTTAGCTCAATCATTTTCAGAACAAGTCCTTAATAATCAGGTCCAAATCAATATAAGAACATCTCAAAATGATCTTGGACCTAAGTTGGAGAGATTATGGTTTTTTCAAAGGTTTGTCCTAAAATTTTGGGAGAGCATACTACAGCAGCTAAAATAAACTTCCAAGCATCGGTGGAGAAACTAATGCTAGCCCCCTATAGTTAGGCATGTTTGTCTGGTCGTAACAGGGGCTTAAGCTGATTTAAGCCACTTAAGCAGAGCACGCGCTTTGTGGAAATCTTTTTGTAGTTTATAAAATTATCATTTTCAAAGTTTGATCGGCGACCAGGAAGCTCACAGATCAAAGACTGAAAAAGCTAACTCAACGATCTACAATCGCTAACTGCCATTCGTTGACAGGTGACCGACCCACTCAGCTCACTAAAGTTCTAAAGAAGACAGACCAATGATACTCGATTGTTGACCAGCGTCTGCTAACCTTGCTCATCGATCATCGACAGCTGACATGAGATCAATGAAGACTGATCACAGATCATTGACCGAAGTTCTATGATCGTCGATCACACTGCCTCACACATGAAGAGCTCTCCTCGCTGATTGTCGACCGAAGCTCTCAGCAATCGTCGATCGAGTTCAAAGTTCTATCAAAATCAAACATAGTCATTGAAGTTCTCAGAAAGAAAGACACCAGTTTTTTGTCGCACAAGCAACTTTGGAACTTGCACTAAAATGGAGAGCAATAGTATAAAAGGTCTCTTCTTTTCTGAAGGAAGTCTTAACTATCGATCAGCAGTGGTGAATGCTCTCAATCCATCGAAAAGCAACTACCTCTCTTCTTACTTCTCTTCTCTCTGTAAACTGAATCCTCTTCTTCAAGGATTCAGCTAGTCAAGTTTCTCTAGTGATAAAATAAGCTTATCTAAAACTCTCTCATTCACAACCAGTTGTTGTAAAGAGTTTTTAGTCTCTCTCTTCAAAAGAGCTGCACAGGGTTCAAAAATCTCTAGAGGAATAGATTTTGGGGGTTGGAGTCTCCAGTGAAAAAGACTTGTTGCCTTAGGAAAGAGGCAGTGCTATCCCACATATTTGTTAACGAGACGGCGAACCCAATTGATTGGGGAACCTCTGCAAAATTGTGTCATATGGATGATTTCTTTCCATTTTTTTTATTTTTGTGTTTTTGTGCTTCCTGCTTAATGAAGGAAGCATGGTTATGCGCACATAAATCAAAATGGATTCTTGGGTCTGCCCTCTCTGATCTGTTTGGCTTTGATTTGAGGGCATGATTCCGCGGCAAACGTGATGGCATAGGGGGCCACTATTTCAGTGGTATCTGTGAGCAACCACTTTATGCATTTATTGTCAAAGGTTAGATCTTTCTCCTCTGAGAGAAGCCACTTTGTGCATAGTGCCAAAGGTTAGGTCTGTTTCCAATCTTCCCAAGTCCATACCCCCAATGATTGGGGACTATATGGGTTCTGTTGTTGTTGTTGTTGTTGTTGTTCATGTTGATGTGTTTTTGTGCTTATGCTCTCATCTGTCTCTTGCCCCTGACATTAATAAATCTAGCATATACATAGTAAATCATAAAAATGTCTGTGAAAGCATTATAAAAGTAAAAGAATTGAAATTAGGTCACTTTGGGTGACTTCTCTATTCACCCCTTAGGGAAGTGTTTGGAGATTCTATTCCACACTTTCAATTTCTCCACTTGTGAATGTAACAGGTACGTCATTTTCGCCCTAGCCAGATTTGAGGGTTACTGAACCAATTCTAGAGTATAATACAACCATGTCCAATACCGCTTAATTTGGCAAAATTCTGGATTTGGATCCATCTAAAGGGGATTTTTCTGATTTGATATATAGTGATCAGAGTCCGCTAAAAACTTTCAAGGTAGATGAATAAGCAGAGCACTTAAGCCGAATACATTATTAGCGATGACCGCGCTGGATGCATGTACGGGAGAATTTCTTATTAGTTTATAAAATTATCGTTTCCACCAAAAAATATAATATATATTATTATTCTGAAAAGAACATTGAATCTGTAACAAATTTTGCCATGGAACTTACTTTATTCCTTGATCAGGAGCAGCATAGGAAACTCTCTGCAGAAAAAACAAAGATAACAATAATTCCCTGCATTCATAACACTCTAGAAAAACGCAGTGCAAACTGTAAGGAGAATGGTAAATTCATAAAAAAAATTCAAAGTGGTAAATATTGCTAGCTCTAGTCGACCAAAGTTTTTTTTACATAAGCAGAAGCTTCAATAAAATGGTTACGCAATGATGATAATGATAGCAAAATGAAATGAAGCCCACTGCAGAAAGGGAAAATATATATAACATGAATTTAATTAGGATCATACTGTCAAACAAGAAAATGGAAGAAGCAGCTTCCAGGTAGAGACCTGATTGATAATACTTGAAGAACGGTGTGGACCACAAAGAGAGTCATTAGGACGATATAGAGGAATATGCGTCAACAAGACTCTGGGAGTTACAGTATCGGCTGGTAAGAACAAGGAATAAACTTACTTTAGAACAGTATACACAAACATAAATCCTTTAACATAGTTAATTTGTTACCACGAACCTTGTGATATGTTTTTAATGAACTGCCAAGATAAAAATGTCTCTTTTCCTTGTTTAGGACCTGCATATTAAAAGATTCATGTGTACAATTAGGTAATCAACAACTGAAAATAAAAGGCTGGAAAATATATAACAGTACACTTCTATAAAATAAATTCTAGAAAAATGTTGTTAATGGATTAAAGTTTAAAGTCAGGTCTGCCTTTATATATATTTTTTACATTTAGATAAGGTGTCGCTATGTGTCCTTTTAGGTTCGTCTTGAGTAGTTCAGTAGATAGTCCAAGTGTTTGGACTTTGTTGCAAAATTTGCATTATCGTAAATATATTTAAAGACTCATTGTTACATGGATGTAACTGGTAAAGCCCAAGCCTAAAAGCTCGCATAGGGAGGACCTGCATATTAAAAGATTCATGTGTACAATTAGGTAATCAACAACTCAAATTAAAAGGCTGGAAAATATATAACAGTACACTTCTATAAAATAAATTCTAGAAAAATGTTGTTAATGGATTAAAGTTTAAAGTCAGGTCTGCCTTTATATATATATTTTTACATTTATATAAGGTGTCGCTATGTGTCCTTTTAGGTTCGTCTTGAGTAGTTCAGTAGATAGTCCAAGTGTTTGGACTTTGTTGCAAAATTTGCATTATCGTAAATATATTTAAAGACAAATTGTTACATGGATGTAACTGGTAAAGCCAAGCCTAAAAGCTCGCATAGGGAGGGTCCCATTATAATCTTTTTCTTCTTATATTTAGTCACACATCTCCATACATTCTTCTTCCTCCTCAACAATAGAGTAGAGCACCCATGTAATAAGGAAATTTTTTTTGGAAATAATAATTATTTATAATTCAAACTTTTACATGTGATCAGAGCAAGGTTGTAATTCCTAGATGCTCTCCTCTGACAATAATATTCCCGGCCTCGCACAAAATCATTCCGTTTTCGGGTGGCACTTCTGGACTCACACAAAAGCTCCTACAATCAGCTACCCGTGCACTCACTGCTCCCCAGATAGTACTCAATACTCAGCTAGCTGAGCTCGCCATTCTCCTCCTGCAAAACAGCACCCCAACAACCTTTACTCAGCGGATATTTATAGTCTTTGTGCCGCTCCGATCTCTCGCTCAGTTCACAATCCTCTGCGAGTCCTAGGATTAATAATAATAAATATATTAATAAATATATACTGAATTTTAAATATCATTAATAATAAATATATTAATAATTTTTGTTGGCATGTCCCGACTCCCGACTCCCGAGATCCATCTGGCGTCTGCAGTTCTGAACTTTAAATATATTAAAGCATCTTTCTCTGTCCATCTCCTCTTTCACGCCTTCCATGAATCCATGTTAGGGTTTCTCAGGGGAGCGGGCCAAGCGGCTGCGGAGTGCGGACGACATCTTTTTCGCGAGCGGCGAGCCGGCGGACGGTGACTGAAGAGCGGCGGACGACGAGGGTGAGAAGCTCAGTCGAGCTCGTGGAGAGGCTCAGTCGTGGAGCTCAGTCGAGCTCGCCCTCGAGCTCTGTCGAGCTCGCCCTTGAGCTCATTAAACACAGGCTCGTCAAGCTCGAGCTCGAGTCGGCTATATTTACCGAGCTCAACTCGAGCTCGGCTTGTTTGAAGCCCTAGCGTGTCCTCGACGTGAGTACTCTTGTGTGATTCCTGCGTGATCCCCAGTGCTTGCGAGTTTGATAGAAGGGGGTAGTCGGCGGTGGTCGTGGTAGCTGAGCAGTGTGCAACGCACGAGAGAGGGAGCAGAAGGCGCGATACGTGAGCCGCTATGGGAAGGAAAAGCGCGATACAAATTTGGGAAACCGAGAGGGAACGCTGGTTCGGTTTCCTCCCAAACCAACACTTCCAATTTCTCAAATAAACCAAACATACAATTAAGTTCACATATTCTCCCTTCTATAGGGGAGAGACCCACTAGGCCGAATGGTTGTACAAACAAGAAATAAAATACGAAAGATAACTCGAGGGGAGCCCGCCGATACACGCTAGGCTCTTGTCGTCTCCATACCCCGCGTGCGCCTAGTGTAAACGCGCGTGAAGCGCCTACCTTCGACAAGATCCGCCCTGTTCGTATCAACTAACTCAGGGTTCTCAACGACCTTGTCCTCAAGCTCCAAATCTGGGAACTGGGCCCTCACTTCCTCCGCCAAGATCCAGGTGGCCTCGCCCCTTGTCTGTTCCTTCCATTGAATGAGAATCTGCCTCACGGGTTGGCCTTGGACGTGCTCGGTGCGGGTGCCCAACACCGCCTCGGGGTCGTAGCGTGGGACGTCTTCACTACTCAGGCCTTCGGGCATGGTGGCTTGGAGGGGGTGGCTCCCCAACGACCGCTTCAACTGTGACGCATGGAATACCGGATGGATTTGACTGTCGGGTGGGACTGCAAGCGGTACGCTACCACGCCTATCTCTTCCACGATCAGGAAGGGGCAAAAATATCGCACGGAGAGCTTGGGGTGGAGACGCCCGCTCAAAGAGATCTGGCGGTGTGGCCGCAACTTGATGAACACATGCTCGCCTGGTGAGAGGGTCACCTCGCGGCGACGTTGGCTGGCCTGTTGGGCCATTGTCTCTTGGGCGCAGCGTAGGTGATGTTTCAACTGTCGTAGAGCCTCATCTTGATCATGTAGGTCCTTTGCCAATACTTGGACCCCCGGGTAGCCCGACCGGTATCGGTGGGGACGGATGCCCATAAACTGACTGGAAGGGGGTGACGCCTGTCGTCGACTGGTAGGTGGTGTTGTACCATAATTCCACCCACGCTACCCACTGGCTGGTGGTGCTGCTCAGTAGCAAAACAACGAAGGTAGGTGCCCACACAGCGATTGAGGACCTCTGTCTGTCCGTCGGACTGGGAATGATATGTTGTACTGAACTGTAGCTTGGTCCCCTGTAAGCAGAACAATTCCTGTCGGAAGGTGCTCATGAAGACCGGATCGCGGTCACTAATAATGAGCCGGGGAAACCCATTGTTGAAGCCAGGAAAAATCTCAACCTCAGAATTCGGATCTAAACCGCCTAAGGTTACCGGTTCAGGGGTAAGACCAGACGGCTAGGATGACTAGGATGAAGAACGAAGGCAAACAGGACCCCAGATGTTGCGGCAGGAAGGTCCCACCACGTACCCGGATACTTGAAAGGAGCAACCCCTTCTCAACCAAAAGTGGTCGAACTAGGTACGAGGAGACTAGCAGATGACTAAGTCGCAGGGCCGCGACCTGGTCTCTTAGGAAAAAAATCCAAAGGCTCGGCTAGTATCTGGAAAGGAGAACTCGCGAGTATCCTGCAGAGGATTTTTCTTGTCTCACCTTGTACCCCTGGAGTCCTATTTATAGGGAAATCCAAGAAAGGGGGGTTATATTTATACCCCACCCCCTGGCGACTAGGCGACTTCCAAGAAGAACTCGCACGGGCTGGGCAAGTATCTTGTCTAGTCGCCTACCTGACGAGTATGCGAGAGGAGCTCGCCATACTCGCCCAGGCCTTCCGCGATTTTGTGCGCTGACTCTGACTTCTTTCTTGACTGGTTGACCTTGACTTCTGCTGACCTGGCTGTGGTAGGACTCATCCTCGACGAATATGGGTTGTACACCCATGTATACGGACGATCTCCCCAAAAAAGACTCGGGCCACCGAATTCGCCGTGTAGGGGTGTTTGATGGGTATGAAATGGCCGTACTTGGAGAGACGATCGACGACCACCAACAGGAAGTCATACCCCTGAGAGCGTGGAAGGTGGGAAATGAAATCCATGTCGACGTCTTCCCAAACCCGATCGGGCACCGAAAGGGGTTGTAGCACGCCGACAAGGGCGAGGGTCTGGTATTTGGCCTTTGGCAGACCAAACAGTAGGCCATGAACTGCTGCACTGTCCTCATCATGCCTCACCAGTAAAAGGTGGCCTCCAGCCGGCGGTAGGTCGGGTACGCCCCTGAGTGCCTCGGCGTCAGTGTGGAATGAAACTCCTCCAGTAGACATGGTATCCATGGTGAGGACGCTGCGAGTACCAGGCAGTCGCAGAAGTAGAGTCTGTCGCCCACCAGTCGGAAGCACGGGTGTGCGTCCGACACGCTCCGTAGCTCGTCGATCATTCGACCATAATGGGGGTCCGCCCGCACCTCCACCTGTAGGATTGCCGCGTCCCGGCACTAGCAGAGGGAGATCGCCGCCAAGGTGTCGTCGTGCTCACGAAGGGACAAGGCGTCCGCGGTCGTGTTCGTCTGCCTGGCCTTGTACTCAATAGAGAACTGATAACGCAAGAGTTTGGCCATCCAGAGCTGTTGGGTCGGGGTGGAGACCTTCTGACTCCATATATGCTTCAACCTTTGGTGGCTAGTCATGACGGTGAAGGGGCGACCGAGAAGATATTGGCTCCAATGTTGAACTGCTAGCGCCAATGCACGTAGCTCGTTGTCGTAGGCGGAGGACTCCTTTCGCCTGTCGGTGAAGGTCATGCTGTAATAAGCGATGGGGCGACCCTCCTGCATGAGGACGACACCGACCCCCTTTCCAGAGGCGTCACGCTACACCACAAACGGTTGGGAAAAATCGGGCATACTCAGGACCAGTGTCGCCATGAGAGTGCGCTGCAAGCTGAAAAAGGCCTCCTGGGCGTCGCATCCCACTGGAAGGGTACCTCCTTCTTCAGGAGGTCCGTTAGGGGCCGCATTAATGCCTTGCAGCTGTGGATGAAGCAGCGGTAATAGTTGGTGAGTCCCAGGAATCCATGCACGGCCCGACGGCTCTTCGGCGCCGGCTAGTACAGGATAACATCCACCTTCTGCGGGTCCATGACGACCCCTCGGTGGAGATGATATGACCCAGGTGCACGACCTGAGGCTAGTTGAATGTACACTTCTTTTGGTGGGTCACGAGCTGGTGGGCGGCCAGGAGGCGGGGAACAGTGGCGAGGTGGGCCAAGCGGAGCTGCCAAGATGAACTGTAAACCAAAATGTCGTCAAAGAAAACCAGGACAAACTTATGCAGGTGTGCGCGGAACACGTCATTCATGGTGGACTGGAAGGTGGCTGGTGCGTTTGTCGGGCCGAACGGCATGAAGAGAAACTCGTAGTGGTTGTCATGTCACATGTGTCTAGAAAGCCTTCTTTAGCACATCTCTGCTCGCACGCGGATTTGGTGGTAGCCCGAGCGTAAGTCCAGCTTAGAAAAGTAGCGAGCGCCCTGCAGTTCATCTAATAATTCCTGGATGATGAAGATGGGGTACTTATCTGGCACGGTGAGCTTGTTCAGCTCCCTGTAGTCAACGCAAAACTACTAAATGCCATCCCTCTTCCGCACAAGGAGCACCGGGCTAGAGAAAGGGCTGGTGCTCAGTTGAATGATGTCTGCACTGAGCATCTCAGTCACCATGGCCTCCATTGAGTTCTTCTGGTCGTGGTCGTATCGATATGGGCGGACAGAGACTGCTGCCACGCCGGGCTGCAGGATGATGTTGTGGTCGAACGCGCGCGTCGACAGTAGTCCGTGGGGCATGGTGAAAACCATTGGGTAGTCGTCGAGTAGCCGTTGAATGACTGGATGCACAGGTTGTGGTGCTGGGTCGGATCCCGGATCCATATGCCGGAGGAAAACACTGAAATTTGGGTCGATCGTGTGAAGAATGGAGCAAAGGCCGGCCGGTGAACGGGCCAGCGAGGAGTCTCCCTGCAGGTGACGCGTCACGCCCGACGCCCGACGGTCAAAGTCCATCGTGAGCCGACCACAATTGTGCTTGCAATCCCCAAGCGTGCTCAAATAGGCCACACCCAATATTGCATCCAACCCGCCAAGGCCGAAGACACAAAAATCAGCAGAACCTGAGTATGTATCAATGAAGAATTACAGGACAACGCATCGTCCGGCTGTGCAGGCACAACGGCCATCCCCGAGAGAGACATGAAAGCCTGGTGTTGGGGTCAACGGAAGGCGGAGTGCCGCCACGAGATCCTAGGAAATGAAGTTGTGACTGGCGCCGCTATCGATCATAAGGACCATTGTCGACTGTTGCAGGGTGGTCGAGAGCTTCATGGTGCACGGGCCAGTGATGTCGCACACCGAGTAGCAGGAGACCTCCAACCGATGGAACGTGGAGGTCGGCTCAGTCGTGCTGGGCCCCTCCTCATCAAGCTCGAGGGCCTCAAAGTCGGTCATCACAATCTCCTCTTCTTCACCCCCCAAGAGCATCCAGAGGTCCTTGTTAGGATATTCGTGGGTCGGTGAGTACGGGCCCTTGCAGCATAAACAGAGGCCCTTGCCCTGCAGTTCAAGGTACTCTTGATGAGAGATCTGATGGGGGGAGGGCGAGCCCGTATAGGTGGTGTTTGCGACTGCGGTGGAGAACAGACGGCACGTCTGGGGTTGCACGGCCTAGCGGAGGTGGAGGCCAGGTAGCGGCCGGGGAAGTGAACTGGACGGCGGGGGGGAGCCGACCTCCACGAAGCGTGCTTGCTCCATTGCGCAAGTCAGTGTGGTGGGGTCGTGGACCCAAAGAAGGTTACGGATATGCGGCCACAACCCGGCGAGAAACGTGCCCAAGTAGTGGTCGGGTGAGAGGTCGGGCACGCGCGTGGCAACTTCGATGAAGTCGTCGATGTAAGCATCGACAGAGTCTGCTTGGTGGACATTTCTTAGATGCTCATAGGGATCGCCGGCGTGACGGTTGTCATAGTGGCGGATCAACTCATCTTTGAGGAGCGGCCAGGACAAGGCCGACGATGACTGTCAAAGCCAACGAACTCAATGAGGGGTCGAGCCCTCCATGTATATCGTTGCGAGCGGAACCACTTGCGTCGCGGGCGTGCCTTGGATTTCAAAGTAGTGCTCGGCCCGTGCGAGCCATCCTAGGGGATCGGTGCTGTCGAAAAACTAGAAGTTCAATGCGGCGGAGAGTACCGGCCACGAACTCGTGCAGAGCGTGAACGCCGCCCGGGGACTTGCCGGGGTTGCTGGCCTATGTCACGGTGGCTAGCGGTGTAGCCGGTGGGGTTGCTAGGGACGGTGGGCGGGCGGCAAGGAGTGCGTGGATGTCACGGGCGGAAAATTTGGAGTTCTGAAAGGGTCGTATTGACCCGGTCAAGGCAGTCAGAGAGTGTTGTCGTGGCAGCAGCGGGGTCGGGGTCACGCGCCAAGCTACGGGTTAGGGGCATATGTCGTGGCTCGAAGGGAAAGAGAGGAGGGACGCCGGACGGCAACACAGAGTCGACGATGCAATGCGCGATGCAGGGTGCCGAACCGAAATCACCAAGTGGCGATGCTGGCGGGCGGAATGTGACACATGAGAGGGGTGGCGCGCGAAGGAGGTCGGACCAGGTTAATAGAAAGAGGTAGCCGACGGTGGACGCGGTAGCCGAGTAGAATGCAATGCACGAGAGAGGGGGCGGAAGGCGCCATACGTAAGCCGCCAGGGGAAGGAAAAGCGTGATACAAATTAGGGCAACCGAGAGAAACCGTTGGGTCGGTTTCCTCCCAAACCAAGACTTCCAATTTCTCAAATAAACCAAGCATACAATTTAGTTCACATATTCTTCCTCATATAGGGGAGAGACCCATTAGGCCGAATGACCGTACAAATAAGGAATAAAATACTAGTAAATAAAACACGAAAGATAACTCGAGGGGAACCAGCCAATACATGCCAGGCTCATGCCGTCTTTGTACCCCGCGCACGCCTAGTGTAAACACGCGCGAAGCGCTTACCTTCAACAGGGCTGAGTTCCTCTTCCAGTGAGCTCTTGTGGCCTCTTTTTGTCTCCTACCTCAGGACCATATTAGTACCACTGCGCCTGAGACTTCTGCCTTATCGTCCACCTTGCCACCGGAGTCCGCCCACTGGCTCTCTTTCGCGGATATTGAGGCTCTCATCAATGCCTCTAAGTAAGTTGCCTCCATTGTCCTTCATAGAATTTTCATCGCGTCTATCGTCGGACGACATCCTCTGCAGTATCAAATAAATCATCTATGTTAGAGTTGCGTCATTACATAATTACGAGCGGACTCCTAAGACGATCACAACTACGACCTATAGAAGTTGTTTAGGGAAGGACTAGCTTCGGTGACTCAAAACGAAAACAAACTCAAATCAAAATTCAACCACTAATGACTTCATAAGAGTCACTCAACACTTCATATTTCAGCCACTCAACACTTCTTTCAAGAGACAGAGATGACCAATAAAAGCCAATAAGTGGGCAGCCAAGAATACAACAAAAGCTAACAAAAGATAACACACGATAGGTAATAACAACAGCACAAATGACTGCTAATAACAACTCCAAGGGCTGCCAACAGTAGCATCAGGGGCTGCCAATAGTAGCTTCAAGTCCAACAATATTTAATCACTGAACCAACAAAATCAGTCGGACGAACTCTAAAAGTGAGCAAATCATCAAAAGCCCCCAAAACAGAAGCCCTAATTCCATTCCTTTCTATGTTCAACAAACTCACAAGAATAAGAAAGGAATAACCGATAAGGAGAAGAGGGATAGTGAGAAGGAAGGCTCACAGTGAGAAAATCAGCCCAAAATTGCCGTCCACAAACCAAAATCAATCGCACCACACGGCAGAGAACTGCAACAAGCCGGCAGCAAAGGCTAGAGGGAATTGGAGCGGTTGGGCGGCCGGGCTGGTGGAAATCCTATCGAAGGCTGGACGACGTCAACGAGCACAGTGGAAAGCTCTGGGTGTTCCATTAGGGAAGGAAAAGGCACATCAAACGGGCCCGAGAGAGGCCACAGACCCTCGGAGAGGCCGACGTCTGTGGTCTCGTGCAGATGGAGAGCGAGGTCGTCGTCGAGACGACATGACTGGCCCCCGTATAGGAACTGTATAGTCATAGTCGTCCAATTGACACATACATCGTCGAGCGTGCGGAGCCAAGCCACCCCCAAAATGGCGTTGATACCGCCTAGGCCAAATGCGTAGAAGTTCGCAGTCACAGAACAGGACCCCATAGAGAGAGACACGATGGTGTAATGGCCCTAAGTCAGTCGGCGGTGCCCATCGCCCAGGCGGACCGCAACATCCGAAGAGGGAACCAAGGGAAGACAGAGCTGTTGCACAGATGCTGAGAGATGAGGTTGTGGCTTGCATCATTGTCCACTGCGATGATGATCGGACGATCCCGCGGCGTGCCCGAGAGCAGCATGATCTGCAGGCGGGAGATCCCGCTGGTCGAGGCACAGAAGAAGTCCCAGAGGTGAAACGTAGCTGCGGTAGGGTCGAGAGGTGTATCCCCCACTGAGAGCTCCAGGGACTCAAAGTCAGCTAGGGTAACCTCAGGGTCGACGTCTCCAATGATGACATGGAACTCCTTCACGGAGCACTCATGGTTGGGGGAGTAGGGTTGGTGGCACCAAAAATAGAGACCCTTGTTGCGAACATTCTTATCATAGCGTCAAGGCGAACCAAGGCCCTGTGCACAATTGGCGTCCAACGCCTTGTGCACAATTGGGCGCCAGACGCCCAGGCGGAGCCTAGGTGACGTCATGACAAGAATGGTTGTGAAGCTCATTGTAATCACTATTTGAGATGTGATGAGTAGTTGGTGGGTGGCCCGGCCTGTTTCCCAAGGCGGCGACCGCGGTGGAGGAGTTGTGGATGGTGGTCGTCAAGGCGGCTGAGGTTGGCGGTGGTTGTCCATAGGAGCAGGTGGTCGGGGAAGGAGGTCGGCTTCCACCAGACGCACCAAGTCCATGGCGTCGGAGACTGTGTGGGGGTGGTGCATGCGAAGACGAGAGCGAATATGTGACAGTAGACCTTGCATGAAGAAACCCAGGTAATGATCGAGTGGTAGCCCGGAAACGGGGAAGACCAGGGCGACGAACTCATCAACATAGTCATCCAGGCCGATTGTCTGGCGGACGCCGCAAAGACGCTCAATAGCGGAGGATCCGGAGTAGCGGGTGTCATACCATCGGATCATCTCTTGCTTGAGCTCGGGCCAGCAGAGACATGGGTTGGACTGGCGGAGCCACCAAGCCTAGTGGAGGTTCGAGTCGTCCAGGCCAACCACATTCGTAGATACCTTGTCCTGCTACGATGTGTAGTTGAGGTTGAAATATTGCTCCGCTTTGGCGATCCAACTCATTGGGTCGACGCCGACAAAAGAGGGAATGCCAAGGGAGAGGGCGGACCAGCCCAGAATGGGCGTAGGAGTGGTCCCAGATTGAATGGGCGCCAGCCCTGCGATGAGGAGAGAGCTGCCGTCTGCGGGTGAGCCGGAGCCGGACGCGGCAGAAACAGCGGCGGCGAACGCCTGGAGAGAGTCAATCTTGGAGTGGAGGGCGCGAAGGGATGTGTGCATGGAGGCGATAAGTTGTTTGTGAGTCTCCACACGATGGCTAAGGGCTTCTGAGACGGTATCTGGGGTAGGGTCCCGGAGGAGCGAGTGGTGGGAGTCATAGGAGGGGGGAAATCTGGACGGATTCACTAGAATCGGCAGAAACCTCTAGAATTCGCGGAAACGGCTGGAAGTGTCGGCACTTGCGGAAATTCGGCGGATCGGGGCTAGGATGCGACCGAATCGGCGGATCTGGGGTGGATTTGACTGAGATCGGTCGTTCGGCGGTCTTCCTGTGAGGCTGTGACAGAGCGCGCGAAAACTGCCGATCGGCAGCCGCACAAGCGCTGAAGCTGGGGATCGTCGGACGCAGGCGCGGAAGGAAGCAGAATCGGCGCTCCGACGTTATGAGTGTTCGAATCAGGAAGCAAATAGCGTACGCAGGCTGTATCTGTTGCAGAAGCGGAATCGGGCGCCGCGGGAGGAATCGGGACGCGATGGAAGTGGACGGCGCGTGATATTGAGCACTGACGGCTAGATGGCGGGCAATGAGGCGGGTCAGACCAAATTGATACGATCCCGAGAGGAATCCGACAATAGGAGGGCCGACAGAGATGAGGAAGAGAAAGGAGGGAACAAGAAGAAAAATTAGGGAGCAACCCTAATTTCCATACATCCAAGCATAATGAAAAAGAGTACAACCCAACCACTTATAAGTGTGGGGTGCAGACAATGAAAAAGTAGTGTGAATAATAAAGCGTACACATAAATGAAAATAACATAACTAATGCAAAAAAAATAATCATGTCGGCGTCGCATCTTCGGTCTCTCCTCCTTCAGACGGAACCGTCATCGCCTCCCTTCGCGTGCGGACTCACCACGGCATCTCGTCGGCGTGTGTGTCCCGTCAGCATGCGCAACCGTAACAACTAAAGTCCAAGATTAAAAGCCCACATAAAAGCACATTGTATTTTTCTCCTTCTTGTATTTAGTCGCATATCTCCAATTGTACATTCATCTTCCTCCTATACTCTATATAAAGAGGGGAGCTCTAATGCAATAAGATTTTTTGGAAATAATAATCATTTATATTTCAAACTTTCCTAATAACCAAACAAGACAGTTATTCATCATCTTTCTCTGCTTAGTTTTCTTCATATTGTAGAAAAGTTTTGACACTCTTTGAACTCTTGTCTTAGATGTCACAATAAAGCTATGGTTATCACCTGCCCAACCTTTAAAAAGTTATCAACAAAGGTTAATAACAATTTCATATTAGAACCATCACTCTTAGGCTCACGGTCGTCCCCCACTACGCAATTAGTCATCCGCGCTAGACAATAGCTTTATTGCACAAACGACTTTCATTGAATCTGTCCTTGAAGGATTTCGTGAAAGTCATCAACTAGGTCAACTGCTTAACCGTCGGATAGACCACACAATCTGATCCAAGGGTCTCCCATTGAAGCTGCACGCATGATAGTCTCTGTGCAATAGTGAACGACTTCTAACAGTGCTCATCTACATATTTCTTTGATCGTTGATCACTACCCGAAGTTGGATCCTTCTCCATCATTGGTTAGTCTGTATAACTCCTCATAAATCGTGAAGATATGATTCCCTAGAATCTGAATCCCGGGTTAGTATGTCGCAGTAGATTCCATTATGCACGACCCTCCTCCACACTCGCATTAATTGCACCTTCCTTCCTAGTGATGATACTTCTTGAGATGATCACTCCATGGGCAATGGGCAACCATGGCTCCCTCTCATATCTCTCATCATTGTTTTCATCTCACGTTGGAGAATGAAGTTGTTCCCATCACATATCAAACTATCCAATCGCAGAACCCTCTAGCAAAATCGTAGTCCACCTCACACCGCACATCATCCTTGAACATATCTCATCCTTATTTTTAGAAGAATACTACAATCTTTGTGTGCAACAAGCAACCACAAGCACATCTTTTAGAAAAATTATGGGGAATGGATCGAAGTTAACATGTCACAACGTCATTCGACCGACGCAAACAGGCGCACGAGCAAGCTGTCACCAAAGGGCACTCAACATCCCAAACACGATGGAAAGTCATGAACGGCAAGAAAACATGCACCATCGAGGACTACAACGATGACCTACCTCTCGAAATGTTAATTACAGTGACCACTACTGCATAATGATGACCCCAACAGTTGTCCCTCAGCGCCCCCAGCAGTTGTCCTCCCACCCCCCCCCCCCAGCCATCCACAACAATCAAACCACTTATGACAGCTGATCATGTTGACTTTCTTTCAGTACAGGCGACATCCATTGTCTTTCGTCTAGCTACCATACTCCTATGCCTTGGCCAACAGCACTCATCATAGTGCATTGCACTCCATTTTGCAGTCACCATGAACGATATTCCTTTTTCCAATAGATTTTATTACCTCATGCTAAGACTTAGCCAAGGGGTACTCTTCCACACTAGCACTTATGTCACCCTTTTGTGAAGCACTTCCACTAGCAAATTAACCAAGGCTTCCCCGCATAGACAAATTACTTTAACGACATCATTGCAGAGGGGTAACATTGCAGGAAGTTATTTTGAGAAGAATAGAAGAATCCGACAGGATTCCAACAATCATATTCCATACTGAGCTTGAGAACTAGATCGAATTGAATGAGGGAGAATGTTATTGGCACAGAGATTAAAATCTAGTTCACCTTTACCCTATAATTTATGTATTTTTAGTAAAGGTATTGTTATGTGGTGTTTAAGTCCTTTTTGAGTAGTGTAGTAAATAGTCTAAGTGTTTGAATTTTGTTGCAAAATATTATTTCTTTAAGTCAATTTGAAGACCCCTTGGTGTATCAACAGAACCAAGCAAGAAAGGTATCCCCCCATCTTCCCCCTCTTAGTTTTCTCCATAATATCTCTTCCTCCACCACTTCAGGTTCACAAAAGATGCACAATAAAGTCCATGATATTCATGCTACAAAACGATCTAGAGGGAGGATGCTTTTACTTTTTGTTGCTTTTTGCTTATTAATTTTATGTGGACGTTTGATTATTTTGAATTTTAGTTTGCCAAGTTTTTTCGAACATTCCGTACTTCTTTAAGGTGTATTGGTATATTTCCGGTGATGTGTTCGATTTAGGATTATGTCCATGTTTAGACTAGGCAGGAGCATGCTTATTCGAGTTTGGCCAAGTCTAAGCCCAAAAGTGGGAATGAAAAAGTAAACAAGAATTTACCCTAGGTCGTGCCGCCTCTCTTGGTCACAAACCACTCTTATCTCTAGCTCCTCTCTCTCTCTCTCTCTCTCTCTCTCTCTCTCTCACTCAAAATAGGCAACCACTGGTACTCCCACGCAAGGAAGGAGAAGGGAAGGAGTTTCACTTTCAATCCCGTCCTCCATCGACCCAAGAAGCAATCCTACTCGCAGGCTTCCAATACAGACATGTACAACAAAGAATGCCAACATTGATTGGACAATAAAATTATTGTCACATTATTAGAAGGGGAAAGGATTGGGCTCAGCTAGTATGGATAGAAGTTGCTTGGTGCAACATGCAACATCCAAAAGGAACAATACGAAAATAAAAAAGACATAATATGACACCATATAGTTCAAATAGGGCTAATGATGTGAAGTTTAGATTGTCTGGTGCTTAAAAAGAAAAAGAAAAACCATTTGTATTAAATCGTAATTGCATGGACCTATATGCTTGAACGGATATAATGACATCCATGTCATCATTGCTAAAAATTATTATTCAAATCAAATGGTATTTGGATACATGTGATCATTCATGAAGTAACTGTTTATAGAAGCAATAGCAAAGTGATGGTCAATGAATCTCAAATGATCGCCTAAATAATGTTCGTTTAACTTGTTTAATTGCAAGACACATTCGTCAATGCGGGCGGAAGCCCACAAAGACAAATAAATAATAGCCAAATATCCAAAATATAGTTATCAAGATGGACAATCATTGTGGTCATGATCTCCACAAAACTGTCAAACAGTTGCCACTTTTGGCAGCAGTACTGCAAAGTAGGCAGGCGGTTATGATTGTCTTCTCTATAAATGTGGGGAACAATTGACAGCTAGGGATCGGAAAATAAAAAGAGAAAAAAGTACTTGCTTCTTGAAAAGGAAAAAGTAAACCATCCTTTTGTTATGGGTGAGGGAGTTTGAACACTACTGGGAAAGATGAGGGACCTGCACAAAAAGTAAATCCACCCAATCCATATTGTCGTTTAATTTCTTCTTTAGGATGTCTCCATGGACATGTATGAGTTCAACATTAATTAGTATTTTCATCCACTTCCTTCAATGCAAAAATAACAAAAAAATTCTTGGTAATAAAGATGGAAAAATTAAGAATGTTGAAGTTAAGGATCATTTATTTTGGAACTACGAGAGGATAATATCTTCATCTGCCTTCTCAACACCAACATACTCAGAGCAAAATTTCTTGAGCAATTTCGTACCATCGAGTGTTTGTGCATCAACAACAATGAAGTCCAACTTTCCTGCTGAAAAGCGATAGTTTCTTGCTCCAAATTCCTTCTCATAGCGTTGAATAACCTATAAATAAAAATATTCAAAGAATTGAGTCAGGAACAAAAGAAGTTAAAAGAGAAAATATAAGAGTGTTTGACTCCTATTGCTGGAGTTCTTCTTGCAAGCCTTCCTGAGCAACAAAATTGTGAAAATTATAAACCATTTATGGCTATAATTCGGCTGCTACATGTGCCATTTCCTGTGATAGATGTGGTATTTAATAGAAGAACATACAACAATAGATTTGTTTCAATACGAATTGACATTATGTTACGGCACATGATGAGTTGTACCATCGTTGGGGTCGCACGTACCTGCGCCGACCACATGCGACGGAGGAGTGACTGTGGCCCGGAATGTTTTATTTTTGCTTATGTGCTTGCATTATTTTATATGTTACATTATTTGTATGGGCACACGTGTCTAAGCCCAAGTGGGGGGCATATGTGGTGAACCGGTTAAGAGGGGTGGTTGGACCAAATGGTAGGCAAGCAGGAATTTAGTTCTCTCTAATCTCTCTATTTCTCTAACCCGTTCTCCCCCTCCCCATTTACCACTCGCGCAACCCTAGCCGCGACATAGCCGCCCGACTCCACCGCCGTCCGTCGGACCTCCTCTCTCTCCCTACCATGGTAATCCCTACGAAACCTCCTCTCAAGTTCTTCTCCCCATCTGCAGCCATTGCACCTCCAGGATGTGACAACCCAAAATTTCATGCACTCACCTTTATTTATTTTCTCTCCCCGATGATCAAAAAGGCATTTGAAAAGTTTCCAAATTTTTGTTTTTGACGAATTTGTTTTTGGCTTTATTTCATTTTTCTTTTATTATTGCTTTGGGTGCCGATAGAAATTTCTAGTGGGCTAAATGTTTACTAGGGCTGGTCTGATTATTGTGCATATGGGCTTGCTTTTCGGCCTTTGGAAGTGGGGCTATGAATAAATGGTGGTTGTATTGGTTTGTTGGCTGGCTGAAATTAATATATTGGCTGCAGTTGTGCTGGAGTTCGATGGTTTGTTGACACTTGGTTGTTGAGGTTTGACACTTTGCTGTTGAGGTTGAGTTTACTTTGACACTTGGTTTGTGTTTTGACACTTGGCTGTTGGCTTAATTGAGATGTGTGACACCTATTTGAGTTAGCAAATACATTTTGGTCTCTTGTTGCCTCTTCACCATTTGGCTTTTTGCTGCCTCTTCACCGCCCATGCACCTCTTTAAATACTTGGTGGATTTCCTCCTCTCCTTCTTCAACTACTCTCCCTTTTCTCTGCTGCCCCAAACTGCTGCTCCCGGTTGTCCTGATGCCTGAGCCGCTGCTCCATGTTGTCCTGTTGCCTGAGTCGCTGCTCCCTGCTGTTCTGCTCTCAGATATCTTGCTGCACCACTGCCTCCTATTTGTTGCTCCCGTGAATGTTGTCCTGAGCTATTGCCTTGCTGATTTTGAGCTGCTGCTGCTTCTTTCCCTTACCTCCTCTTCTCCAGCTTCTTCCTTGGAGTTCTTGGAAGAACCTTGCGACATTTTTGCACATCAGAAGTTCGATAGTGCAGCAATTTGCTTCCTCCCTCTCCCGTTGTAAGAATGATGTTTACTGATTTCTGTTCTTACAAATTTATGGAGCTGTTTTATGCTGATTTCTATGCCTGTTTAGTAGCAGTTTAAGGACTGTTTTCTTACGAATTTTGGGTTGCATTTCCGCAGGTTTTTCGACAATATTTTGTTGCACTGTTGTGCTATTTTGGTAGTTGTTTAGAGGCCATTTTATCACTGTTTATGAGTTTTTTACGAAAGATTTACTGGACAGCACTTTAAGGGGACGGGAAGTCCATTTGGGGGCTGGTTTTAGCCCATTTCAAGGCATATTCATGGTTGTCCATCAAAGTGCATGAGTTGAATTTGATTTTATAAGATTATTTCTGAGTATTTTGAGTTTTCCGGTTTATTATTTGGCTTTCCGACTTTTCGTAAATCCCTTAAATATTATAAGAGACGCAACTCAATTAAATGCATGATATTAAAGTGTTTTTCGCAGTCAGGAATTAAACGAAGAAGGATGGCGTTTCAAGATAATATGAATAAGGGCAAAGCTGTTGTGAGTATTTTATTTCTTGAAATTATGGGTATCCAATTATTTTACAGAATTTAATTTATTGTCTCTTTTAACGAAATTGCATGTGCATATGAGTTTCGCCTTTAATGATATATCGCTAAATATATAAAGTGGGCGAGGGGACAATTAAGCGATACAGATGTCTGAGGGAATCACTTTTATTCAAAATTCATGTTTATACGACAAAATTCATTTAAAACTTTACATGGGGAAATGTGATGGCTTCGAATCCGATGATATGGAGGCATCCACTGATGGATTCACCAGTAGGGGTGAGCCTACAATTACGCTCTTCGGGGGCGTGGCCCAATTCAAGTTTGCATCACCGGAGCATTTCTCATTTTATGTAATTAAAGTTAAGGGGTGATTTAAGAATAATCAAGCGATTGATTTATTGTACTGTATGCATATTGTTATTATCCTCATTGTTTGCATGTATAACTGTTTCACAAAATCTTGTTCTCACATAGTCATAATTTTTATGACTAACCCAGAGTGAACACATTTTTTAGGCAGCAGAACCAACCTCAAGCAGAACACACAGAATCTTGGCAGCTGAACTGGTAAAGGCAATAATTGAAGCCCGGAACTGGCATAGAGCTCGTTGTACTGGACCTACGTGTATTTATTGTAATAAGCATATTTAGCATGTATTATTTCCTGTAATGATCATGTAATGATCATGTAATGAATGAAATACTGTTTTAGATGTTCTTCATACTGTACTTAGATGTGTTGCGACTCTTTTATTGAAATTCTGCTCAATTCTTGAATTCATTTGGGAAGCCCGAAAATTTTGGGTCTTCACAACTTGGTATCAGAGGAAGCCAGGTTTCAATAAATTGTGTCGTATCATCAACAGTACAAAGTTATTATAAACAAAAAATGTAACTTCATTAAAAACTTACGTGTAGAAACCTCTAAGTTTATTTCAGTCGACGTCGTCAAAGGATGCAGGAAGAATGTGACGTTCAGTAAGGATCTAGATCTGAGAAAAGCGCTAATAGATTTCGTTATCAACTTTCAAGTTATCAAGTTAGTTTTCGATGACGAAAACTCTTTTAGTGGGGAAGATTTGTGACAACCCAAAATTTCATGCACTCACCTTTATTTATTTCCTCTCCCCGATGGTGAAAAAAGCATTTGAAAAGTTTTCGATTTTTGTTTTTGATGAATTTGTTTTTGGCTTTATTTTGTTTTTCTTTTATTATTGCTTTGGGTGCCGATAGAAATTTCTAGTGGGCTAAATGTTTATTAGGGCTGGTCTGATTATTGTGCATATGGGCTTGCTTTTGGGCCTTTGGAAGTGGGGCTTTGAATATATAGTGGCTGTATTGGTTTGTTGGCTAGCTGAAATTAATATGTTGGGTGCAGTTGTGCTGGAGTTGGATGGCTTGTTGACACTTGGTTGTTGAGGTTTGACACTTGGTTGTTGAGGTTGAGTTTACTTTGACACTTGGTTTGTGTTTTGACACTTGGCTATTGGCTTAATTGAGATGTGTGACACCTATTTGAGTTAGCAAATGTCTTTTGGCATCTTGTTGCCTCTTCACCATTTGGCTTTTTGTTGTCTCTTCACCGCCCATGCCCCTCTTTAAATACTTGGTGGATTTCCTCCTCTCCTTCAACTGCTCTCCCTTTTCTCTGCTGCCCCAAACTGCTGGTCCCCGCTGTCCTGCTGCCTGAACCGCTGCTCCCTATTGTCCTGTTGCCTGAGCCGCTGCTCTCTGCTGTTCTGCTCCCTGATATCTTGTTGCACCACTGCCTCCTAGTTGTTGCTCCCGTGAATGCCGTCCTGAGCTGTTGCCTTACTAATTTTGAGATGCTGCCTTGCTGATTTTGAGTTGTTGCTTCTTTTCCTTACCTCCTCTTCTCCAGCTTCTTCCTTGGAGTTCTTGGAAGAACCTTGCCGCACTTTTGCACATCAGGAGTTCAATCGTGCAGCAATTTGTTTCCTCTCTCTCCCGCTGTAAGAATGTTGTTTACTGATTTCTGTTTTTACAAATTTGTGGGGCTGTTTTATGCTGATTTCCATGGTTGTTTAGTAGTTGTTTAAAGATTGTTCTTTTTTACGAATTTTGGGTTGCATTTCCGCTAGTTTTCGACGATATTTTGCTGCACTGTTGTGCTATTTTGGTAGCTGTTTAGAGGCCCTTTTAGCACTGTTTATGGGTTGTTTACGAAAGCTTTACTGGACAGCACTTTAAGGGAACGGGAAGTCCATTTGGGGACTGGTTTTAGCCCATTTCAAGGCATATTCATGGTTGTTCAGCAAACTGCATGAGTTGAATTTGTTTTTCTAAGATTATTTCCGATTTTTCCGGTTTATTATTTGGCTTTCCGACTTTTCGTAAATCTCTTAAATATTATAAGAGACGCAACCCAATTAAAATACAGGCTATTACAGTGGTTTCCGCAGTCAGGAATTGAACGAAGAAGGATGGCGTCTCAGGATAATATGAATAAGGGCAAAGCTGCCGTGAGTATTTTATTTTTGAAATTATGGGTATCCAATTATTTTACAGAATTAAATTTATTATCTTTTTTAACGAAATTGCATGTGCATATGAGTTTCGCCTTAATGATATATCGCTAAATATATAAACTAGGAAGCACCGGTATGAATACGGGTACCGGATATGATACGTACCCGGTACGGCAGTACGACAAAATTTTAAAAACAAGGATACGGGTACGTCATGATACGTTATAACAAATATAATATATATTTATATATCACAAGTGCAATAAATAGTTCTCAAAATATCGAAACATTAAACATAAATCATAACTTGAAGTACAAGTTTACAAATCAATGCAGCATAACATGAAGTTTTCAAATATTAAGCATTCGTAAATATTACAAAATTTAACATCTTAAATGTCTAACCAAAAAAGATAAAATTAAATTAAAGTTACTTATCAGTTTTTCTTTTTCATTGTTGGAGATCAACATCTGCAATCTCTGGTTAGTCTAAAGACAAGTTAACCGTTTTGTTAATAACTTGCGTTGAATCAACATGTTCAATACACGTACTTGTACACAAAGGTACCGATACCAGAAACATACTCAGTACAGACACACAACTTAATTGGACGTACCAACGCTTTTTAGCATAAAGCTAACATTTGTTTACTCTAGAAAAACAGACTCCTATCACAGTATGCAAAATGATGTGTTAAGTTCAAGTGTGTCAACATAGGTGTATCCATCGAATATCGGGTACGTACCGGTACCGGATACATATCTGGTACGGGTACGCTGCCTTCGGGGAAGTATCCGTGCTTCATAGTATATAAAGTGGGCGAGGGGACAATTAAGCGATAAGAATTTTTGAGGGGATCAGTTTTATTCAAAATTCATGTTTATACGACAAGATAAAATTCATTTAAAACTCTGCATATGGAAATGTGATGGCTTTGAATCCGATGATGTGGAGGCATCCACTGATGGATTCACCAGTATGGGTGAGCCTACAATTACGCTCTTCGGGGGCGGGGCCCAATTCAAGTTTGCATCACCGGAGCATTTCTTGTTTTATGTAATTAAAATTAAGGGGTGATTTAAGAATAATCAAGTAATTGATTTATTGTATTGTATGCATATTGTTATTATATTCATTGTTTGCATGTATAACTGTTTCACAAAATCATGTTCTCACATAGTCATAATTTTTATGACTAACTCATAGTGGACACATATTTTTAGGCAGCAGGACCAACCCCAAGCAGAACACGCAGGATCTTGGCAGCTGAACCGGTAAAGGCAATAAATGAAGTCCGGGACTAACATAGAGCTCGTTGTACTGGACCTACGTGTATATATTGTAATAAGCATATTTAACATGTGTTATTTCCTGTATTGATCATGTAATGAATAAAATATTGTTTTAGAAGTTCTTCGTACTGTACTTAGATTTGTTGCGACTCTTTTATTGAAATTCTATTCAATTCTTGAAATCATTTGGGAAGCCCAGAAATTTTGGGTCTTCACAACAGCTCAATTGGTGATTACAAGTGAAAGAACTCCAAAGTTAAGCACTCTTGGGCGAGAGTAGTACTGGGATGGGTGACCTCCTGGGAAGTGCCCGTACGGTCAAGCTTAACTGTCGAGTTCACTCGTCAAAGGGAGGTGCCCACCAACAACCCGTCAGAGTGCTGGAGAGGGGTTGGGGTGCTTGGGCTGCAGTTTGGTAGCGTCGTCTAAATCGGAGCCGCGACATTGTCATGTTAGATCGGCTAGGGTCGTTACACAGGATCCAAGCGCGGAAGCACCGATCCCTCGTGGAATTTTTCGACCTCTCGCTCGGTTACTAGATCCCAACTAAGGGTTCATAACAACTTGGTATCAGAGCCAAAAACCAGCATTCCCCTCTCCGGCACCTACCGCGACGCTCTCCGTTCCACACGTCACCTTCCTTCGCCCGCGCTACCAGCCTCCATTGCCGCCGGATTGCTTTCTTACCCTTTTGTTACAGTTTCGCAGTCTACCACTATGGACAATGACGGCTCGTCGCTCAACCAACTCATGAAGACGTTCCAAGGCAAGCTCCATACACAAAATGCTAAGATGGAAGCCTTGAATGCCCGTTTAGATGCCCTACAGGGAACCCCAGCCCCTCCACCGGTGGCCAATGTGGCCTCCCAACTTCCAGCCGTGTGGATACAACATTGCCAAGACCGGATGGCGCATATTTCCCTCGCTCCTTCCGCATGGACTTTCTCATCTACAAAGGGCGTGAAGACCCTCTTTTGTGGCTAACCCGGTGCGAAATCTTCTTCTCCAATCAGCGGACTCCAGATGATGAACTGATTGACATCGCCTCGCTCCACCTCCTCGGACCGACCCAATTGTGGTTTACCCAACTCATGCGGGAACATCTCGACTCCTCATGGGAGGACTTCTGTGAAGCATTCACTCTCCAATTCGGGCAATTGTGGTTTACCCAACTCATGCAAATGAGATGTCAGGTTGAGTAACAGTAAGATAAATCAGCATCCTCACCGAACGTCAATAGTACTCTGGATTTGTAAGCAATTGGTCAAAATCAGAACCATGTGCAGAGAGCTTGTGATTTACATCCATATAGGTGTCTGCGGGTTTGCACCCTGAGTAGTCAGCATCTTGAAGGTGGTCAATATAGTACTTCCACTGGGATAAGACGACTCCATCAGGTCGTCTGGCGACCTCGAGCACAAGAAAGTGGCAAAGATTTCTCAGATCTTTTTTATGAAATGCTGAGTTCAAATGTTGCTTGATTTGTTGTATTCTGTAGAGTCGTCGCCAGTAATTAGGATATCATCAACATGCACGAGGAGAATTACCAACGTTTTAAATACCGGACCGGACCGGCCGGTCCGACCGGTTGAACCGCCGACCGGTCCTCCGGGCGGTCCGGTCTGCTTCCTAAAACCGGCCTGGCCAAGAACCGGCCAGGAACCAGAAAACCGGCCGGTTGAACCGGATAACCGGAAACCGGGTCGGTTTTTGGCTAACCGGGCGGTTCACAAAATCAGTATTAATTTTAAGCGTTTGTTAACCGCAGCCCGTTATTGGCTAGTCGCACCGCAAAATCTCAAAATTTTCGCTCCTTTTCGAATACGTCTAGTACATGCAATATTAGGAAAAGTGCTCAACACGAAAGTTGTAGATCTCGTCAAGATCTACAACTTTCGTGTTGATCACTTTTCCTAAAAATGCATGTACAAGACGTACTTTCGAAATATGCTCAGGTTTTGCGCCCTTCAGAAATACGCCTTGTACATGCAATTTCAGGAAAAGTGTTCAACACGAAGGTTCTAGATCTCGTCAAGATCTACAACTTTCGTGTTAAATACTTTTCCTAAAATTGCATGTACAAGACCTATTTTGAAAAAGTGTAAAAAGTTAGGAGATTTTGGGGTGTGACTAGCCAATAACGGGTTGCGGTTAACAATCGCCTAATAAAGAATTAACAATCGCCTAATAAAAGTGTGAAAAGTTTGGAGACCTTGCGCTCATTAATGTCAAAACGGTTCAACTCCGGTTCAACTCCGGTTCAACCGATCAAACCGGTTAAACCTTGAACCTCTCTCATGACCGTTCTATGTCCGGTCCGGTTCTCAAAACCTTGAGAATTACTGTGACAGTTGGATGATGACGGGTGAATAGAGAGAAGTCAGTCGAGCTTCGTGTAAAACTAACTTCATGAACAACCTTGCTGAATTTTTCAAACCAAGCACGCGGGGATTGTTTAAGACCATATATAGACTTCCTGAGATGACATACATGAGACTCTCCCGTGGTCTCAAACCCGGGAGATGGTGCATATAGACAGTTTCATGCAGATCACCATTGAGAACGGCATTTTTAATATTCAACTGATGGAGGGGCCACTGGCGATGGACGTCCAAGGAGATCAGGACCCGAACAGTATTCAACTTGGCAACCAGGGAGAAGGTTTCATCATAATCAAGGTCTTGCTGCTATGCGAACCCCCGGGCCACAAGGCGAGCTTTTAGGCGGTCAACAACCTCCCTCCACGGATCTTGCTACACAACGGGCGTAAAAGAAAGTTGTTGGGATTGAAATGATGATGGTCTGAGTTCCTCCTCACCTACACAGTGTCCAGGCTCAGATTCTTTTCTCCTCCACCATGCCCTCTCTGTCCGATGTCTGCTCTATGTTGCTCAAAGTAACACCTCATTCTGAGGCCCCTACAAATTTTTCACCGACTCTCCTTTAACAGCCACTCTTACCCACTCCTGCTCCAACTCGTGGCTCTTCAACTAGGGGAGGCCTCCACACGTCTCGGGAACGAGGATATGTTGGGCTCTCTGGTTTCAAATGTACTTACTGTGCACGAGAGGGTTATCTTGAAGCTACAGGATACCACAAGCATGGTCTGCCTCCACACTTTGTTGCTTCTACTACAACTGCTCCTCCCGCAGGTGCTCCACGGGATTCTGATTCTTCTACCCGGCAAGATATCAATGCTCTCCGCACCCAGCTTCAACAACTCCAAGGCGTCATCAGTCGCTCATCTGACTCGGTAGCATCTTTTTTTGAAGGTATATCTTATCTCTCTCATAGCCCCCACTGGATCGTGAATTCGGATGCTACTCACCACATTACATCCCAGAGACCATCGCAGTATATACAGTCTGCTTATCCCAAGTTCATCGTTGTTGTCAATGGCGACACCACTCTAGTTGCTGATGCGGCTAATCTTCGGCTTACTCCTACTCTCCCTCTCTCCTCAGTTCTCCATGTTTCGGGATCCCCTTCAATTTGTTATCAGTTAGTCGTCTTACTCAGTAACTTGATTGTTGTATACCATTATCTTCTTCCTCTTTTGTTGTGCAGGATCGTCGCAAGCGGAGTATCGTTGGTAAAGGGTGATTGTCAAATGGGATGTATCTCTTGGATGTTCCACCCACCATCCTCTCTGTTGTCTCCACTGTTGGCTGGCAAAGCCGTCTTGGGCATGCTCCCCTCCCGATTCTCAAGAAGACTCTTCTTGATGTCTCCCTGCAAGAGTTTACTTGTGAATCATGTATCTACGGCAAACGACATCGTATTTCTTTCCCTCTTACATGTATCTGGAGTGATACTTCGTTCTCTTTAGTTATTCTTATATCTGAGGCCCCTATAAAGTTTCCAGTGTTTTTGGCTATCGATATTTGATCACTTTTATTGATGATTACTCACGTCTCACTTATATTTACTATATGATCGTACTGAACTAACATCTGTTTTTTGTATTTTTCTAACTGAGACGCGTACACAATTCTCCATTATGCTAAAAATCATTCGCACTGATAATGCTCGTGAATATACTGGTCGTACCTTCTCCAATTTATGCACCGAGTTTAGCATCCTGCATCAAACCTCGTGTGTTTATACTTTATACCCCCAAGCAAAACGGTGTGGTCGAGCGGAAAAATCATCACCTTCATAATGTCGCCCGATCCCTCATGTTTCAAATGCAGGTGCCCACAAAATATTGGAATTTTGTGGTCTATATTGTCTGTCCTCTCATCAACCACATACCTACGCTCGTCATCAACTTCTCCTCTCCATTTAGTCTCCTCTTTCCTTCCAAGACCCCCTTCTCTCTCACACCTCGTGTCTTTGGTTGTGCATGTTATGTTCACCTACCGTCTATCTACTGACAAGCTCGTTATCGCGCCACAAAATGTATGTTTAATGCCTACTTCCACACTCAAAAAGGTTATGTTTATTATTCACCTACCGACAGCAAGCTGATTGTCTCGGCTGATGTAACCTTCCTTGAGGATCAACCATTCCACTACTCAATTCGGCAGTCCGCGACGAACAACAAAAAGAGAACTAGTATGCAATGATCGGAGAGGAGCAGCCTGCGGCGAACAACGGAGAGAAGCAATGCGCGAGTAGGAACATCCGACTAGCGAACAGAGGAAAGGTAAACTGCGCGGGCAGAGGCAAACCGCAACGGGCTAACTAGAGACCGCGGAGGACAAAGTCAAACCTCAGCGGCAAGGCGAGAAGAGACGGCAACGAATTGAGTCGAACAAGAAGCCCCACAAAGCAGACTGCAACAGACAAGGGGAAAGCGGGCCCCACTGTCCAGAGAAGAAAGCTATATGGTCAGAAAGTAAGGGGGAAAGGAGGGGTGGAACCATGGGAGGGAGAAACCACGGATAGAAAAACGGAGTTCACACAGCAAAGAGACAGCAAGGTGCGGGTAGGAACCCTGCAATTAGAAGAATCTAACCGCCAAGGGAGAACAAGATGCGATTAGGAAAGACACTATCCGCCCAGGTTGATCGGTGCAAATTACAAGTATGAGTACAAATATATAGGGAGAAGAGAGAAATAATCATCTCTTATACAAGATGTGGGACTAATACATGAGAAAGTAAAAAGACTTTAATGGGCCTTTATGGGCATTTACAAAACAGATTTCTAACAACAACGAACGGTGAATCATAACCATTTGTTGCCACCTAACTAGTCTATATATAGAGGTAGAAGGCTCTAAAGAGAGGGGTTGAAAGTTGAGTGTAGAAGCCCTCTTTTGATCATTTTGGTGCTGAAGCCGAACTTGCGTGTGTAAAGCCCCCTCCCCTCCCTCACCTTTTTGCATTAAGAAAATTAAACAAAAAGTATTAGAAATGGCCATTCAAAATTTTTATTATATCTTAACTCTTACGAAAACAAGCCGCACCTTGCCTACTGGGCCCTCACTCCCCCGTCCCCACTCCCTTGATCGGCCACCCATAGCCTCCCCCTTGGCTATGAACCACCCCACTCCTCCTCCCACCCCATGGCCGACCACCCATCACCTCCCCCTTGTCGTGGAACCACCTCCCTCCACATAGTCAACCACCTCCACAATTCCCCTCCGCCAAACACCACCCAAAACAACCCCTAAACACTCCCAAAATCTACTCTCATCCACCTCTGGCGATTGTCGGAAAACCACCTCCAATCACCTCTGATGATCACTCTCCAATCCCCTTATCAATTCCTCCATTTACAGTTTTTCAGCGATCACCAGAAAACACATCCGACCACCTCCACCACCACTGGATGCCTCGTTGGTGACCACCTCTCGCCAAGTACAGTGAACACCTCCATGCAGTCACTATCCCACTACCCCATAACCATCACCCCACTACCCCATTGACCACCTCCCCACCCCTCACCCCCACTATCCCACTAACATAACTACCCACTACTCGACTACCCTCATTCTTCCCTCTCACGTGAAGCCTATTGCTGCATCCGGCCCACTCCCTCCATGTCCCCGCTCGCCTCCTAAAACCGAGCCCCTCTCCCACCTTTTCCTCCCCACCAAACCCCACCTAGCCCTCTCCACATTCAAACACAGCCCCACCCCATCTTCCTGCAGTTGGCACCCCATACAGAAGCCCGAACCTCTTAAACCAGCAGTCCAACCTTCAAAACCTGAGGCTGGACTCATTTCCAGCACCTGGTCTTCGTCTTCCTGCAGCCATAACTCAGAATTCCTGCTCCCGGACCTATTTCCAGCACCTGCAAATTTAATTCCTGCTGCCAGAACACACAAATTCCAGTAACAGGGCACTATTCCAACCGACCTCAAACCCCATTCCAGCAACCAACGGGACTACCTCTACTACCCGGCACATTAAGATTTCTCTCCAAGCCTTCTACTACCTTTATTGGGTGAATTTCTTTGTTTGAAAGTTAATTCCTAGTATTAAATGTTGTGTTTATTGTCTACTCAAGGAATGTGTTATTTGTAATTTTTGTTTCAAGCTTTTGAACCTTGTAAATTTTCATTTCATTAGTTATTTAAATTTTAAGCACTCATTCACATATACTTTATCTCGTGTATCTTTGTTCGTTGCTTTATCTTTTGTGTCATAATTGGTATTCATATTTATAAACAAAATCATTACTGCAAAAACTTATATCACCAAATGGGTGTTTGCAAATAGTTCATATCCCTAGCCTCTCTTTAGGACCATGCCTTCATATGTTACTCGAAAAGTAAACAAAATATGCCATTCAAATTTGATCTCAAACAAAAACAAACTTACTTTTATTTCCCTCTCGGTTTTCCTCCCTATCACTATCAACGCTATTGCGATTTTGCTTATGTATGACAGTAAAAATAAAGCAATTACCAAATTGTTGCAATACACAAGGTGCTACGGGTCGTAGCTCCCAGAACCGAGTTGGTCCCAAGGCAGGCCTCAATCCTCCTAGTCAATTCCCACAATTCCCAGCCTAGATACCGTAACAGGGCCGCGGCCCATCCACCCCAACCCTTCTCTGCACCTGTTCTCAGCGCGGTGGGTTGTTGAGGCTGGGGATCGAAACTCGAACCTCCTTGATAAGAAGTCCTTAACATGACACCTATCACCAACTGAGTCGATGGGTCGCGGCCCTGTTACAGTACCCAGGCTGGGAATTGTGGTAGGGAATTGTGGTAGGGAATTGCGGGAATTGCCCGGGAGAATTGAGGCATGCATGAGGCCCAACCCTGTTCTGGGAGCTACGACCGTAACATAAAAGCTTAATTGGTGATGGAAGTCATGTCAAGGACTCCTTATCAAGAAGGTCCTGGGTTCGATCCCCGGCCTCAACAACCCGCAGTGCAGAGACGGGTTAGGGTGGATGGGTCGCGGCCCTGTTACCGTACCCAGGCTGAGAATTGTGGGAGATAATTGTGGGAATTGCCCAGAAGGATCGAGGCATGCTTAGGGTCCAGCCCGGTTCTGGGAGCGACGACGGTAGCACGAGGAAACTTTATCAAATAACAAAAACAATGCACATATATAACCGGAAACAAATTTACCTCAGGATGTTGTGTATGGAAATTTGAATAACCAATATCATGATTTCCAGATAGATAATAGACCAGGATATCTGAATATCTTCCATGCGCCTCTAAACCAAAAATATGCTTAAAACGATTATATGATTCCTTCCACCTGGTCAAATAAATAACATCAATTTTTTTTGTGAAAGACTATACTGAGTTGGTATAGATTTTATATATGTATGCATATGTGTATGTTTATGAATGCATTCCACTTGCAATATATGTTCTTATAGCACATAGATTTTTTTTACCAAGTTAAGTCGTAATATAACTACAATATACCATATCTTAATCTCTCCATCTTCAGAGACCAATGTTGAATAAAACTTTGTACAGCATGTAGATTCTTAAGATTTATTGTATTCTCAAAGCACAGCTTGACGCAGGACAGCTATAGAGTAAACGTGGTGCAATTGAGCTCATGGACTGTCATAGGAGTCTAAAATGAATGAGTGTCACTGTAGTGTTGTGGGGAAATATAAACTGATGTGAAGCACTTGCGCTAATCAACATTCAATTGTAATAAATTCTGAAATTAATAGAAGAATTGATAAGTGTTGGAAAAGCCCATGTAAATAGGCCCATTTCGGGTTTTCTTCCTCTCCTTTAGTCTCACATCTTGTATAGAACTCTCTTCTCTCTTTCTCCCTCCTATAAATGTGTATTCATACATTATATTTCATTATTGAAAAAGCATATACAAGGTTGAGCGTTTCTCTACATGGTATCAGAGTCAGATCCGGCCTCTCGTTTTTTAAACCGCCGGTTCTTCCGGCTTACTGTGCGGCCTCCTCTCTTGCCTTAGCAGCGGTCTAGTGCGGTCTGCTTCCTTCTAGTCGTGCGGTCTCCGTAACCGCGGCTTCCCGCGCGGACTAGGTCTCTTTAACCGCTTCTTCTGCTCTCTCTTGTGGCTTCCACCTCTCCTCCTCCTCCCTTTTATAACCTTTCTCACAGGTGGGGACCACCCCTCCTGTTTCCACAGCTCGTGCGGCCTCCCTTTCTATCCGCGCGGTCTCCCTCTCGCTTCCCACCGTAACTCTAACCATCTTCGGTCTTTCAGCTAGTCGCGACTTGTCTATAGTCGTCGCGACCTATCTCTAGTCGTCGCGACTTAACTTTGTCGCCTTGTTCTCTCTTCCCTTGCTCGTTGTGGTCTCTTTGCCCGTTGCGGTCTCTTTGTCTTCCCGTCGCGATATTCCTCTCGCTGCTCCGCTCTCTGCTCGCCGCGGCTTGCCTTAGCCGCAGCGGCCTCTCTTCTCGCCGCGCTTTGCTTCTCTTGTCGCTAGCGGCTTCCCCTCTTCTCGGCACGCTCCGCATCTAGGTCGTGGCATCTCTCCTTGCCGCTGGTGTACTCACCTTGACCGTGCGGACTCCTGCCTAGTCGCTGCGACCTATCTTGTCGCTTGCGGTTTCTTCCTTCCGTTGCGGACTCCGCATACTGGTCGTGGCATTCTCCTTACTTCTGGTGTTATCACCGTGATCGTGCGGCTTCTCCCTGCTATCCCCTCAACATTCTGGTCGCGGCGACCTCATTGCCTTGCCGCTAGTGGTCTCCCCAGGCCGTGCGGTCCTGTCTGGTTGTGTTCCTTGTCCTGTCCGCCGACCTAGCCTCCTGCTCGTCTCAGTCATGGCAACCTCTCCAGAATCAACCGGCCAGACTGCGTCTTCCTCTGCAGACCGCCGGTCTCCGCACCTGAACTCCGTGATGAATTACGCATTACTACCATTTTGCTAACCGGGAAGAAGAACTTCGTGGAGTGGGTCCATTCTGTTCGCCGAGTACTACAGTCCAAAGATTTTCTCCATCACTTGACCCAAGCTCCTCCTACTTCTACTGATGATTGGTTGCGCAACGATGGTCGGGTTCAGACATGGCTCCTCAACTCCCTTGATACTGAACCCTACCAAATGGTCATGTATCACGAAACGGCCAAAGCAATGTGGGATGAGCTCGAGTCGCTATACTCCGGAAAAGATAGTTTCTGGCATCTCTATGACATTATTATTGATCTTCAGTCTCTTGATGTTGGCGGGGCCACCGATCTCACCTCATTTGTTGCTCAGTCCAAGACTCTTGTGGAGGCATGGATCCAACATCAACCCCCTACATTGGACCTTGCTACACAACGCGCTCAAAAAGAAGTCGTCGGGGTGGCCATGATGATGGCTCGTGTTCCACCTCACCTTCACAGCGTTCGGGCCCAGATCCTCCCCTCGGTTGCTACCCCTTCACTATCAGATGTGTGTTCTACGTTGTTTAAGGTCTCACCGCCTCCCGATAATTTTGTTCCTCCATCCCTGGCTCTCCTGCAGCAGACTTCTGCTCCCCTGCTGCCTTCCCCCCCCCTCCTCGTGGGGGGCGTTCTGGCTCTCGGGGTAGCAGACAGGGAGGCCGACCTCGCCCAAAGTGTTCCTTTTGCGGAAAGGACGACCATCTTGAGGCCACATGCTATCGCAAGCATGGACTTCCTCCTCGCCCACAGGCCACTGTTGCTGTCACTGACTCCACCGCTCGTACTGACCTTGAAGAGGTCCGCCTTCAGCTTCAACAACTTCATGGTCTGCTTAGTCGCCCACCTGCCTCTATTGCCTCTGCTGCCTCCATCTCCCAAGAAGGTATCGTTTGTCTATCCACAAATCTGCGCTGGATAGTGAACTCAGGTGCCACCCATCACATCACCTCCCTGCGGCCACATCAATACCCGGATTCCCCTCATCCTAAGTGTATAACAGTGTCCAATGGGGGCACTGTTCCTGTCTCTGGCTCGACTGACATCCCTCTTACTTCTTCTCTCTACCTACGCTCTGCTATTCATGTTTTGGGCTCCTCATTTAATTTACTTTTTGTTAGTCGTCTGACTAATGATTTGAATTGCTCTGTAACATTCACCTCTTCTTCTTTTTTGATACAGGATCACACGACGTGAACTATCATTGGTAAGGGGCGACTGCAGAACGGGCTCTACCTCCTTGATGACTCTCCAGCTATCCTTTCTTCAGTCTCCTCCGTCGATTGGCATCGGCGTCTTGGCCATGCCCCGTTACCAGTCCTTCAGAAAGCTCTCTCAGATGTATCTTTATCTTTTTCAGTGTGAATCTTGTGTGTTAGGCAAGCAGTCTCGTTCTTCTTTTTCATCTAATTGTACTCAGAACACTGCTCCTTTTATTTTAGTACACTCCGATATTTGAGGTTCGTACAAGGTTACTAGTATTTCTGGTTATCGATATTTTCTAACATTTATCGATGATTATTCGCGCATAACGTGGCTATACCTACTTCGTGATCGCTCTGAACTTCCTCGGATCTTTCAGGTGTTCCTTCTTGAGACCCAAACGCAATTTTCAACGACCATCAAAACTATCTGCAAGGATAATGCTCGTGAATATACTAGTCACGACTTTGCGACTATTTGCTATGACTTTGGGGTTATTCACCAAACTTCATGTGCATATACCCTCCAACAAAACGAAGTCGCTGAGCGAAAGAATCGCCATCTTCTTGATGTGGCCCGCTCCATCATGCTACAAATGCACGTTCCCAAACCTTATTGGAACTTTGCTCTTTTGACGGCTTGCTATCTAATCAATCGTCTTCCTTCCCCCATCCTCCAAAATGCAACTCCTTTTATTCTCATGTTCTCGTCTACTTCGACATTCTCTCTCACACCTCACATCTTTGGGTGCACCTGCTACGTTCACACTCTTGGTCCATCCTTAGACAAATTGGATCCCCAGATAGCCAAACACATCTTTGTTGGCTATTCTCGGACTCAGAAGGGCTATGTATGCTACTCTCCGGCTACCCGCAAGGTAACAGTCTCTGTTGATGTTACCTTTCGTGAGGATCTTCCTTTCTTCTCTGCTCAAGATCTTACACCTCTACCACAAACTGTCCTACATCCTGTGATTCTGGTTACATGTCCTCCACCACCAAAACCTCTCGTTACCACTCCACCACCACGAATTCCTACCCAGGCACCACCTGTTTCCAAACTTATACCTCCCGTTATCCGTGTCTACACTCATCGTCATCCTACCTCCGGTGTCCCACTGCAGTCGGCTTCGACCTCTGATGCTCCGCGTTCTACTGATCCGGCACCAGAATCTACAGCTCATCCCCTAGCAAACTATGTATTCTTGCATCGCCTATCTCCACAACTTCAAACTTTTGTCACTTCATTATCCTCGATTTCTATATCTAACTCTGTGCAGGAGGCTCTCCAACATCCTGACTGGCGGGCGGCCATGGAAAAAGAAATGACAGCTCTCTGGGCTAACCAGACATGGAACCTGGTACCTCTACCTACCGGTCAGACACTTGTTGGGTGTAAATGGGTCTTTGTGATCAAGCATGTCCCTGATGGGACGATCGACCGTCTGAAGGCCCATCTAGTGGCTTGTGGCTTCACCCAACAGCAAGACCTCGATTATGAGGAAACATTCTCCTCTGTGGCCAAGCTGAACACCGTTCGTGTTCTTCTCTCGGTGGTTGTGCATCGTCAATGGCCATTGCACCAACTGGACATCAAAAATGTCTTTCTCAACGGTGATCTACAGGAAACGGTTTTCATGTAGCAACCGCCCGGGTTTGAGACCACGGGGGAGTCCCAAGTACGTCATCTTCAAAAGACCATCTATGGTCTCAAACAATCACCTCGGGCATGATTTGACAAGTTTAGTAAGACCGTCCGGGAAGTCGGCTTTACTCAGAGCTCTGCTGACTTCTCACTGTTCACTTATCATCAGACAACGGGAACTATTCTTCTGTTAGTTTATGTTTATGATATATTAATCACTATGGACGATTCAAAGGGCATCCAAGCAGTCAAACAGCATCTCAGCTCCGTCATTCAAACAAAGGATCTGGGACATCTTCGTTACTTGGTCTTGAGGTCGCAAGACGACCAGATGGAGTCGTCATCTCCCAAAGGAAGTACCGTATGGATCTCCTTCAAGATGTTGGGTACTCGGGATGCAAGTCTACTACTACTCCAATGGATGCAAATCATAAGTTGTGTGCACATTCTTCTGATACAGACCTCCCTCTTCAAAATCCGGAATATTATCGACGACTGGTTGGAAAATTAATCTATCTAACGGTCACAAGACCGGATATTTCCTTCGTTGTTGGGGTGGTCAGCAGGTTTTTGCATGCTCCGCAAACATCTCGCCTTCAAGCTGTTGAGCGCATCCTTTGATACCTGAAAACAGCTCTGGGTCAGGGATTGGTATACAAAACCTCATCCTCTACTCCAACATTGGTTGCGTAATCTGATACTGACTATGTCGGTTCCTTGGATGATCGCCGGTTAACCAGTGGTTTTTGTACCTATTTTGGAGGTCATCTCGTTACCTGACGAAGTAAGAAACAAGCAGTGGTTGCTCGATCATCAGCTGAAGCAGAATACCGATCGATGACATCTGTTGTCTCTAATCTTACCTGGCTTGAGAGTCTCTTCGCCGATCTAGGGGTAAAACTTCTCTCACCTGTCATCCTGTTATGCGACAGCCAAGCGGCTATACATATTGCGAAGAATCCAGTCTTTCATGAAAGAACGAAACATATTGAAGTAGACTGTCAATTTATCCGGGAGAAAGTCCAAATGAAGAAGATAGAATTGAAGCATGTTCCTGGTCTGAACAAGTGGCGAACATCCTCACAAAGGCTCTACCTAGCACCCTATTCTACCAGTGCCTATCCAAGCTTGGTGCATACGACTTGTACGCTCCAGCTTGCGGGGGAGTGTTGGAAAAGCCCATGTAAATAGGCCCACTTCGGATTTTCTTCTTCTCTCCTTTAGTCCCACATCTTGTATAGGACTCTCTTCTCTCTTTCTCCCTCCTATAAATGTGTATTCATACATTGTGTTTCATTATTGAGAAAGTATAGACAAGGTTGAGTGTTTCTCTACAATAAGCATGCAGGATTGAGATTAGACATTAGAAACACAAGCAAGATCCAATTAAAATTAAATTAAAAGTGCTTCAATTAAATGTTCCGCAAATACATATTTCAAGTAGAATAACGATATTGAAAATTTTGTACAAATTTAGATCACAAACATTATGTTTTTCAAGAATTATTCAACACAAAGCAATGTAGGCTTCTAAATTAGAATTTACACAAGCAACCAAAATCCAGAAAAGTGATAAATCTGCAGCAATTAGCAATTAGAGGACTTAGATAGCATGCATAGGGCTGGTGGGGTGAGGGAGAAGTGCTATGAGGGCTGTTTTGGGTTTGGACAGCAGGAATGAGAGAATAGGTCCAGGATTGGATGATTCTTGCTGGACGAAACTGGGAGTTCAGGGGCTTGATGGGTGGGAGGAGGTGTGGTCGTATTCAGGCTGAATGTAAAGGGTCTCAGCTGGGTTTGGGAAGCAGGAAATCAGCAATAACTGCGTGAAAAGGCGGTTCCTACAAGGAATGTATGACTAATTTTCATTTTGTGTGGTGGTGATTAACAACAAGGATGAAGAAGATGGATTTTGGCTGTTCAGGAAATGGAGATTTGGAGGTGATTATTTACTGGGAGGGAAAAACAGCTGTTGCAGGTAATTTTGTTGCAGGAAATGGAGATTTGGAGTGGCGAGAGGAAGTTACGGGCACTTATTGAGTGGCGAGAGAAAGTTACGGGCACTCATCGATGAGAAGGTAGTTATGGGTAGTGGGAAGATGGGTGGCATGGCTTCGGCACCAAGGATCCATGGAATCAGTCGAGAATCCGAAATTTTTTTTAATCTGCGACATCTGAAAAATCAGTCTATATATCGCTATTTATAAACTTGAATCCACCAGCGACGACCACGATCGTTCTAAACATAAATCACTAAATATACATGAAATAAAAATATGTCATCGTCGTTCTGAACGTGATTACCGGCTCGGATCATCAATCCAACGATCCTAACTTAGCATCATGTGTAAGTAGACTTGAGTGGGTTCCGATAAGGGCCGGCCCACCAGTGAAATATGATCTTCATACAACTTCTTGAGAATTAATGAATTCCTTGATGATCAAATGGCAATTAAAGGTTAGTTATAAAAAAAAGTAAACTTTCAAACAATAGATTGACATCATTTACAAAGATATGGTACTAAGGAGCACAACATAGTCGAATAAATACCAAAAGCTTCGATAACACATGAGAATTATATTTCAACCTTGTTGGAACCAAAAAATCGGTTCGCACAAGTTCGGACCAAAAGGATGGCTGAAGGTTACTTGCCCCAGAATTAGCGGGCATAGACATGAAGCGAAGAAGAGAGAATAGCCTTTATTTTACTATTATATGAGGTGATCGTGTTACATTGTGAAGGTCTCGTCGCATACCCAGAAGTGTATGGGAACTTCCCTTCCCGAACCAAGTGTTGTGAGAGTCCGGGGGAAGGCAGGCGAGGTCACCAAATCTTCAAATTGGCGATTCTTCATGGAGTGTGAGTTGCCCCACCCACTCATTATAATAGGGTCCTATTTATAGGCAAAGGTCAGGGGTACTCCCCCCCCCCCCGAACGAGGTGAATTCTGTTGAGCTAGGCTGACTAGCTGGGCTAACGAGTTGAACCCTACCAAGTTGGGCTGACGAGGTGAACCCTGTCGAGTAGGAATGACGAGATGAACTTTGTCGAGCTGGGCTGATGAGGTGAACTATGTCAAGTAGGGCTGACGAGTTGAACCCTCTCGAGCTGGGCTGATGAGGTGAACTTTGTCGAATTATGGGTAATACACAATCCCCGCTTTTTCAGGCTCGATACGAGCTCGGAAAAAGAATGTAGGACTTGTGGTCCGGCGAGATGGGCACGATATGACATGCCACACGGGGTCCCTCTTAGGAGTGGAGTTGAACTAGAGGAGGTGGAGAAGATTCGACGCCTCTCAGGCCATTCGCTAAACAAATGAACTCAATTGTAGGGAGGTGGAGAAGGGTCGACACCTCCCAGGAGCAAGCTCAACGGGAGGAGCTGGAGAAGGGTCAACACCTCACAGGTCATTCGCTAGACGAGAGAGCTCAGCTAGAGGAGGTAGAGAAGGGTTGAAACCTCCCAAGTCATTCGCTAGACGAGCGAGTTCAACTGGAGGAGGTGGAAAAATGTCAACACCTCTAAGGAGTAAAGCTCAACTGAAGGAGGTGGAGACGGGTCGGCACCTTCCAGATCATTCGCTAGACAAGTGAGCTCAACTAGAGGTGGAGAAAAGTCGACACCTCCCAGGAGTGAAGCTCAACTGGAGGAGGTGGAGAAGGGTAGACACCTCCTAAGTCATTCGCTAGACGAGCAAGCTCAACTGGAGGAGGTGGAGAAATGTCGACAGCTCCCAGGCCATTTCTAGATGAGAGAGCTCAACTAGAGGAGGTGGAGAAAGGTCGACACCTCGCAGAAGTGAAGCTAAACTGGAGGAGGTGAAAAAGGGTCGACACCTCACAGACCATTCACTAGACAAGCGAGCTCAACTGGAGGAGGTGGAGAAAGGTTGACACCTCCAGGAGGTGGAGAAAGGTTGACACCTCCAGGAGGTGGAGAAAGGTTGACACCTCCAGGAGGTGGAGAAAGGTTGACACCTCCCAGGAGTGGAGCTCAAATGGAGGATGTAGAGAAGGTCGACACCTCCCAGGAGTTGAACTCAGTTGGAGGAGGTAGAGAAGGATCGTCGCCTCCCAGGCCATTCACTAGACAAGCGAGCTTAACTGGAGGTGGTGGAGAAAGGTCGACACGTCCCAGAACTGAAGCTCAACTGGACGAGGTGTAGAAGGGTCGACACCTCTCGGGACATTCGCTAGATGAGCGAGCTCAATTGGAGGACGTGGAGAAAATTGAACACCTCCCGGGAGTGGAGCTCAACTGGACGAGGTGGAGAAAGGTCGACATCTCCCAAGAGCGGAGCTCAACTAGAGAAGGTGGAGAAAAGTCAACACCTCTAGGAGTGAAGTTCAACTGGAGAAGGTGGAGAAGTGTCGACATGTCCTATGAGTGAAGCTCAACTGGAGAGGGTGGAGAAGGATCGACACCTCCCAAGTTTGCCTGTAAGAGCTCGGCTGACCTTGAGTTTGCCTGGATAAGCATGCATGCGTGAGCTCCAATACATGAGCTTGCATGCATTAGCTCGTGTGCCTGTGAGCTTGCCTGAATGAGCTCACTTACATGAGCTTGTTGGAATGAATTCACTTACATGAGCTTGTTGGAATGAATTCACTTACATGAGCTCGCTGGAATGAACTCGCTAGAATGAGCTTGCTGGAATGAGCTCGCTGAAATGAACTCACTGGAATGAACTCGCTGGAATGAACTTGTTGGAATGAACTCGTCAGAATGAACTCATTGGAATGAGCTTGCATGAGCTCGCAAGAATGGGCCCGCCTAAGCTCGCTAGAATGAGATCACTAAAATGAGCTCGTATGAGGTCGCTTTGAGCTCGCTTGGATCGCGTTTGAGGTCGCCAAGCTCCCTGCTTTAAGGTCAAGAACCATCTTTTGTTTGTTTTCATTCACCATGACGCTTTTTCTGAAGTATTTCCTCCTTCGACCAAGGTTCACACTCACCGCCCCAAAGTGTTGGAACCGAGAAAATCGGTTCACAAATGTTCGGACCGAAAGTATAGTGAGGTTACTTACCCTCGAATTAGCGAACATAGAAATGAAGCAAACAAGAGAGAGATCGTTTTTATTTTACGAATATACAAGAATCACGAGATGGTGGTGTTACATTGTGGAGGTCCCGCCGCATACCCAGAAGTGAATAGGAACTCCTCCTCTCAAACCAAGTGTCGTATGAGTCCGGGGTAAGGCAAGCGAGGTCGCCAAATCTTCAAATGGGTGACTCTTCGCGGAGTGCAAAATGCCCCTCACCTGTTACAATAGGGTCCTATTTATAGGAAAAGTCAAGAGGTACCCCCCCCCCCCCCGACGAGGTGAATTTTGTTGAGCTGGGTTGACGAGCTGAACTTTGTTGAGCTGGGCTGACGAGTTGAACCCGGATATGTTGGGTTGACGAGGTGAACCCCGTCGAGTTGGGCTGACGAGATGAACCCTGCCGAGTTAGGCTGATGAGGTGAACTCTGCCAAGTTGGGGTGACGAGGTAAACTATGCTGAGATGGGATGTCGAGCTAAACCCTGCCGAGTTGGGCTGGCGAGGTAAACAATTAGGCAGACAATCCTTATTAGCCTTGACATTATCATTTGGTTTCTTTTGCTGGATAAGATCCTAAAGCATGCATTTTGCATCAAGATATTCTTCCTTCTTTGCTTCTGCAGTATTTTCTTCCTTATTCTTACTTTTGCTGCTTCATTTTGAGAGTATATATGGTCATTTTTTAAGCTCTCCCGCTTAAGGGAGTGCATAAATTAGAGTAACAATTAGGCAGACAAATCAGGGAAAATTTTACTAGTAAGAGTAAAATCTCTCAAGATACCTCACATATAATGTCTTTTTTTAAGACAATCACCTAAAGTTAACACTGATGATTCAGAAAAAAGACAAAAGGACGCTGCAAAATAGCGACATGTACAAGAAAACTATTGCAATAACTAAAAATAATATGAATAATTACAATGAATGATATTCATGCCTTACTCTTGATCTGCCAAGTAAGGCCCCCCATCAAAGTGATCACCAAGAAATATAACCAAATTGGGTTTGAATGGTAATATAGATGAACGGAAAGATCTCCTCATGTATAAATCTGTATAAAATTTTGCAGTTTCAAGTGCAAGTGACTTGGGAGCAAGGCTGAGGGATGTCCTATCCATTAGCTGTTGAAGACAATAAGTAAATTTTAAATGAAGGCAGATATATTCCCATATAATTTCAGTGCATAGAAGAACAATCTAACAGTGTGATGGAGGCAAATGAACAATGATGACTTATCCAAGGCAGACATATGCAGTTAAAACTGATATTTAAATTTACAACCAATGCAAGTTACATGCATCCTGGAACAAGACCACATAGGGTCATGGTTTTCAAGTATTGTTTTGCATTGTCCAAGTTATAATTTTTAAGTCTAGTAACAAAGATGAGAAAGAATCATTTATAAAATAAGATAAATTATTGTCATAGTCATCCTAATGTTAAAAGAAATAAATTCTTTTACATGGACCAAAGTTTTATTTTGAACATTCTGCTTCAAAATTTTATCAATTTTGATCCTTTCCGGGGAATTTACACTCAAAAATGCTCCCAAAAAACAAAATTTTGAATTAAAATGTTCCTAGCAAGACTTACATGATTCTATGTTTCAAAAAAACAAATAACACGAGACTACTAATGTAACCTTGCATTAGGAAGGCTAAGACAATAATTTCTCATTCAATAAATGTAACACGCAAGGAATGACTAGCTACCTGCGGGTCAGCCACAATAGCAACCTTCACTTCAGTTCTATCAATCTGCGTAATTAACCAATATGGGTTAAACAGTCAAATCCCTTACTTAGGAAAAAAATGGAAAAAAAAGTTACTGAATGCATTTTCACAAAGCCAGATCTGAAGCATATATGCATAATAGCGCGTGATATTTCCCATTACACAAGTCGAAGAAAAAACAAACTGAGCAAGACACTAACACCAGGGAACCCTCTACTATCCAAATTAACCTAATTTTGATCCCGCTAAACACTAATAGGCCAGTAAATAGCTCATATCCGTGAGAGGACGGGAAAATTACCGATGACGAGGACGATAAGTCTCCTTCGAGTTGTGGCCATGAACAAGTCCACAAAGGGACCCAATAAGCGATCATCTCCCCGTAGAGGATTGTAAGAACCCAGGCGCAGCAAAGAACCAGGGTTAATCGCGAGAGGCTCTGCATTGATGAAGAGGAACAGGGATCGGCGTGATGGCAAATCCTCGATGATTGACGTAATTCCCCGATAAGCAACCTCGCCGGCAGAAGCTGGTCTGTTTCTTTTGACTCTATTTCGCAGCTTTGTTGCTCCTCCACGTCGAAAATTTTTAGGCACGTATGCATACCTGCAAATGCAATGTGGTGGTCCTAAAGGCACACTATCTTCGTCTTTGTGAGTATCAATATTATGTGTATTTATTAAAATGGGTGCTGTTATTAGTAAACTTACTTTCGTTTCTAGCAAACCAGCAAAAAGCAGATTCAGCCATTTTTTTCATTTCTTTCTCTTCCAAATTTACTACTAGCAAACCAATCTTGTTTTTTTTGTATTTGGTATTTTTGAATTTTAAGTCTCAAATGTTTCTCATTTGAAAAGTGATAAACATGAAAGTTGTAGATCTCATCGAGATCTACAACTTTCACGTTGACCATTTTTTGATTTGAAGCCGTTTAGGCTTCCAATTTGGGCCCGAAAAAGACACGCATGGAACGTGTCGTCGTACAAATTTTCGGCGTGACTTTTTCGGGGCCAAATAGGAGGTTTAACTGTTTCAAACAAAAAGTGTTCAACATGAAAGTTATAGATCTCGTCGAGATCTGCAACTTTTATGTTGAACAATTTTTATTTTGAAGCCGTTTAAGCCCCCGATTTGGCCTCCGAAAATGACGCCGATCCCTGGTGTCTGTACATATGTTCGGTGTGATTTTTTCAGTAGTCAAATCGGAAGTCTAAATTGCTCAAATCAAAAAATGTTCAACATGAACGTTGTAGATCTCTTCGAGATCTACAACGTTCATGTTGACCATGTTTTGATTTGAAGCCGTTTAGGCTTCCAATTTGGGCCCGAAATAAGACACGCACGGAACGAGTCGTATGTACAGATTTTCGGCGTGACTTTTTTCGGGGCCCAAATCGGAGGTCTAACTGCTTCGAATCAAAACATGTTCAACATGAAAGTTATAGATCTCGTCGAGAACTACAACTTTCATGTTGAATACTTTTATTTGAATCCTTTTAAGCCCAGATTTGGCCTCCTAAAAGGTCACGCCGATCCGGGTGTTCGTACATATTTTCAGCGTGACTTTTTTCAGGGGTCAAATCGGGGGTCTAATTGCTGTAAATCAAAAAATGTTCAACATGAAAGTTGTAGATCTCGTCGAATCTACAACTTTCATGTTGAACACTTCTCATGAAAATATACGTATAAAACGCAGTTCAAAAATACGCGAAAATTTTATATTGTTTGCTAGTAACAAAATGGTTTTCAAATATCCATTTTCATAAATGTCGGTTTGCTAATAGTAATGGTTTGCTAGAAACCAAATTGGGTTTGCTAGTAACAACACCCTTAAATTTTATGTGCACAACAATGTTATGTGCATCTAGTAGACCCTTTCAATTTTTTATATAGAGAATCGGGATTGCGTCATTATCAGTCTCTTGAATTGTAACAATAAAGCTAACTCTTCTTGCAACATTACGAGCTCACTCAAGCAAATTTTTTTGCTTGGAAAAAAGTATCTGTGATGAATTCATGTCCAACGTCTAGGGATGCAAACTTTTTGGAAGAGTCATTTGTAATTATTGCTAATCAGAACTCATTATTATCACAAGTTATAACCCTTAAATAAAAAACACAAAATAAAACGACACATAAAACACCACCCAACCTCTATGGATGCAACAATTGAACATGCAATACAAAGTTCTGAAAATAATACCTAAGTTGTAGACGAAGAAGACACTAAATCACAGTATGGTTGAGGAAGAACACTCCAAATCAACACTAGTTGTAGAAAAAAAAAAACAAAATTCTGGGTCTAGTTTTCTCCCATCGATGCAATCGCTCAAAAACAGTAATTCCAAAAGAAGAGGAGCGCCGAATATCAGGAAGGGGGAGGTGGGCTCAATGATTCGGGAGGAGAAGGGTTTCTTGGGGGGGGGGGGGGGGGGGGGGGGGGGGGTTCAGTCGGGAAGAGGAGCGCCGAATTATGGATGGGGTTTAGAAAACCTAAAATATTAAGGGTTATTTTTTTGATGGGTGTGCACATAGCCAAAAATGATGTGTCTTTAACACCACCCTATAAATAAGCTTTTATTTTGGGAGACTCGCTTCCCTCTCTAATTTTTGGCCTTCGCGCTCTCGAGTTTGAACTGGGTCATTCCATGATTTCATCATCTTCTTCGTTTAATTGTAAAAGAAGAAACAACAACATCTGTCTGCCGGAAAAGGTCAAACCCTACCGGCGCATTACTTAAACAGCCCGTCTCTTTGTTGTTACGACCGGATAATTTATAATCTGACCGTATTTGACGTAATTCGGTCGAACTGTGACTGTATCTGACGTAATACTGCTACAAATGATACACGATTTCAGACAATTTTAATACGGCCCTAAATAAAATGGCTCTGTTACATAAGAAATTTTATGGACCACTCCCAGTCGGAGAATCGGGTAAATCGCTAAACCTTTCGTTCTTGCCTCACACGCAGACAGAAAACGGCGGAGACCTACAAGTTCCCTACGCAGCTGCACCACTCCCAGTCGGAGAATCTATGCAGACTAGTTCTGCCATGATAATACTGTCATACTAGATTAAACCCTAAATGCCTACAAGTTTCCTGCACCACTCCCAGTTGGAGAATCGATGCAGTATTTAACCCTAAAATACTGTCGTACTGGATTACTTAGGGTTCCGCTTCCACATCGATGCAAACTGGTTCTGTCATGATAATACAATGTTTTTTTAGAAATGCGACGATAATACGTTAGGTCGTATTAAAATTCTCTGAAACCATGTATCATTTGTAGCAGTATTACGTCAGATATGGTCACAATCCGACCGTATTACGTCGAATACGGTTGGATTATAAATTATCTGGTCGTAACAGCAAGGAGACAGGCTATTTAAGTAATACGCTGGTAGGCTTTGGCCTTTTCCGGCTGATAGATCTTGCCGTTTTTTGCAGTCAAACGAAGAAGATGATGGAATGACCCGGTTCAAACTCGAGAGCGCGAAGGCCGAAAATTAAAGAGGGAAACGCGACGCCTTCCCAAAATAAAAGCTTATTTATATGCGTACCCATTAATAGGTACGCATACATACCTAAAATAGACGCTCTGGACCTAGGGTGAACATATAAGTAAGAACTAGTTTTTAACATATAGGCTTCGTTTGGTAACCCGTTTTCATCGGGCCTTTGGAGTAAACATCGTGCTGGACGGCGGGAAAACAAACGGCATCCGGCGGCGTTTGCTCCGTCTCCTTCCGTCGTGCCTTAAAGAGCGGAGCAAAAAGCTCCGTCTGGCCCCTCCTCCCCACCTCCAGTTCGAACTCTCCGGTTCCACCCGCCGCTTGCTCCCGCCACCGCCGAATAAAATGAAGCTGAAGGAGCTCTTAATTAGTTGAGCGGCTCCGTTTGGCAGGGTATTGGCGGTTAGGAACATGGGGGTTAAGTTGTCAATTGTTAATGCCCACCTAAGGAACTTCATCCACTTTAATGTTCAAACGGATGATGTTTGTTAGGTGATCCTTAACAAATGACGGTTTAAATCATGCATTTACGATGGCCACCACCGTGCTAAACGAAGCCCGAGGTAGGGCGTTCACGAACGCCAGTTCATAACAATCGCGTTCACGACCTTAACTGAGCCTAATATTAGTGAGAGTGGAACAGTGAGACTGTGAGCGATAAAAAATGGACGGAGGTGGTCGCGTTCTCAAAAAAGGTCAAAATTGACGTTATCGAGAGGTAGCGGAAGGAATTGGATGATTAACAAACATTTTTTTCCAGTGGTGAGGTTTTGCCTCCGATGTAGACGGAGTTAAAACGCTAAAAGAAACAAATCCATGTAACGAAGAAGTGAGTTGGTACCATATACTTCTCGTATGGATAGTATCCATTTGGTAAAGTTTTTTTTTCAGGATCCAACGGGTTAATTAATCATATTTTATATAGGGTTATTAACCTGGACTTTTCCTCAAAATCTGTGTGATTACAACTTGCACCTCTCTAATTTTTGAAATTACAAAAACTCCCCTCAATATTTACATTTCATAACATTCATATACAAAAATCTCATTAGAGTAAATCAAATATAAACATTGAAAGAGAATAATTGTAATTTCAAAAGTTAGAATGGTGTAAGCTATAATTACACAAACTTCGAGTGGAGGTTCCCGTAAATAAAGAGAGGATATTGACCATCTAATACACATTATCCATTTAGTCCAAATGAAGAGGATCTTGCTCAGACTTGTTCCATGCAAACGATTGTTATATGCAAACTCGTACATTTTAATTGTACATCGAGACCTAAAATGATTTCAAGCTAATGAAAAATGTATAGTGTGTTATACATCAAGCTTAAAAATGCACTTGTTTCTACTTATACAATAATACAAATATATTGTGCTTCTTTAATAGCTTAATTGTTCTTCTGCACAACAATTTTCATTTAAGCAAATTAAAAGGAAGATTGTCAAGGAAGTTAAGCATTAGATAGCTAGTTATGGTTTTGAATCAAAATACATTCAAACTCATCACCACCATTTTATTGTTCTCGCAACATGGCTCAACAGATTCTTCCCAATATCTCCTCCAAATTGAGATAATCGCCACCTAGAATCGCCGCCGCGGCCGCCCGCCGTCATTGTCAACCGCCACTGTCACATGCAAGTCGGCCACCGTCCGATCGTTACTGGATCTGTTGTCGTCCGATCCGGTGGGTAACCACCCACTAACCCACTAAGTTGGTGGTGGAGCCCGCCATAATCCTCTATAGTAGCTATAAAAGGAGCCTCAGACCTCCTCATAATTCACCTTTTGGCTCCTGGTCATCTTTTTCCTCAGGTGAGAGCTCTGACTGACTCCTCCCTCGGGTCATACTCCAGCCACCTTGAGCCACCGCGAGCCACCATGAACCACCAAAGCACCACCAGCCGGAAAACGTCCAAGTCCCAGAACGAGCAGAGGAGGAAGAAGACGATCCTCGCAAGTAGGCGCGTGTGGACCTGCAACCCAACTAAACTACAGAGCAGCCGCCATTCGAATTCTAGTACTCATGAAGCACTCCCGCGACACAGCCTGTTGCCCGCAGGGAGCTGTAGTATTCTTCTCTCACCTCAAGTTGTAACGGGAGCGGCATGTCGCCCCGATTCACCAAACGCACTGTAACAGCAAGCAGCTAGTGGATTTTGACCGGCACAGATCCGGTCACGTGATTTTTTTAACCAATTGAGGGGTTTTTTCCACGTCATCACCTCTTGAGTCGATCTTTCCTTTCTCTGACTGTGTGCGCGCTCGACCGCCCCGCAAGCTAAACGGTCCAATTGAATCCGGTCCGACCGAGGCAATCGAGTTAGCCCGCAACAGTTTTGGTGCCGTCTGTGTGGGAATTTCAATTCCAACATCCTTCAGAAGTCACAGACCTCCCTCTTTGCAACATCCTAGCTCCGCTTCAATG